>WAAE01019826.1:17151-59296 GCA_013400495.1 Nicator chloris | reverse complement strand
GCATACTAGCCAACATCTTGTATAAGATCAGAGAACAAAAGCATGGGCAGGATTTCAAGAACATCAGGGACTGCAGACAGATGACAGCTGATGTGAGGCTGAGGAGAAAGTGCACATTGTAACCTTTGATGAGGAAGCGGTCAGGCAAGACACTGCCCAGAATGAAATGTGCAAAGCTGGACTGGAAAAGTCACTGTACCACCACCAACTACTGACAGCACATTGAGCAATAAGGGGGAGAAGAGAATTGCAGAAGGGATCTAGAAGAGCAAATGTAACTGGTGATGGTCTGGTCTTTTTTCATGCTGGAAGAGGTTCAGATGAGCTTATGCTGCTCGCAAAAGCAGAGGAATGAGACGTGAGGGTGGATACTAAGAGAAGAGATGAAAAAGCAATGAAATGGTCTGAGATCATACATGATCATCAGGGCAAGGGGAGGGGTTAGCAAAGGACGGCAGGCAAAGAACTTCTGCCTTTGCTGAAGAATGAAATGCTTGTAAGAAAGGAGAAGAGAGAACAAGCAATCAAAAAGCTTCTTTTGCCAGTATTCTCTTCAAAACAATTGCTGAGTCCCTACATTGAGAGAGAACTGGAGGGAGAAAAAAGGGAATCTCCCAGGGACAAGCCCACGCTGTCAAAAAACTCATTGGGGCTGTAAATATTTATAATAAATTACTACTTCTTTATAAACTGTCATATTTGCTTAGTGCACATGATTTAAGAAATACACAGGTATTTCCTAAAATACACTCCAGTCCATTTAGGGGGGGGTATTTCAGATTTTCTTTAGGTGGGAGTAGAAAGTTTATATACTTCTCTCGTGTATCAATAATGCAAGTCTTTGTTAGTAAAGATGATGAACACTTTTTTTCCCCTTCCCACCATTTTTGATGTATGCACAAATCACTTAAAAAACCAACACTGTAACTGTGATATATAAGGGAGGCAATTTAATCACTGGAGATCAACCACAAAACTTTAATTATCCACAGTAAGATGAGAATTCGAGTCTGAGAAAGCATGACTCTAAAACACTAATAAAGCTGTCCTCATCTTTGAACTGCTGCTATGAGTGTTAAGCATTTCATTTTAGATTAAGGATTGCATTCATTCAATGTGCAGTGTTCCTTTGTATGCTGTATGCACACAGAAAAACATACAAAGCTGTACAAACCTGGTTTTAGCCAAACCCATTATTTTTCATGCATATTAAGTATATTTTAGCAGCATAAACATTAGTTATTATATTCTACAAGAGCAATTGTTCCTCTTTAGAACTATCAATTAAATATGTTCATATACTTACATTCAATTAATAAAATGCAAAGCATCTATTTCACTACCTTTGAAATATAAATATGTTGAGCTCCACCATTCACCTGGTGTACCTGGCAAAGTATTTTAAGTGATGTTGGAAAATACAATGAGTTACAAAGCAAAGATTGACAAGGCTGGACAATGTTGATACTGATGCTGTAATTATTATTTAGGTTTTAATCTTGTAAATCCAGGGGAGACAGATTTGGTTTAACAGTTTGTCAACAGGACAGTGTCTTCGAAAATCAGCTGTTCACTGAAAGATGATGTTTTTCCTCAATACTGAGACTGAATAAGGGGTACATATTTTTCACAATCAATCCATCATCATCATCATTACCTATGTTGGTAAAGCCCACCTAGAGTCCTCTTGAAACACATTTGTTTTGTTTCCTAATGGTGAGAAATCTTTGGTCTGCCCTGCTAGAGAAACAGAAGAGAAAAATTCCTGAAAAAAGGCCAGTTGTACTGAGAAATGAGTTGCAATTAAAGCCTTCCACACATTAGCCATAAAAAACAGACACAAAATTATAGCATGCACAGCAGCAGTTTTTTTAAACTTAATATTGGATTGATTGTACAAACCCGCCCTAGTGAAGGGAGGCAAAAGAGACCTGGCACTGTGCTTTATAAAATATTAGAGGAACAGCACTCATAAAGGGTAGTGTGTAGCCATTCACAGACAATGCTCATATTTTTTTATTAATCAAGTCACTCCAAGCTCTGGATGAAAGCAGAAACAGATGTTCTGTTTTCTTTGAGACTTTTCTGCAAGTTCAACCCAGGGGGGAGATGTCTGTCTCTGGCTGCACACCCTGCAGAGAGCTGCACTCTGATACCTCCCTGAGAGCTTGGGCCAAGAAAAGATGATTTGCCTGTGCAAAACTGAGTAGAAACAATGGTACACTTAGCTGGGCTAGGTTTAGTACAGTGTACTGGATGGTGAGTGTCTGAAGAGTGTTCAATAATGTGCATTATCAGGGCATGATATACTAAATTTCTTTCAAGATTACTGGACTTCAGTATTAGTGCAAAAAAGCTGGACTGGGTGATGTTGCAGCAGCCCTCAGTAATGGCAGTAAATTGAGAGCACAGCAAAACCCCTCTCACACCAGGGCATGGCAGAGAGACAGAGTCTCTCCAAAGAGCCACTGTCATAGCTCATACCTGTTTTCATGTGGCAACATCCAGAGGGGGGAGATGGTAATTGGGTCTCTTTGTTCATCCAGTTCTTAATCTCCCTGTTGAGACTGACAACGGGGGAGACCATTAGTGTCAGCTCTGCTGGGACTTTCTGTTATTAAGGCTACTTAAGCTTTTCCAAGTAAATTGCATGTGTCAAACTAACAGCACACAGTGATGGGCAAAAAAGCCATTACACAACTGCTCTCCCTTTCCATTGATCCATCCAGGTGCAAGGGGGAAGGGAAAGACAAAACCCTGGAGACTTCAGCCAATTCTCTGCAATTCCCTGTTCCCCCCACTCATTATTTTACACTATTTACAGGCAATACATTAGTCATTCCCTCCACTTCTTTCTCTAAACAGGAAGTTAACGACTGAACACACAAGTCGCTCACAAAGCTTTGCAATAGTCACCATGCTGGGTACACTTTGCTGGATAACTTAAATCTTTAAAAAGTTTTGATTTAGGTTAGTTAAATTTCCTTCTATATGGATGGAGAAAGGCAAACAACTGTAATGCAGGCACAGGAGCACCCCAGCTTCTTTCTTGCCCATTCCCCTGACCTCAAAGGAACAATCACCTCTAATTTTCACACACCTCTACTTAGACAAGTGCGAACCCCATATGTAACAACAATCTGGCCATCCTTTAGAGAAAATATTTTGCTACGTCAAGACTTCCATCTTCCTGGAGAAAGAGCTAAAAATTGTTTCTAGACTGTCTTCTGAACTGTCATTCAAGTCCTTAGCTCCCATCTGAGGCTAATGGATGCCCAGCACCTTTTAACCACCACTCATTTTGCTGTTATTAAAGCAGGAAAGCCATTCCTGGTGCCACCTTGACTATATCCAACCTTACATATGCAAAACCTTAAGTAGAAAATAAGTATGAACCTTGACCCTATTATCACAGGGAATTTGCTGTTAACTTTGATATTTCACTCTAACTCTTGATACCCAGAGAGCTACAAGGCTTGTTATTGTTCATATTTACAAATGGCTTTAAATCTCTATGCTACTTTTTTGGATCTTGGAATATTTAGACTGTGGATCTTGATCTATAACACATCATGCTGAAGAAATCTTTCTGCTAGGTGTAATGTTTGTTATTAAAATCCATGTAGGCTCTTTGAGGTAAACAGGATTTCCACCCTGCAATACAACCCCAAAACAGGAATTGTAAAAGAACAGTTCTTAATTCAAGTATGGGTTCAACTGAACTATGACATTTCTGCATTATATCTTACTTCCCTCTCTTTTGCTAGTTTCTTTACTGCTTTTCATAAGAAAATCAAACGAGAAAGGGAAGAAACAGTAGAAAGGAAGTTTAAGCAGATTGAACTTAGTCCATTTAAAGTTAGGGATGCCAAAGGAAGGACAATTCAGCTTCTGCAAAGCCACTATAGAGCACACATATTAAAACCAGATACTGTGACAGGCTGCAAGGCAGAGGCACCAGAGAATCATTACAGTTCTTGCAGGAAAACAAACATTTATATTTATGAACTTACTGGCTGCTTATCTGTTCTGTGCTTAAAAGTTTCATGATGAGCACAAGTAGCTGTGTCACTGTTTCATTAAGTACCCTGACATTTCAGCTCTATGTTTCAAAGAGATTTATGCCTCTCCACCCAAAGGGGGCAAAAAGAGAGGCAAAGATGAACAAAGGGCTCTGGAGCACTAGGACCGTGGGAATGAGGTGCCCTCCACATGAAAACAGAAGAACTCTTTAGATAACAGAATGGACAGCCTATGAAATGTCACTTACTCAGCTTTCTCTAAAGATGGGAAGTTTTAGGACCACCATGTGTAGGAATTAATTCAAACAAATGAACAGGCTGTTAGATTTTTCCCTCTAGAAGAATCTGACAGCCACACTGCCGCACCTCTGTCCCTCACCACCACTCTTCAGGAAAGACAAGGGACTGGGGATAGATATCCACAGGTAGCCCAGACCCATTCTCTTCAGTGACTGCAGAGCATGCTTAAGGAGGTAGAAGCAGAAGGCTGTCCACATTAGGCACTTCATTTGGAGATTCTAACCATCCCTTTGGAAGAAAAATGTCTCTTTCCACTAAAAGAGAGTCCCAGGCAGACAGTTGGTTTGAGAGCCAAACGTCCATATCTGAATAGCCTGATGTTTTCAACTAACACCTGAAAGACATGGCAAAATTACCTGTTCACTTTGTCACATTCATTCCAAAGCATCACGTTTAACATATATTAGCAAATACAGGAACTATTTTTCGTCACCTAATTTAAACTAAAAAGCATACTTTTTGTGTATGTATGTGAGGGTACTAGATTAGTCCCATTTCAGTTTTGGATATTGAAACCCAAGTATGGGATTCAGCCTCTGTGGTGGTTCCCACTGTCCTGCCACTACTGACCATTTCCAGTTTGACCATAAGAATCCAACTCTGAGCAGATGCACAGACACATCTGGACAGGCAAGGCAGGTCTGTCAGAAAGCACACCCGCTGTGCTGGCTACTGCGTACCTGCTCAGCACACTGCCTGCTTCCCATCTGTGGCACAAATAAAAAGGGCAAAAGGTTCAAAATCAGCTAACACAACTGGATAGCTACAACCTGGATATCTGCAAAAACCCCTAAAAATAGCCCAAATACTTTCTGCTTTATCTGTGCTCTTCAGAGTAAGCTCCAATAGAAACAGCAGAAGGAAACAACAACAACAACAAAAGTCACAAGGTGAATGGAAAATGTTCAAAAGAAAATAATACATGTAATTTAAAGTATTTTGTGGGGTTTTGTGAGTTTTTACACAAACCAATTATTTTCAAGGTCTTGTAATTATGTACGCTCTGAATATATATTTCTGTAATACAGTGAACAGCCATTATTTTTGTTAAGTCTTTTGTGCATGATAGAAAACCAGGAAACCCATACCACCATTTTATGTGAAGGTCTCCAACCACAACATTTGTCAAAGGTTTTACTCTAAAACTCTTCCTAAATGTTTAAGGAAGCTTAATGAAGATACTGATTCCTGTTCCCTGCTCATCTGCACAGGAGGGCAATTTCCCTTTCACACACAGACACAGATGAAGCCTCTGTTGACTTAGATGGTGTAATAGAAAATAATAGATAAATGTTTTTGCAAAATGAAAGAGAAAGAAAAAAATATCTCTGAAGTTTTGTCAAACTTTTTGATTTCTGATAACAATCTAAACAAGTGCAATGATTTTAGATGCCTACCAAAGCAGCACAAACTACATGGAATAAAGACACCAGATACTGAGATATACTCTAGTTCTCTCCCATCTACTCAAGATTGCTGTATGGCATGTAGTAATGAAGAAATTTGATTCTTTATTCAGCTGTAACAAAAAACAAAGCATATGATAAAAAATAATAAATAAAATTTCCTTGACAAAAGAGAACCATACTGAATTTCTGAAAGTGATTCCATAAACAAAAACCAGTGATTTAATAGCAAAGCAATCTAAATGTCCATATATTTTTCACAAATTAAGGTAAAAACCATTTGATTGGTCATCTTATTTGTATCAAAAGCAAGAAGGAAAATACTGCCTGAAAGTATTACATAAGAGTATCCCATATCTACACTCTCATCTCATCAAGAGGGAGCAGTTACCCAGGCTGTCATCAGCTGTAGCCCATGGCAGACGAACTGGATGTGACCAAAGCAAAGAAGCACACTTGTAAACCCACCCCAGTCAGAGAGCAAATAATTCTGAACATCTAATCCCTACCAGCAGCTAAGTGGACACGTGGCTGTGCTGATGTTTTGCCATTTCAACCCAGGAATAAAGCCTCCCACAACTGCAACAGAAAAAAATCCATTTCTCTCAGCTTCACAGCTTCTGAAGACAACCCAACATGCCCTGAGATTTTATGTCCAAAAAGAAGATTCCTTTTGAGTCTTTTGAGCAGCAGATTTAACTGGCAGATAAGGGAGGCACTGGGAGGAAGGAACTGATTTGATTTTAAGAACTAATTTTACATGTGATTTTAAAAATATGAATGCTTGGCATCTCTGCTAATAAAGAGACAGTAACTTGCAACAAAATATAAACTTTACAGTAAAATTTGACAGTTCCAATTTTTAACCAAAAAGGTACTATATTTTCACAAATGTCTATTCAGTACAAAGAAAATAATTAGAAAGCAGCGACTTGTTTGCTGTATTTTTTAAACAATATGACTGCTACTTCCCAATATTGTGCAGAGCTGTTTGTAGAGGGAATGATATTTCAATTACAGTGGTAAAAAATAGTGGGTTTAAAATAGTTTTATTAATTACTCCAAACCACTTTAAACACTGGTTACAATAAAAAAACCCACATATAACATTTTTCTTTCTGATAATTCACTGCTTGTTTTGGGGTTTGGTGCATTTAGAAGGTTGGGGGTTTTTATTTTTTAACTTTAAGTACCCATGGTATGTCAAAGTACACTTTGAAGAAATCCAGTATCAGCTCCACTTTGCTACACAATCTTAAAAACAACATTAGTTAATAAGGTTTTGAAATATTTCACATATCAAGTACCTTTTGACACAGTCAACAAATAAAATTCATATTAATGGAGCACATATATACTTGAAACATCTGATATGAAACAGTTAAAAGAACAACATTCATTAAAGGGTATTTCCAAATCAATTAAAAGACCTTCAAAAGGATAAAGATCAAAAGAGGAGTAGAAAGCATTTCCCAAATGAAGCTGCACATGGCAGAGCAAACACCTGCACCTTCGTCACAGACACCTGCAAGCTCCAAAGCCAAAGTCCAATCAAGACAGAAGGCGGCAAAGATCACAGTATTGGTGTCACGCCTGCTACCAATCACCCACTATGGAGCAAAACCTTCTCAACAGGAGGGGAAAAAAAAAGTATACATATAAATACATATATATATGCTCATATGCCTCTGTATCTATCTCTGCATGATAGATCTCTCATTACACACTTTCATCCAAGTACACAAGATACTCTAATTGCTACCTGCCAAGGTTTACGAGTGAATTACAGAGACTTCACTTCCTTTCCTTCCCTCAGAGCTGACAGTTCATCAGGGATACCTTGGCAGAGAATGGGCTCCCTTGATCCTGAGAGCAGCAGCTTCTGTTCCTGAAAGGTCTCTTCTTAGCATCTGGGGTGTCTCATATCTTCCTAGCTTCCACTTGATTTCCAAAGAGGCCCACAGTGCATTATTCCCCACCCTGCAACCCAGCAGAGGGAAGCAGGAGAAGGAACCCTCTGTGCAGGATCAGTCAAGATTATATTTAGCCCAGTCTGATCTTATGCTCCGTAATTTGGGCAACAAATTACTGGCTCCCCTGAGGGTGGGGAAGAAGAGCACATGCCCCAGTGTCCCTGATCCTCCTCTAAGTAAACAAACTAATCCCCCCCTTCTGAACTACTTGAGTCCTCCAAAGCAATTATTTTAGAAGACAGACATCAGTCAGTCTGTATTATCAATATTCAGACATTTCCATAAGGCTCTTGGATAAACTCTCAGCTATTTCTTTGGTGTCCTCACTGATAACCACCTAATGCTCAGAGTTGCCTCTCAGGCTGTGCAGCGTTGTGCACACCTTTGGACATCTCCAGCAGAAAAAGCAGCAGTTCCTGGCTGCGTCAGGTGGTCAGGACACAGCAACAGGACTCAGTGCAAACAGACAGAGAGAAGGATAGTTACAGGAAAACAAAAATAAAGAGCATTAGAGGTTCCTGATAAATCTACAGCACCATAAAAGCTGCAGAGACAAGAGACATAAGCTGCTCCTCCTGTCAAAACCTCCTGTAGGGCTACGCTTCTAAGTAGGCAGACAAGAGACGTGGCTACTATTCATCAAGCCTCGGCATCACCAACGCAGAGAACAGGAGAGTAAAGACAAAGTTCAGACGTCAACTTGAATTCTGTTTTCAAACTTCAGTCCTTCCGTGTAACATAATATCATAAGAAAAGGGAGCAAACAGTTCATCTGCCAAAAGCTCATCTAATTAACCACGAATTTGTTTGCTTCACATTTCTTGAATTCCTTTCTCTTTGCCAGACAATTGACTAAGAAATACTCCTTTCCTCAAAAAAGCACCGAAGCAGAATAAATAGAACAACTAATATAAACTGGCAGCTGTAAATTAATCTATATAGCAGGCAGTCTGGAAGGCTTTGTTCATCCCTACAGCTTTGTCGGCTACAAACCAGAGGAAACAAAAACAACGCCAAATACTCATGCACATCCGCACACTGTTCATTAAACAGCAGCACTAATACTTAATCTCACCAGATGCCGGGATGAAACAAGCAGCCCAGTCTCAGTGCACTCAAGTGGTGTTGTGCCAAACAAGAGCTGTTACAGCGCTGGCACAATTGTCTGAAAAATAAGCAGACATACACGCCTGCATGCACAAGCCAGCAAGCGAGCGAGTGCTTCCATTGCTGCCTCAGTTCCTTCAAAGGCTCTCACACTTTTAAAACTCTTATCATTTGAGCCTGCTACAAACAGATTACAGAGTAAATTTATGTTCTGTTTTTCCAGATTGACCCCTGTGCCTCCAATTTATATTCACGCATTCTTAATGAAGCATTTTTAGCGATTATAGCTATTTTTGTTGTATTTATTTTCCCATTCTTGTCAATTTAAAAGAAGTTGAACCTAAGAAAAAGGATGGAGTTTGCACAGTGAAACACCCTAATTTATCACCTCCTTAGTAAGGAGAAGAAACCCACAGCTGTTCTGTAACAGCTAGTATAGCACTAAGTTATTAAGTGCTTTATTCCTTAAACGTATCTAAAACACTTTATTACATCTTAATCACTCTGCAACTATAGAAAAATGTTTATTGAAACCTCTGATGAGCAGTTTTATAACTATTCCTTTAGCACTATCTGGGAATTAAAACATAAACAAAGAGGGCTGTCTCTAAATGTTTACTACATTCAGGTAATAATATTTGTGTCAGATACACTATCCAACATAAAAATCTATAGTTTTATTCAATATAAATAGACCAATACGTTCATTGGAAGCATTCAGATCTAAGCTCCTGGGCTCTTCAGGGGCAAAGGCAAAGTCAGTAAAAGCAGTTAGGGTTTTTTAAAACTCTCTCATGATTTATGGTATCATATGGAGAAAAAAAATCTTTGTATATAACTGTTCATATGACATACTGCAGTATTCAAATATCATGGGGAAAAGCAATCAAAATAAATCAGTCTTCTCCTTCCCTGCCATTTAAATGTATTTCATCCAGGAAAGCAACCTCTAGCCGATTACTTGCAGCAGCATCAGTAAGAGTATGTCACAGCTCATTTGCCAGAGCTGCAAGAATGACAATCATTCTGTGCTCAAGACATACCTCTATAAACAAAGTGAACAGGAGCTCATGGAAATACCCTCTTTATGAGGTCTTTGTTTTGGGTTCTTGATCTGTAGCACCACTACCAAACAAAGTTGACAGTTTCAGGTACCTAGGTAGCAATGCATTAAAAAAAAAATTAATATTGAAACTGAGCTATTAACCAGGTCAATTCATCTAGCAGTAGAATAAGCTTCTTAGGGTAGTGCTGGGATAATAAAAACTTTACTATGCTGAAATATTAAAAACAGAAGTAAAACCAATTGAAAGATAAAGGGAGGCATGTTATGGCCACTGCCACCTTATGGTTTGGAGTGGATCCAGTACATTTTGAAGGCAGAACCTCCACAGCAGCAGACAGACAAGCATCTTCCATAGAGAAAGCCCTCACAAAGCACCTGTCCAAGCACATTTGCCTCATTCATGTTCATTTCACCTGAACTCATCCTGAACCATGGTTGCTGGGGGCTTTTTTTTTGATCCTTACTTCTGTCAGATACATGAATGACAAAAGTGCGAGACCACCAGGGCTGAGCATGGAGACCAACAAGGTGAACAAAGCAAAACTTTCCTTACCAATTTGATTTTTTTCTTTTGACACATTTATATATATATATATAAATCAAATATATTTATATATGTATGCTTTTATTCACATTATTTTCTACACTCTGCATTATGGTTTATAGATACCTAAGGTGATTTTTCCCTCCTCCTCCTGTTCTGTAACACCACCTATCACACTGAACCTTGTAACCCTGCTCTGGGCACCTTTAGCATGTATCCCTACAGCTAGGCTGCAGCCAGCTCCAAACCCTGCAGCCCCAAGCTCCAGGGGTAAGGCAAGCCCTGGCCACATGGGTCTCAGCACCAACATTGCACATAACCATCCTGCCATTTCAGAAGAAAGCTTCTGCTCCCTATCAAATTCCCTCCAGTGATAGCTGGACCTGAGATGTTTCCTCCAGGCAACTCCCACCTCTCTTTGCATCAGCAGACCCTCCACACTGCCCTGGCACAAGATAAGCAAGTGTCCAAGACAGCTCGTGTTTGGTTTGGCTTTGCACCCACTACAGGTCTTGTGCTTGTGCTCCCACCCAGGCTGAAGGGAACTGCAGCAAGCCCCGAATACCAGCCCTGGCATGACCTGCAGCTGCTCAGCTGGGTGGCAGCAGGGAGAGGACAGCAGAAAAGCACCTGTGGAACTCTAACCCCAGGTGAACTGATGCACACATTCACCCTGCCTGTGTCTGGAAGGACTACATCACTAAAAAGTGGAGCAAACCTTGGAGATAAGGACTAAAAGGGTTACAGTGAACTATCAACACACCCATTTCTAGCTCTCTAAATTGAGCAATTCCTTACGGGAAGGATTATGTCCCCAGAGCACCATGCTGTGGCCAAAACACACGCCCACACCCCTCCTTGGAGTGCCTCCCCAGATAATCCCTAGCAAATAAATCCTCTCCCGTCCAACGGTGCTGTCAAGTGCTAATGGCAACTGTAGCTTGCAGGAGCAAAACTATTTCCAACATTCAAAGGCAAAACCCCCCACAACTCCAGGCCACCACATCCCTTCACTGAAACACAAACACAAAACAAAAATTACTTATGAACAGCAACTGTGTTTAGTTCTCCTTCTTGTGTGTGCACGTACATGCATGTGCATATATATCTATATCTATATACATGTATATATGTATTGCACTGCCATCTGTCAGAGGCTTCTACCAGCAGCTGCAGGAGGCAAATCAAATGCCCCTCTGCCTAATCCCCTCCCCATGTGCGAAAATAGCTCCTTTTACTAGCTGAATGCATGCTATATATTTTCTTTATTTATATGTATCATTAGACATTCTTTTCTCTGTGTCATGAAAGAATTGGGGAAGAGTCACTGATTTCTAATGAGGAAGAGCAGAAAGGCAGGGTGACAATAAAGGGACCCTGTATTAATCAAATGTCCACCCCAGACAGGAATTCTGAGGCCTTAATCTCTGTCTGCAAGAAGTGTTGCTTAAAGCTTTCACTCAAAGAGAAAAGGAGAGATTTCACATGGCAGGTGCTACACTTGCTGCAGCAGTGGAAAACTCCATTATTCCACATTCCTGGTGAACATTAAAAGAGAAAGAAGGAAAAGAAGAAAGGAAACAATACAAGCAGCAGCCTCAATGCAGAGGGAAGATGGAATGGGACTCCTTGCTAAATTCTCACATTATTACGCACTAACAAATTTACACAGACTAAACAACATGACGGGCTAACACACTTGTTCCTCATCTGTAAGCAACTCAGATGAGGCCACATTTTCTTCTGGCACTGGTCCCTACATGACTGGTGGTGCCCATGTAGGACAGAGACAGAGCCAGAGCATCAGAAAATGAACCTGCACAGCTCCATGGCACAACTTTGCCTTCACATCCCTTGAGCTGGGAGCCTGCTTTTGTCTCTTCCCTAGAGGATGTTCCTGCCTCTTGGCTGAAGCAGCACAGGCCTCTTCTGTGCCCTTCCAAATGCACTGCTAGTGCAAAACATTTCCCTGCTCACAGAATCTGAAGAGGCTGTGTAAACCTCCCTCCCTCATCTACTTTCTAACTTGTTTCAAATCCAAGGAGAAAATGTCTTGCCTTTCTTGCCTGAGCTTCTTAATGTCCCTCTGCAACAGAATTACTTAAGTGAAGTGCTTTGGCATAAAAATCATGTGGAATACTCTTAAAAATGATGTGCCAAAGAAAACATATCCTCTGTCCCTGCAATATTAAATTACATATTTAGGTGAGGAAAGCGCCTGTTTATCACTTGTATTAGAAATTCATGTCTTGCCTCTCCTGAGATGCCACATGAATGACTGGAAAGGTGATGTCACAGAAAGCATCACAGCAAAAGTGCCAAAGGAAAGGAAAAATCCTTTCTGTTACTTTGTTTTGTTTTGGACTATGTTCAGGAAGATGCCTGACTTCAGTTGCCAAAGTGATTCCTGCATCATACCAGTCTGCAGCCTAGAGCTGGATATTGCCCATTCCGACCATGCTGGTTCTCCATGGAGACCTCCAACACATTCAGAGAAGACAGTGGTGTTTGAAACACTGTATAATGAAAAGTAAAGCAATCAAGGGAAACAGCAGACCCTTTCAGACTTGCTGTGAGCAACACTGAAATAAAATTACATCGTTTTCTTCTTTCATTCATTCACAGATGAACTACAAGCAAATAAAGCAGTGGGCTGGATTCCTAGACCTGGTGAGGTGTTTGCAGAGCCTAATCTGCCCAATCATCAGCTTCATAAAACACACAAGTAACAATGACACACACATCTCATGGACTAATCTCTAAAACTTGTACAAATTTACAGCTCTTCAGCTCAAAGCACCATGACTTCAGTATGTTCATCCAGCTGTACCAAACATATCCTGCACCTTATACTCCTCTCCTATTGTTTCATCAACGTCTGTCATCCTTCTTTCATCACTCTTCCCTAAAAGCAGCTTACTGTTTTCATTTAAAATATAAGCAATGCTGCTTAACCATTTTAGATAAACCTTTTATCAGTCATGTTCATATCCCCAAAATAATACTGCAGTCATTCAATTCTCACACAATATAAAAGTAGTTGCCTTAACTCTCTAGGCCAGGTACCTTTCCAAAGTCATGCCACAGGTTTAGAATAAAAGAACACTGCAGCTACAGCAGTCAGAGGGTCACATCAGGAAAAATTACCAGAAAGTTCTGGTGAAGATATAAGCATTTATTATTTAAATATCCACCAACAATTATGTTGTAGCAAAAGAACTGTTTTACCTTCAGAAACTAACACAAACATTCATTTATGGAATTTAGGAAATCAAGCTTAGGTCATTGTTATTAAACCCCATCTTATCCAGAAAAAAGGATGATGTAGATATTGAAGGATCATATGGAGTCAAGGGAGAGACAGTCTTCCTTTCTTCTCTTCCCCAGCCATACACTTCTGGCCACTGTGTGAGGCAAAGAGGAGGAGCTTTTTGGGACAGCTAAGCCAATACAGCTGCTCATTTTCCTGCCTTGTCTTAGTATACCAAAGAAAGCCCATGACAGAATATAAGAGGGAGGTCAGGACATTCTGGAAAATATCAATTAAAATGCTCAACCAATGTCCCTACACCTGTTTAGGTTCATATTTATAAACTTGCTGAGAAGAGAGAAAATTGACAAATTCTACAAAGGAAGGTCAAGATTGTCATTGAAAAAGAATTCCAACCTGCCACCCTGCCCTTACCACCCAGAAATATATGGTTAAGCAGTCACAAGGAGAATACAAGAGTGGGAGTAAGATAACAAAACTCTAACAGCACAAAAATCATATCTGATGTAATAATCCTCTTTGACAGGGTATCCTCTCAGTAGGCAAAAAGAAAAGCAGCGTATGCATCTTGAATTTGGTAAGGCTTTTGACACTGACACATGAACTAAGAAAATGCAACCTATGGGTGCAAGCTAGGTGCCCAAGTGGTTTAGAAAATCAATAGTTCAGTAGTTATCTCTGAAAGTTTCTTTATCAAACTGTCCTAAAATTTCTGATAGGCTCCTGTATATGTATATGCTGGGTCCGGTTTTGTTCAACAGTCCTATTTGGGATGAAGGAAACAGAGATGACACTTGTGAAATCTGTCTCAACATCAGAATGGGTAAAGTTTCAAGTTCTTTAGAGAGAGACAGGTCACTTTTCAAAGTCATTTTAAATTGCAGAAATGGAATGAAGTGGACGTAATCAATAAAGAGCAAAGTTCCACATTTATACAGGATAGTCAACCCTAAAAATGCAAAAATAGGAATGAACTGACTAAGCAGGAATACTGGAGGAAACCACCTGTTAGACACAGTGAACCAAAACCTAAATGGAAATAAAGAATACAGTGCTACAGGACAAAACACAGCCCTCAGGCTGGACATGTTAGTAGTGGCTAGAGAGCTGTTGGTTCTAGTAGGCAAAGGAAGAAAAATGCAGAGGCTCTTTTGTGTGAATAAGATATGCCAGTGTGACTTAGATTGGGATTTAAAACCACCTTTATTAAACTGACACAAAAAAATACAGTGATGATGTTGTTGTAAAGCAGCTCATGTTTAATCAATTTAGCATAGGTTGATAAAGGAATCTTACTTAAGAGTTACTCATGTTCCTCCAGATCTCTTCACCTCAAAAATGGGACTAAGTGAAGTATGAACACTGATAATGTATATTTTTCACTTTATTCACTTTGAATGTGAACACTAGACCATATTAAATTACAGTAAAACTCATCAGTGAGTTTTCTGAGAGAAGCAACTTCTACATCATCCCATTTTTGCTAATCAAATTGCTTTAAAACTGTACATGAAAATCTGAGCGCTTGGAGCTGTTCACTGGAAACTGAGTGAAATGAAACAGTCCCAGTGCTGAACGTCTCCAGTGTTAACTCCAAACCAGCACCAGCCTTGCCACTTTCTACAGAGCTAAACAGCTTTTTCATTTCAGAAATAAATTTTAATCACCTTTATGTGGGAAAACTGATTTTAGTGTGCCTTTTATTTCAAAACTAGAAGCATTCAGCATACAGGATCATTGTATTTACCACTATTAAAATCTGAAAAATATGAAAACCTCCTTTAGCAAGCTGCCAGTTGCCATCCTTCTTACAGTGGAATAAGGTGCTCTTGCACCTCGACTATTAAAGCAAAATGTGCATTTCCCATTTAACATAAACCCCTACTGACTACACTCCACCACTTGTACAGTACAGTGAGAGACACCAGGGGATTTTCAACAAACTGTCAAAAAGACTTTCCCTACTTTAGGAAACATTCAATCTCTAAATATAATGGTGTCCACAATTACATAAATAGGAAATAATCCTCAAGACCCTATTCTCCATAGATAACAGCAGTTACATGTTCTGCAGTCTTTCTTAATGAGCAGTATATCCATATCCCACCAAATTATTATTATTATGCATATTTATGATACCAGAAGAAGCAGTGTCCTGCCTCTGTTACAACCACAATGGAAAGCATTATGGAGAGCCAGGTGAACACGTATACCAAAACAGTTCCAGAGTGGCCAGGCCTGAAGCAATCTAGACTGTTTGAGAAGACTCAAATTAGGAGAGCAATGAGATGAGAAAGATGAAAAGGTCAGACAGACAAAGCAGCAACAACACACAGGTACTATGGTCCAGTGATGTGACCAGAATACGTATCTATATTCCAGTCCCAGGTCTGACAGAGGCTCTCTCTGTGCTGTTGGGAGAGTAATTTAATTTTCCAACACTTGTGGTTACAAGCTTTAGAGACACTGATTCCAGATTTACTGAGACATACTTGAGTGGTACTGTAAGAAGTAACACACTACCATTTACACCCAGGTAGGTTTCCCAGAAGGAACATAAAAGATGACATTAGAGAGTAGGGAAAAATTATGTAAGGGAGAAGGAAAAGCCAAAGAGGAATGAAAAATAAACAAACAAACCTTCCCAAATAAACAAACACACACCCCCCCCCCAAACAAGGAGTTTACAATAGAAGTTTGAAACTGACTCTTTGCCTCAAGATTAAAAGTTTGAAAAATCATTAATGTTTCTGAAATACAGGTTTCCATTAAGCCATGTTATGGCAAAACTCCACAACCACATCCCAGCACAAAGCAAGCCAGCCTGTTTGTCGATACAAGTAAATGTTTACAAATAGGGGGTGTGTTTATTTAAGGAATATTCTCCAGGATCCTTATACAGACTGATCACAATGAATCAGGGCATATGTTCTAGGAAAATAGCATATTGGGAAAAAAAACCAAAAACTAAACTGATTTGCTTTCTGAAGATTTATATAGGGTAAATTATAAAATTGTCCATGTGGGAAAAATTTCTGCTGGCCAAAAGGTACCTCTGATTTCTCCAAACTTCAGCCACTTATTTTGAGGAAGAAAGGAACACTGTGTGAGTGTCCTGAAAATTGGCTTTGTTAGCTCAGTCTTCTACTTTGAATGGAGCAGAGGTTCATAGGCAATGTAATTTCAGAAATTACTAATGCTACTCAAACAACCATATGCCTCTATTTTTACACTGCCCTCCATTCTTCTGCCAGATGCTTCTCTTCTTTCATTTCATCTGCTTAATGAAGCTCAGCTATTTAGGCCCCAGTGCTTTGATTTTAGAAAATTATGTAAGATACTTTATAAAAATACATTATCATTAAGAAGATGACTGACTGCCTTATTTTTTTTAAAAGGTAACATTTAGTTTAGCTGTTCAAAAAAGTACTTGGTGGTGCCAATATCCCACCTTGCAGAGGGCGAAACCAGAGAGAAATTTCCAGCCACAGTTAGAATACGCACAGGATACTTAGAGCAGATATGGTCATATGCATAAAAGTGTACATGACCTTTTGTCCCCATTTGGGTGGTGAGGTATTTTTTGCACTGACTAAGAAATGACAATGTAATATAGAATAGCTAACCGTCTACAGGTCTGGATGTTTATCTAGGATCTCACTGTGCAGGATTCCAGACCTGTGGGTAGTTTGATTATGCTGGGATCCCTCTGAATCTAGCAAATCTCAGTCTGCTATTTTGCTCATCCCTAAAGAATTAGTATTGTAAGACCCCCTGAAACCTCTGATTTTATCTTTATACCCCCATCATACTCAATGAATTCAAATTGTTAACTTGCATGACCTTAGAATAGAGGCTGCTATGTGATTAATTTTTAATTTGCCTTAATCAAAACACTGAGGAAGGAATATAAAAGTTAAAAAGCAATATTCAAACTCACATTTATTACTAGTCTAGAGGGTGAAATCCATCTACCCTGAGGAAGCCAAAGAAGGGTGGAAGTTCTCATTTGGATGCTTTCTGGCACAGCAAGGACCACTGTGACAAAAGTAGACCATAGTGGTCTCAAGACAGAGGAATAGATAGAGGAATTTGCTCTGGATAGAGGAATTACAGAGCAGATGCAACCTCCATAAGGATTCCTCACAACCCACTGTCTGAGTTATACAGCAGTACCACCACTTCTCAACAGAATTGAAGAGGCAAGGCTGGAAGTAAGTCACAGCTGTAGGTGCTCAGGATCAGCACCAAAAGCTGCTGTTACCCCCACCGGGTAAAAGGAGTTCTAAAACTGGAATACAGCTCTCACTATATCCACAAAAGCAGCTGCACTTCCTGGTAACACAAAGCTTCTCAGGTGCCCTTTAACACATTGGGCAGCTCCCAAACTGCCTAGGGGACATGCTCAGAAGCTGAGAAAGGCACCAAGGATCAGTAAACAACATCAATTAGAGTTTCAGAGTTGCCTTACTCATTTCTGTTAGGCAGAGGGATTGCACTTCCACACTGCCCTGTTACGTACTGTGTTACATGGCAAAAGAGTATTTATTTTCCTTTAGCAGATGAGATGAGCTTTTGTATTTCGTAACACAGTTGTTTTTACTGACAAGTGAGATTTTAAAGACAAGCTTCTTGCATACAAAACCACCAGTAAGAGGAAAGAGGTCAGGTTCCCACCTGTGTCCGGAAGGAAAACTAACACAGCCTTAGAGCAGTCTATTCAGTGTTAGCTTGTCTGCTTTATTTTTAATGAACCATGAACAAGACAGCAACTTGACTAACAGTTAATACCTTGACCCAGCACATACATAAAACCAGACATAACCCCAGGCAACAGGTTTACTCCCAGGGTCAATCTAACCAGGAGAAAAAAGTGTTACATATGGGTTTGGCTTGATCTAATTCAGCCACAGCACAAACTGGGGCCAAACGCACTGCAGGAATGACCCTTGTGCAAACATGGCACGAGGGGCAGCTGACAGGTATTACACAGGCCAAAAAAAGGAGCCTATTAATGCAGGGCTGCAGGAGAGGTTTCATTGCATGCAGCGACCCTCCTTCCTTCTATGCCTTCCGCTGCTCAGCAAAATGACTACGCAGGATACTGGAGCAAAAGCTGTGCAAGAGGGTAATGGCTTTCTGATACACCAACTAAAAAGAGAAATTCAGCAACTTGCTTTCAAGAGGTATCTCTTTTAAATACTTTGTGATATCTATGCTGCAGATAATGGGTGTAGTAAGAAATTCCCTCAGCACGAGGAAATTTACCCAGACTCTTTTTTCTCCTCTTACACTAGGGTAATAGAAGAGTTCCCAAACCCTAATGCACATATTGCTTCTGATTTATATCTTACAGCAAATAATCACAAACAGTTGCCTTGAGGGGCTGTAGAAGAAACTAGACTATTACAATTATTATTTCAGTTCTCACATGCCCACAGAAAAGATTACCATGGCACAAAACAGCCCTCCTAACTTGGCACTTAGTCCATCCTAACAGATGGATTCAAAGTATTTCTCTCTTTCCTCTCTGCTTTTGGCAGCTTTTTAGGCAGGTGCACACAGGTGGCAAAATGGCCTTTCGCTTCAGCAGCAGCTGGATCTAAATGATATCAGCATACAGTCTGTAAAGAAATACACAGGACAGGCTGGAAAATTAGTAATGAAGTAACAGCAGCCCCCATGAGTAGGTACTCCCCTCTCCTAGTCCATTTTGGAAAGCCACAAATGCACCAAAAATTTCCTGTAAGGGGCAAGTGAGGAGAAGGGGAAGCCTAAATTCAATCCCCTTCTAGTTCAAGGAAGTTGTAAAAAGTTTTATATTTATGCCCTAACCTTTAAAATACTAACAATTAAAAACTCATGAAATAAAACATATGAGCACAGTCAAAAGCACTTCTGAGAAACAACTGGGTGTCTAGAGGTGACTGACACCCTGTGGGCACCCTACTCCTGCCCCCAACTTCCATTACTGACTAAATGATCCCCTTCACTATCCCACTTATTTTTTCCTTAAAAATATTAGGAAATTAAAGCTTGCCTTCCTTCCAGTATATGAATGGAAAGTGAGAAAACTGAGTACACTCACATATAATAAATCTCTACGAATGGTGAAGACAAAGATCTTCCATTAAAATCACCAACTGCCATGGGAGTGGAGCTTAACTCTGACATCAGGGAAACATCTGCCTCCAACATCACCACCAACACCTTCCGAAAACAGAGTCATCTTCTTCTGCACAGCTCAGCAGTAAAAAAAATCATCTGATTGAAGAGCTCAGCATTTCTTGAGCCCACTGGCTGGTCCAAGTTGTTCCTTGTGGTGGTTTAATCTTAACTGGATGCCAGGTGCCCACCAAAGCTGCTCTATCATCCTCCTCCTCAACTGGACAGGGGAGAGAAAATATAATGAAAGGCTCATGGGTCAACCTAAGGGCAGGGAGAGATCACTCACCAATTACCATCACAGGCAAAACAGACTCGACTTGAACTCATTACCAATCAAATCAAAGTACAATAATGAGAATTAAAACCAAATCTTCAAAGCACCTTCCCCTCACCTCTCTCTCCTTCCTGGGCTTAACTTCATTCCTGGTTCTCTGCCTTCCTCCTCTGGGGAACCAAGATCAGGGGAAGGACCCCTTACACTCTTCCCCAGCTTCAGCCTGGGGTCCCTCCCACAGGAGACAGTCCTCCACAAACTTCTCCAACGTGAGCCCGTCCCACAGGCTGCAGACTTTCACAAACTGCTCCAGTGTCAGTCCCTCCCAGGGGGTGCAGTCCTTCAGGAACAGGCTGCTCCAATGTGGGTCCCCTGTGGAGTCACAAGTCCTGCCAGCAAACCTGCTCAAGTGTGGGCTCCTCTCTCCATGGGGTCTCACGGAGCTCCAGGAGCCTTTTCCAGCTGAGTCTTCCCATGGGATCACAGCCTTCTCTGGGCATCCACCAGCTATGGTGTAGAGTCCACCATGGGCTGCAGGTGGATCTTTGCTCCCCCATGGATCTTAGGGGCTGCAGGGGCACAGCTGCTTCACTGTGGGCTGCAAGGGAATCTCAGCTCCTGGAGCACCTCCTTCCCCTCTTTCCTCACTGATCTTGGCATCTGCAAAACTGTGTCTCTCACATATTCTCACTCCTCTCTTCGCCAGCGGCAATTTTGCCCCTGTGCAGGAACTTTTTCCCCTTCTTCACTTTGATATCCCAGAGGCACTGCCACCAACAGTGATGGGCTCAGCCTTGCCCAGCCAGGGGCCTGTCTTGGAGCCTGCTGGCATTGTCTGTATCAAACATAGAGGACGCTTCTGGCAGCTTCTCAGAGAAGCAATCCCTGTAGCCTAACTGTTACCAAAACCTGGCTGCGCTAATGCCCTCCTCACCTGGAGAAGAGCCATTCACAGCTTCCTGTTGGCCTGCCTGGTCACCATGGTCACGTAAGTCTCCATGCACCTGGACATTCAGCTTAGCCCTGCATTGGTGAGTTACAGGATTTGCTGTCATTTGAATGTGAGTAATGGTACTACAAATCTGTATTTGTTACTGTGCTGTTGCTTAGAAATGAGCTATTGTTCCAGTGTCTGATACTGTACCGTGCACCAGACATCAGTGGGGTTGTCTCTAAAATCCATCAAGAACTCATTCACTCATTCCTTATAAATCTGACCACCAGAGATTTGACAGACAGCAAAGAAACTAAGGCAAGAGACGAGGGAATGCCTGCAGAGACCCAACACTTAACACAGTTCAAATATACACAGGCTGTAAGTTTGTCATGAAGAAAAGAGAGACAAGTGCTGGATCATCAGGAAAGTCAACCACCAACACAAATCTAGGAATTAGAGAAAAGGTGGAGGAGAGGTTCTCTTTTTGGATGCTAGTTTTGTGGCAGCAAGAGACGTTGATCTCTTTTTAAAACAAAAATCAAAAGATGACTTTTTATTAGCTTGAAATTTTGACCAGCATGACCAGTCTTCATAACATGAGATGAAAACTTGCAATGCCCTGTCCAATCACTCTCAAAATGAATGACCTCCTGACTAGATTTCACTGCTTCACCTATGAAGCTGAATATCCAACACAAACCACGTTGTGCAAACGTCCTTGGCTGCTTTTTTTCTGAATGGTTACATTTTCATCGTCATCACCTTCACCAGATGCTCATGGCTCAAAAGCTCAGTCAAGGGTGAAGGACAAAAACATGGCAATGATGTAAGGGCAGCTGTGAAATGATTACTTGAGATGAAATCGATAGCAGTGTGCTACTGTTGGGAGATCAGCAGTACAACTGAAAGCTACTGAGCCAAACGTGGTTTCATCTTCAATCAGGAAAGCATGGCGTATGAGGATCTGATTTAGTTTCCTTCAGGTTTTTAAAGCATTGTTCCAGCATACGAAGTGTGCAGCTTCCACAGATTTCCAGGCATCCTTTCCAAACCCAACTATTATGTGGTATGAACAAGATTAGAAAATATTAATCAGCATATATACTGGGAGAATATGGGAAGACTTTGCCACTTCTAAAATAAATTTATTTGTACAATGACTGTAGTAAGAATTCAGTTTCAGGGCTTATGTTGCATGTATTCTACTTGCCAGAAAAAATACAAGATACTAGTGGGTCAAAGGATGATTTCATACAGGAATATAATTGCATCCAGCAGAAGGTTAAATACCCCTTCAGGAAGGGAATATTTACAAGATGCCTTTTTTAAATTCTGATATACAATTTAGCTAGAAGAAAAAGTTACACATCCTTCTCTGAGAGAACGGGAGGCTGCTACTGCTATTAACTCATTTTGAGACTGCCTTAATGGCTTAATTGTCCAAGACAACTACTGGCAGTGTCTTATTTTAAACCTGTTGTTGGGAATAAAGCTCCAAAATGGAGCTAATCTTTAAAGACAAGAGAATTAAGCTACTTTTCCATATAGGCTACGCAAGTTCTCTTTGTAAGAGATTTTCACTGTGCATTAATAAGCACAGTCAATATTACTTCCCAAGAACAATGTCCTTGTGGGATAACACATAGGATAACATGTTTCCCGAGACACATGTTCAAAAATGAAGAAAGAATGTTCTGGTTATTGAATTTGTCCACAAAATGATGGATGTGTCTTTCAAGAAGCAGTTCTGAAACAACAATTTATCAGCCCTGCTTTATTCGTATGCCTATCAGGAAAGACAATACTGTAATATGTGCTGGCTCACTTGGAGCACAACAGAAGGTAGAACAGAAACAGCAGCAATATCTTCAACAGATGCTCAGAACCAGGTAACTAGAAGCACATTATACAAGGAAACCTCAGCTGCTTCTTCCACGTGTGGCCAGAGACAAAACAATCCCAATGCCTTTATACAAAAACAGATCTGCCCAAACTTCTCTCATGAAAAAATGTGATCTAAAATTGGATCTTTTGGAGATTCTGTATGGGTTTTCACATCTCTTTAGTTGGCTAACTCAGCGGTTTTCACATGTGGTGAGACCCAGCTCCACATTTACCTCTGTGTGAGCAGCTGGCATTGTTCTTCCTCAGTAGGTTAAAAAGGTTAAAAACTCACAATACCATCCACATCGGCTTGCAGCCCCTGGAAAAGCTCGTGACTGCACAGATGGTGCCACACCACAAAGTATTCCCAACCTGCCTTCCCTTCCTGCACAGGGACTGAGTAAAACAGAAGCCATTCTTACAGCTACAGATCTCCCTGAAACAGAAAACACCAAACACCTGGTACCATTCCACCAGCTCTCCTGCAACAATATCATATTACATTTTGACGATCATACAATAAAGAACCCTCTGTCTTCATTAAATGAATGAGGAAGTGGCAAGCTGGGGTTAGAGAGAGGAGGGCAGCGATGAGAGAGCAAACATCCTGCAAAACATGTTCAATCCTGGACGCTACTTCTTGGAGATCTGTAGCAACAACACCAGGCAACAACCTAGTTTTTTGGTTTAAAATAAAACAAAACACTCAAACCTTCAGAATGGGCAGAAAATTCCTCCTCTCCACACTATTCTGCAGAAAGTGTAATATACAGCCACAAATTCTCTTGGGCAAGTGTGCATTGCAATTTTCACAATATTCAGTATTTTCTGCCTCGAATCAGTAGCTTCTATGAGCCCATAAACAAATCTAGGAAATGTCTGAAGAAAACTGAGGATATCAGCTCCTCCATGTTACCTTAAGAATAGAGCCTGACTTTTACAGTAATGTTAAAGAGTTAAGACTGGTGAAGTCCCTTTGCTGGGAGGCGAGATTGTCACCTGCTGGCACAAGAGAAAAGGCTATCTCAGCACACTTGCAGGGAACCATGTGTCTACAGCTCTGTTTTCTGCAGGGGTCTATCTACCTGCTTCCCAAGAGGCCAGTGCTGCGCTCCTCAGCTAGAAGAACAGACTCCACAGTGAATTTTTTCATGTGAGCAAAACCAGCAATGTTGGGTTATGACAGGACTCACTCCCTTAAAAATGCTTTATGCCTGTAATACCAGATTTTGCAGGGTGGAGGACAAAACCTATCACAGAAAGCATTTTTAAAAGAGGAATGTACTTGTCTTTTCCCCCTACATCAGTGAGCAAGGTTTCACATTAGAAATCAGGAGCAAGTTCACCATAAACTACTCACTCATCTGTGGTATGTGAGTCTGGCAGGCCTGCTCTACCTCCATAAACATGGGATGCTGTTCAGAAGGATTGTGTTCTTGGCGTGCCCTGCCACAACAAAACCATCAGGGAGAGCAGAGAGGCCATCTAACATCTGCAGGGAGAAGGGAAGAACCATCAGTGCAGCTCTGCATCAGGTACAGCTGGTGGCATGGGCTATTGGGGTGCTTCCCTCACAGGTACAAGGAAGAGGCCACCTTGCTCTTGAAACTTGTACCCACTTATGGTTTCTCTCCTTTCTTGCCTGGTGATGGAGGGAAGTAGCCCCATCTGGCCAGATATCTTGCAGTGCTCCTCAACAATCACCCTACCAAGGCATTCCATCAGCACTGAAAAGATTTGGATGTTTGCCACTGCATTCTGAGGTCTCCCCCTGAGATCTGAAGGGATGCCGGCTGCTGCAACTGTTCAGAAGAACAAGCAGCACAGAGAGCGAGCAGAGTCTTCCCAGCCAAACCCCTTGTACATAATAAAGAAGTGAAACACAGAACTTGGTGCAGTGTGGAAAGCAGCTGCCTACCTCCTGAGTTAGACATTTTGTCTAGAAGATTTCCATACAAAATAAGCATTTGAGTCTCTAAAAAGCTCTCCCAGACAAGAGTGGCTGCCAAGCCAATGCACCAGCAGCCAACACAAAAAGCTGGAAGACTCTGTGGAGACAGAGCAGCTCCCTTGAAGCTGGAAACTGATGGCTCTGGCAGCAATGCTGAATGGATGCCACAGTGTTTGCTGCAGCAGAGCTGCCCACTTCAACTTGGGAGAGAAGGAAACATTGCAAATGGAGACAACAGGAGCTCCTACAATAATTGAAGGGGAAAACACAGAACTGTTTAAAGACATTTTCTTTCTCTCTCTCTCTCTCAAGGTGTTTAAGCTAAAAAGCATCACAGAAATTTGAAATAATGGATTAATTTCAAAGACATTTGTATGATACCCTGATAGGAGTCCGATGTCAGACCGAATGAAGAACTAAGGGTTTGGAGACAAGATGGTGAGACTTAATTCTGCTCACTGCAAGATTTCACAAGCAAGGACTCCTGTCGAACTAGAAGGCAGTTCCTCCACTGCATCAAGTGCCCCTTCTTGAAGTGACAGCTCACATATCTGTGTTTACATATTACTATTGCCTAATAGTAATCAGACACTACCATTTGAGGCATGGTGGTTAACTTCACCAAGGTGCACTTCTGGGACACATCTGCTGCAGCCCTGACTGTCAGCCTTCTGATGTTTACCTATTGGAAATTCATTTCTCACGCATGTTCCTGTAAACAATACAGTGTTTACATTCTTTTGTGGAGGAGGAGTTCTCTTGATGGACATCTGTCTTGACCAATGTGATTGGAGAGGTGTTGACTTTGCTTACCAATCACTTGGTTTGCTTGATATACTCTATAATGGAGTCAGTGATGTAATAAAGTAGTTCTCTTGGTTGAACCCAGGTCAGAGTTCGTGCAGTGTTTTTAGCGTGGCAAGTGCAACACCTGACCACACACTGCATGCCACCTTGTTAAGACAGAAACTGCCATAGCTCTCCAGCTGTTACTACACGAACACTCTATGCAGGAAAAAAAATGTATGTTTGGGATTCTGACATAACCTGGATAAAATGTACATGCAATCCAAATTCTCCTTGTAGGAAAATCTTAGAATAATAATATTGTTGCAAAATAGTTTAGAATAGAAAGAAAATTCGACTTACAGATTTATTCCAAGGAACTAGAAGTCAGTAAAACCTGAGTATCTGTTTAAAAAGTGGTATTTTAAAATTGAAAGTTTTCATTATCATCTCTCAGCTTGGATCAGCAAGTTCAAAATCAAATTTCCAATGTAAATTTAAATATTCAAAACCGTGTAGTTTCAGAAGTGAAGTAATCGACTGCTGCATCTTCAGATTTAACAAACTGAGTCAACTTCCTCTGCATTTTCCCCCCCCCACCCTGTCAAAGCAATTCACTCCTCTGGTAAGTGTTGCAGGACAACACTTAACATCTCCTCCTCTCCCTGGCAATTCAAAAGAAGGCAACAAAAGACTCAGTAATCGAGAACTATTCTCTGAATGAAAACGTCCAGTTTTACAAGATTCATCACGAAGTCTCTTATTCATCAGCAGCCCTGGCATTCTTACTCTTCTACCTCACACAGACATTTCTGGAATGTGTTTCAGGCTACTGGAGGAAAAAAAAGGTAGCTCAGCAGGAAGCAGCAGAGGGTAAAAAAATGAAGAATCTGAAATCGATCCTGTTCCTGTCCTACACAGCACAACTTCTGTCTTCTGTCAAGCAGAGCAGGACTATGCCCTTGGTGAGCACAGTCTTCTTTTTACTTTTTCTGTTTTGGTACCTCCACTAAAATTGACAAACTATTTACACACAAGAATACTTGCAATTTTGCATCAACAGACTTGTAGCTGTTATCTTACAAGGTATCTGAGATCTTATATAAACTAGATTTTTAGATTGAGAACAACAGATTTGTATTTTCATCTGGTTAGGAAAAGTTCTGCTTGAAAAGTTTCCTCCTTGCTAGACTCCGTGTTGTTTTACTGACAGACTTGCTAAGATGAGGATACACAGAAATTCACTTCAAAAGCTGCAGGAGTTTTTGCTACCACTTTTATGAGAAGAATATGGCTCCTGCTTGCTCTGATTCAAAGCTTATAAAAACCAATTAAGAGATTGAAACAAAGTCAGCAGAACCAATACAGGCAAGAAATGTCTTATTCGAGTACTGGACCTGGCAAGTGGGCAACCTTTGCAAGAGAGGGACGGGCCAGTCTCCCCTCAAAGAATACTTTCTCTGCATTTTCAGACACAGTTCTGCTCTGGACTGAACATGGGACAAAATAATAATAATAATAATAATAATACTAGCAGTAGTAGTAGTACCACCATTATTAATGTTGTTATGTTTCATTCCTTGGATTTAAACTCATGTGAATTGATCATCGCTATTGCAGTGTCAACAAACTTCCCTGGAGATCTGACCCCTCAGTATAGTAATTACAGAGATAGGTATTAAAACAAGGAAACAAAATCCTGAAGCACATGTTTTTCAGACGTGTGCAGTGTAAATGCATGCAAAATAACACAGTAAAAGCGAGGTATGTGCAGAAAGTTACCCTAGTTTTGATGAATGTGTCTGTTTGGGAGTGCAACAAGAAACCTAAGGAACTTGTTTGCCCTGGATTAATATAACAAGGAGGAGTTAATGTAACACTAAAGCTGCAAAGCAAATTATAGAGAGAGCAGAACTGCCAGAATTAGTCAAGCGTTTCTCCCAATGGTGTGAGCCTGCTCTTGGGTTCCAGGTCATGGCTTCCACATAAAAGTGCACTCTTACCTCTCCAAAGCCTTGCCCAGTCACTCCTTGTCCTATGCACCACACAGGGCACGTCTCCCACACAGCAGCAAACACTCAATGACGTCTTTAAGGTTTACACCATAGCATTCTCTTCTTACGGTTTTTCATGTTTAACTTCCGTTTTAAATCAAAGCTGTGGAAAACCAAATATCCAGTAGTACCCCTTGCCTCTGCATTCCCTCATACCACTTGCCGATGCTAATGATCCACAGGACTTGCACTCAAGGGTGTTTAAAACCACGGTAAACGCCTCCTCCAGCACCTGAACTACAGGAATAAGTGCTGGAAGACAGGCATACAAGGCAGAAGAAGAGGACTGGCTAGTGGTGAGGAACAGAGTCAGCTTCTTGCCACAGACTTTCACACATATTTGTAAGACATGAGAGGAATGTTGGGAGTCAAGCTTTTTTTTTTTTTTCTTAGAGGAGGGAAAGGAGAGGGAGGTGTTACTGAATAAGGAGAATTATGTCCAGTGGCTGAGGCCAGCATAAATGAAAACAGGTTTGGCACTTTCTGAAAGGCAATGAAGATGCTGATAAGACGTAGGGCATCTGTTGTAACTGGTGACCTCAGCACGGATTGGAGTGGATTTCTATACCTGTGAATATGCTTATGAATTATGTTTATGAATGCATAAATATAAATAATGCAGAATGATTGCACTTGCTTTAATTCTGTGATTGTAATGCAATTGTGTTCAAAAGAAAGAAAAAAGTGCATACGTTAACCCTGGTGGGCTGATGAAAGGAAACCAAAAGCGAAGACCTGTTGCCATGTTTGTCTCACTTCGTACAAGTTATAAAAACCTCCTTAGAACAGCACAGCAAAGTGCTAAAAAACTTTTCAGCTTTATTTCTCAAAGACAAGTTAAAGGAAGAGTTTTCAGCAAACATCCAATGCTGAAGCCCTGAATGTTTATTTATTCCACAATTTAGAACAAAGACCCCTAGTCCTCTACAATTCCACTTCCCTTTCTCTCAAACTTGCACTTAAACAGTCTCTATTTCTAAGTGGAAATCAGGTAAACATTTGGTTATTGCATTTGCAAAAAGTAAAGCTGTTATCGTCACAAAGTTGAAGGCAAAAATTTTAACAGGTAAGAGGATAATGTTTCTGTGAATATTTTTTTCTTTACCTCATAAATTCAAGCCAGGAATTCTAAAGCAATTCTCATAAAAAATGCCCCTTGGGTTCTTTGAAGGCATGCAGTGGCAGGCCAGTAAGACTTTAACAATTGTAGATTTTGGAGGAAGAAGGAGACTTACACTTGAGAAAAGCCACATGCTGGGACAGACTGCACAATAATGACAACAGCAGTTTTGGTACAAGACCTTTGTTTCATTAGAACATACTGGGCTGAATATAGTAGGACATATTTGCTGGCTCAGACGCTACAACACAAGGATCCAGGAGTAAGTTTAGTTTATGCAAAAACAGTCTGAAGACTGTCCTGTCCTGGCATTGGGTGAATAACATTGGTTTGAAGAAGTATCTGCAAAAAGCCTTCAACTGCACCAGTCCGTTTCACGCCCTGCCCACTCTTGTTACACCTTCTCCTTGTCCTGGTCTTGGCTGGGATAGAGCCAATTTTCTTAGTAGCTGGTTCAGTGCTGTGTTTTGGATTTGGTATGAGAATCATGTTGGTAACTCACGGATGTTTCAGTTGTGGCTCAGTAGCACTTACTAGCCACAAAAGTCCAGGGCTTTTCCATGTCTCCTGCTCTGTCAGTGAGGAAAGCACAAGAAGCCAGGAGGGAGCATGGCCAGGACAGCTGATCTAAGGTGGCCAAAGGGATACACCATACCATAAAGCAGGTTCTGGACTTGAGGGACCAGACTAGGGACTTGATTCCCCACAGAAATAAGACTTTGATGTTTAATATACTCACCATTATCAATAAATAGTCAGGGACAGAGTTTGATGCCACACAGAAACAGACATTCTGTAAGTTCTTCTGGAAGGAAGGCTATCATAGAAACAGTACCTGCAAAAAGTAATCTAAATTCCCCTACAAAGTTGTGATACAACAAGGTCAAGTTGCCCTTCACAGCTGTACCTATATAGGCCATGTTTGTGAGTAATCTCAAAACAGGTCATGCAAACAAAACTATGGAAATTCTGATCCTCTTGCTTGGACCATTGGTAGACGTAGCTGAAGGATCTCTCAGTGGGTTGTGGGCACTCTGTGCTATCTTTATTACTTGCTAAATTCTTTAGAAGTTCTGCAGAAGACTATTCCCCACTCCATTCAGAAGTTCACTGGTGCGAATCTCAGTCATATAACAAAAGTGATTCCCTACCTTGGAGCTCTTTTGTTCCAACCCACCTGAACAGCCCAGTTCCCAAAATGTCCTTCCTCATTTGTTCTGTGCAAGCCATGCAGAGCAATAGTCTCAACTCAGCATTTGATTCATGAGGAATGCCTCTGCACCAAGCCCAAAAATAAACAAAATCATGCTTCTGTCCTGTCCTACTTATATTGCAAAGTAGGATCTCAGTTAATTTTTAAAAGCTATGCATCGACACAAAATACTTCCAGGACATGTAACTGAAGTTAATCCTTCTCAGCTCAGGCTATGGCTCAATTAACACATCTCACCTTGAATATCACATTGCTCTTCCCTGTATCTCGAGAATCTTACCAGCTGTACTAACATAAGAACAACAAAAGAAAGCAGCTATCACAAAACCTTGGCTCTTGCATCAGGTGACTGAAATGGGCATTGCACAAGGGTGCTTTGATGTTATAACAGGCCTAAGAAAATGCCAGGGGGTCGGGGTGTATTTCTTGCTGTGTTTACGTTCTTACCAAAGGGCCCATGTCATACACATGCCATCTGCTGCATTGAAACACGATACCCACACAGGTAAAATTAAAATCTCGCACACCAGCAGGCTCTTTGTACAGATTAAAAGATCACCACTAATATAATTTTAGGTGATTCAAGAAACTATGCTACAGAGACTGCACTTCTTGAAAGCTTCTCCTCTTGTAGGACAGAACCTCAGCTCCCAGTGAAGACTCTGCCCCCATGGCTGCACAGAAGTCGTCACAGGTTCATAATCCAGAAATATTCGTACTTGTGTCAAGTACAGAGAGCTGAGACTGCCAAGTGAACACAAACGACCCCACTCCCCCTCACTGCTCCCTGATCCCCCTCCTTTCCCCTGTGTGTTCACAGGCACCGCAGGAACCCAAAGGAGCAATCCTGCAGTGGAAGCCATCTCTCTGGGACTGAAACTGGCTTTAAAGACACTCAGCCTCTTAATACTTGTGGATATTTCCCACAGCCTGAAAGAAAGGAAAATCTGGAAATGTGTTACTGCATGGGTTTACCTACAGTACCTTGGTAAAGTCAGGATCCCTTAGTACAAGCAGCTCCTTGGTCAGCCACTTAAGAGGAACCATGGAGGATGATGCTATTGGTTGCACCCATTTCAGTCTCCTTAGGTTTTTTTATTTGTCTTCAGTCAAAATAGATACTTTGGTCTATTTTGAGTACTGAAAAGGATCATGCATTCAGTGTATCTACCTGCTTTACAGTTAATGAATATTCTGAAATCTCAGCATATGAGAATCTCCTCATACTTTACAAGTACTTTACAATACATACTTTACAGTCTCTGAATCTCCTTCATACTTTACAAGAGGCCAGCTCGTCCAAGATTGTGTTAAGACACGGAGAACATTTTACATTATCTGCCCACAAAGGCTGCCCAGGTCTTAAAGAGAAAGAAGAAGCAATAAAACTCCAAAACTGATAATGGAAAAACAGAGAAGGGCAGGATCATGCTAGAGGGACATCATATTCCTGGAGCATGCTCCCAAAGCCAGGAGGGATTTTCCTTATGCCAATCTCCTTCCCTACCCTTATGAAGCTCAGCACCCCCACGCCTCTTGTATTTGAGGATACCCTTTTGAAAGGGATTCCACTTTCACTTTTGCAACACCCAAGAAAAACACAGTAAAAATCTCAAGGAGGTGGCAGTTCCTGTCCAGTAAGATAGAAATAGATATTCCTTAACCTTTCCTTAACCATCATGCCTACCAAGGAACACAGTGGACCGTTGTTATCAAAAAACCAGTGCACTGATAAGGACTGGAAGCCTAGCAAAGCTAGGAGCACAACCAGAAAAGCCCATAAGCTACTGATGCTGGAACAGAGAGAGTTGAAAGCAGTCAGAGATGGAAAAACATGCCCCAAGACCCAAAAAAAATACTAGAATTGAAGTGAAAGAAGAAAAAATAAGATTGCAAATTGAGACAGGTAAAGGCTAGAGGACAGCATGAGGAAGAAAATACTGAACATAAAGCTCTTAAAAACCCTCAGGAGATGTGTCACAACAATCAGATCTGTAAAGATGACTTGGAAAGGCAAGGAAGAGGGACACGTATCCTTTTTCATTCTCTCACAAATTCTTAAAGGATTGTCAAAAAACCTTTTGCTATATTCACATCCCTTCTGGGTTCTAAGTGTTAACTCAGCACTTATTAACCACTGTTAGGAGCACAACTAGCAAAACAACAGGAGATTTATAGGGGATGAGGAACAGGTCAAAGAAAACCAGATGATTCTCTAATCAATGATATGAAAGTACTAGGACAAGAGTGGGGAAGACGAAATTGGGGAACAATGCAGAGCTTTTAGGAATGGCACAGAATGAAGAGAAAATGGGAAAATTAAATGGTAAAAAGGTCAAGGACATTTTCATTACCTTAAAATCATAGGAGTGGCCTAATATGGTAGAAACACGCATTGGTGTTTCAGTGCAGACAAGATCAAACTTCACTCCTGAACTGTGCTGCTCCATCTCTGGATTTGCAGGTACTGCTGGGCGAGTAAGGAGGAGTTAACAGAGTTCTGCTCTGTCGGCACTACAGGACTGAATCACAGCTTATCAGGGGAGCTGCGTTGCCACACAACCACCAGCTCCCAGTGGTGTTTAAAACAGAGAGAGAAAACCCAGTGGTGTATAAAACAGAGAGAGAAAACCACGGAAGAGGACTGACTCTAGCGCTGTTTTCCTATAGTCTTCCCATTTATTTTTGGCTCAATATAGGGAGGCAAAAAGGAGGGGAAGAAAGAGAATGCAAGCAGATTATGTATTTGTATTCTTGTTTTCCAGTCCTTCCAGAAAGGCCAGTTTTGTAAACAGAGAGAAAGCTGAGACTTTCTTTATCTTGTTAACTACTCCCATGACTGTAACACACCATGCAGAGTTCACAATTATCTCTCTGCTCAACATTAGCAAAAATACACTGCAACTTCTTTTGCATCATGTTATTTTAGCCAGGCTATCTGCACCTAAAAACACACAAGCTATTGTTTCAACAGCACAGACCTGCATGCTGAATTAAAAAAACTGATGATAAAAATTGTCCAATATCATATTATCTTGGCTACAGATTTCATTTCACGGAATATGAAACTTCACTGAAAATCATTGTATAACAAGACAAGGAAACATGAACATTAATTTCTTTTTTTGTTGGTTTTTTTTTTTTTCTTTATATTAAGTGTGAGCCTACTACAACTCCCTCTGGGAGGATATTTTTCATAAAAAGTCACATTGTTTGGGTCTTTGAACTGAACAGTCAAAGTCATTGAACAGTCACTGAACTGAATGAGATCAGCCACAGAAGCAGGGAAATCAGGTTTTGATCCAGCATTACTGATATAAAATAAAACATAAAATTAAATTTTAAAAAATCCAGGATAATAAACGTCCATCTTTAAACTATCTAATAATGCAAAAAGTAGTTCAAAGTTTTGTTTTTCAGTTGTACCCTTCTGAGATTTAATACAGTAAACTAATTATAATTTTGCTACACACAATTTGTTGATAATTACCTCTCTGTGGGCCATAATGTTACTTGAGTACAAATCATGTGAATTTTTAAAATAGTCATTATTTCAGTATCATTTTATTCTTGATCCTTAATTAAGCAAGGCCTGAAAATCCCACTTACAGAGCATAAGGGAAGTGATTTTCAAATGGTACTTGGTAAAAACTGCTAACTTTTGCATTACAGACACTTTTGCCTGACTCTGTTTTCCCTGAAACACCACATATACTTTGAGCTAAGCTTAACACATACAAACCATGAAAAACTTCTGTTAGCAGAAGAGTGGATACTCAGAATTTGAATCATGACAACTGATAACTGAAGGTCAGTTTACTTTTTACAAGTAAAAAGGACAGACATACAACAGATGCTTGCTGCTATATTAAAATTTACAATGTGACTTCATTAATAACAATCATACTAAGACACTGCCTGTATAGTTAATGCTTTCCAAAATCTCAGTATTTTGGGGAAGGTGACAACTATACAGCTTCCTAGAATGACAGAAAAATCCTTCATCTTAGTGTGAAACACTGTAGCACATATTTACTAATGTGCTGAGAAATTCCACTATAGTGTCACTCTCCTCTGATAACCCTCCCTGGCTTAGTTTACTTGAAAAGCACATTTAGTGCTTTTTCCACTAAGGCAGAGTATCTGTGTTTCATGAGAGTTACACAGGATTGAAACACAGAGTAAGTTCTCAATTTCACTGACACTCTTTATTCCATGTCTGGGAAAGACTGAGAATGGGTCCCAGACAAAACTAGCTTTACACCACAGCTTCCTGTGGCTCAACACTTAACTTCAGCCTAGTCAAGGAGAGAGACTTGATTTCAAATTGTGAGGAGAACAAATAAACCCTTAAAATGTTGCTTTGGTTTTTTCTTTCAAGTGCTGTGCTCAGTTCTTCTGAATCCACCCTTACCTGTTTTCTTGGTGTGTCTGCTCACCAAAACCAGCTCATCCCATGTAAGTATATTCAGCCACTTGCTCCACGTACAAACGCTCATATGATATGTAAGCAAATTCATATTATTACAACTTCTCAAAAGAATTATTCTTAAAAGCTGGAAATACATGTATCCAAGTTCTGTACGCTTGATTTTGAATAAGAGATGTTTCTGTCTTCCATACAAAGCATCCTACTTTCAGGATGACAAACAAAAAGAAGAAAAACCTGGCACAGTTCTAGTAAATGAAGCAGCAACATCCGCCTCATTTGTATGTCTGCAGTTATAGACATGAAAGGCTAAATTCTCTAAAAGAGTATGGAACCCAGAAGTTTGCTTTTAAACTTCTCAACCATGTGTTGGTGGGCAGAGACAAGGCGAACAGAAAGGAGGCAGAAAAAAACTTGGGTTTGTTTTTTTTGACCTAAATTACTCTTTTATGGAGATCACGAATTTGGGAACAATTTCTTAAAATATTAGTTTTTTTCAGTTAAGAGATTCTGACAAGGAACAGAGCTTATACCTACAAATTCTGCCTTGATTTATTGATATGGCATGCTACTTAGTGCAAATATTCATACCACTCTTTTAATTCTGCCATTCACTTTCCCATTGGGACCCATCTTGCTTCCAGGTAAACAAAGTGTAAAATTCTTATTGAGAAAGGATGAATAAACAAAGCAGAGCTAACTATAGAAATAGTCAACCTGTTCTGACAAGTAGGAAGAATGAGAAGCAGGAGTTACTGTAACACACACAGGGCTCTCTCTGACCAAAACTAAATACCAAATAGATTACTGAAACTTAAAATTTTATGAAGCAAGCAATGTAGATTAGATAGAGCTGAATGTTGATTGTTTGGACACAAGACAGATGTTTAAATTAAGCTACTTCACATTTGTGGTGAGTGTATACAGCCTGTTACCACAGTTGCACTGATGTGAAGTTATTCCTCAATAACTCATGACCAATCCCCAAAGATTCCCTTCATAGGAAGGAAGGCTGCTTAAAAAAACAAAACAAAAACAAACAAAAAAAAAAACCCACAAAAAAAGTCCCAGTATTATAAAAACTAGGCAGTCATGGGATAACAGGAAAAGTCCTCATCTGTATAGAGGACCAGTTAGACAGGAAATAAACAGTACAAGGTCAGGCTTCCCAAGAGGACACTAAGCCTGCAGCTCCATGCCCATCTGCATTAAGCATATATTGTGTTCACTATATCCACTAATGAATCACAAGGGAAAGATTACAACTGTTAAAATGGCTGGTAGATTTCAATACCATTTAAACACAGGCTGGTATTTGTGGTGGGAAAAAACAACTCAACTTCATAAGCATAATGATGGGCTTGGGATGATTCAGGAATGAAATCCTGGATTGACAGTGGACTGTTCTTACAAAAGCATCAGTACAGTTAAAAAGCAGGAAGGGTACTAAAAAACTATTACTGCAGAAAGTACAACCAAACCCACTTTATTTAATCATCTAAGAAACTCAATGGCATCTTAGAAGTTGTAAGTCTGGCCTTCTCTTTGAAAAGGTTTAGCAAAACTAGAGAATTTTCAAGGAAGGAGAACATAAAACAATCAAAGGTTCAATGCAATTAAGTAGAAGAAAATCAGGTTGGAGAAATACTAGAAGACATCAGATTAAACCAGCATTTCAAGCTCAAAATGAGTGAGAAGAAATAGCTCTTCTTATCAAATAGCAACTTTCAAGCTGTGTTTGTCATAGCCTTTCTTCTCTGATTTTCTCAGGCTGTTTCCCATTCACTCATGTTCCCTCCTCAGCTTGAGAGAGTCACTGATATGAATGTCCTACAAGAGTGAAAGGCATTAAAGAGAATATACGTCATCTTTCCCCGCAAATGAAATGCAGCCAACTTAGAGATGAGAATTGGCCAGGCTGACCATGAAACCATCCACCCACACCTCCAAACCAGGCTCATCATACCTGCAGCCATGGGACTTGCTCAGCTCCTGGCCACAGTGCAGGAAAAGCTGAAACAAACCTCCCCAGACAGACAGTCCTGTCCTAGTCAGTGAGAGATGTCCACCTCTCACTGCCTTCAACCAAAGTATGATTTGCAAAAATGGTCACACAGAGAAGCCGCTAATCTTAGGCACCCTGTTATTCCAACTATGTCAAAAGCACCTATGTCACTTGTTAAGTTTTTGAAAACTCTTTACATTATTAGAATTTAAATAAATTAAATTTGATCTTGATCTTATTTTCAGGCTAGCAGCAACTAAGACAGCTAACATCAACACCCTCTCTTGACTGAGCTGTCCTCATTCATCCCCAAATCCAGTTCTGCTTTATAAGGCATGCTGGTAATGAAGCCACTCACCTGCAGGGGCACCTCCACTTGTCTGTCAAGACAACATGGAATAAGCGAAATGGATGACAGCCTCACCCAGTGCATGCCAGGTCAGGATTTCTTAAACCCTGGCTTCTCCAAACTTACAGGGAAAGAAGAAAGTCCAACTTAGTAGCTGACTGTTCATTAATAAAATACCATACTTCAAATTCATGTTCGAAGCTTACTCCACACCTGAGTCTGCCATTCATAGCAATACTTACACCATAAACATAAAATAAACATTAAAAACCACCAAAAACTTTAAAATAAAAAAGAACACATTGAAAGAATATGGTCAAATTTTACACGGAAGTTGTGAAAAAAGAATAACACATACTTGCAAGAATTCAGGAGCTGCTGCAGCCTGGAAAAACAAACTGATAAGAAAGTGCTGCACTTTTAAAATCAGGATTCAAACAAGAACAATAACATCAATGAAAAACTGTAGATGTCAGGCTGATAATTCTGCAGCCAGAAGAAAGACACCCCCCCTTCCTTCCATCCCATAATCCTCTTCTGACTTCAGCCAGACACAGTCAAATCCCAAAAGTGCTCAGACAGAAAATGAAGGAAAATTACTCATATGCAAACTTTACAAAATACTAAAAAACTGAGTTAAGCAACAAATCTGCCTGGCAGTTATTAGCGCCATTATTTGCAACAGCAGTGATACGGTGAAAAGATCACATCCTGCCCAAGACTCTGAATCAGCTGCAACTTGTGCATCTGTTGCACAGACATCAAACGCTGAATAGCAGTAAAACATGTCTAAAATGATTCACTGTGACCACTCTTAAAAAGTTACTCAAATATTAAGCTCATATAGAATTACCATACATTCACAGTGCTTTCTTATTTTATAAGGCTGGCACTTTTCCTCAGTGACTGGCCCAACCAAGACAATTTAGGGCGCTTTAACTCAGAAGTGTATTGGCACAATTTAAATAGCCCAGCAACAGTTCTTCCTAAGATGTCACATTGCAGATGTTAAAACCAACAGGAAATATTCCTGACTGGCTTAAAGCAATTGGCATATCAAACTGGAAAAGGAAATTATCCCACTGCAATGCAGACACAATGAAGATGCATACCCTTAAGGAACTAATTTCCATCAATTCCAAATGCATTTTCCATAATGCAAATGAAAATGCTTTTGTCCAACAGCGTGCCAAGACACGCACATAAAACCTGTATCTTCAGCAGCTCACTTCACAGAGTGGGTGGTGCTTAGGTGGGGAAGGTGGCAAACCATGAGAGAGAAAGTAAGGGATAGGCTGTTAGAAGAAGCTTGTTTAAATACAGGATTAGAAGGAGGTATGATTTAAGGATTTGAAGAGTACTCCAAATATGCTTTTGACCACGACATAAGATTAAAAAGCCTAGGATTTTTTGGCATAGGAGTATATAAATTTTTCTTCAGGATTACAGCAATCCCACTAGGGTGCCTATGCTCAGCACATCACACCCCAGCTACCCTGTAGCCCCAGTATGCTTCATCTGGCTGGCATCCACACCAAATACTTCCATCCACCACTTGGCACAGATGTGCCCAAATCCCACCCTTAATCACAGCCAGATTCCCCCCCATGGCTGTGGCTTGGCTGAAATGCATCTAGGGTTTGGAGGACCAGCAGTGGGTGTGGGGAGCGGGAAGAGCACAGCCACAGCAGAGAAAGCACAAAGACACGAGTCTGGAATAAAGAGTCTTCCTGTTCATTCTAAGAACCTTTAATTTCATCTCACACATGGCAGGATCACTGACAAAGGATCAAAAATAAAACAGTGTAAGAGCAAGCCAGCAATCTACAGACCTGCATTATATCATGAGCTACCTGTGCATTTCATACTGCACCAGAAGTACATCACTGAGGCTACCGAGACAACCTCTCCACAGCTGGATAATGCAAGAATTCAAGCTGTTGTACTGTATCCATTAGGTCATCCAATGGGGATTGATTTATTGCAACAGGATATACCCAAGTAACTATCAGTGGTAATAAGCTAGATTGCTTTTGGCCTCGAAGTCCTGTGCAGCCTTAATGCTTCATCTATCACACACCTCTCAAAAGCGTGCCCTAAATTGACATTCATTTAATCATTGGGGCTTTTTTATAGCATTCTTGACACTGGTATCAAACTGCTGCACACCAACAGTATCCTTCCTGCTTCACTCTCAACACCTGCAAATCTCCAACTCGACTTCAGTGTTTTCCAGAAAACAAGAATACCTGTCTGGCCAAACCAGCAGCAGTTTGAATACAAAGCACCACTGTGTCATGCACAACCTGTCAAAGGAAGCAATACACAGAGAACATCCCAGTCACAGGGAACATCCCAACACTTGTGTTTGAAAGCTATGCAACTAATGAGCAAGGACTCCACGTCTACTCTGACTCTTCCTAAATTTGGAACACCTGCCTTCACAAATCCAACAGTCTTCTGAATGGCAGCATGAGATAAACCAAATACATACAAAAGGAGTGAGAAAAGTTTAGAAAGAGACCAGTACACATAAATCAGTAACAGATCACAGCAAGACATGGGGTATTTCAGGAGTTCACTATTCTCACAACTGCTGTCAATGAACTGTAACAAACTATTCTTCAGCAGCACCTGCTAAGAGGGAGTGGAGTAGTCAAGTGAGAAGTAACTAAGCTATTCCTAAAGGGTTCACAAGTTAGCAAGAATATTTCAGAAACTGTTCTGGAGATTTGTGGGATCAAAATAGCTGGATAGGAGGCAGGGAAGAAAATTAGCCCCTTGCTGTTATGAATTAAGGTCTTTCTGAAGTGCAGCTCTACACCTTCTCTTTTTGGCTGGAACATTTTTGAGGAAGTCACATATTTAATTCCTGAATAAACAAAAGGAACTAAAAATATTTATTTCAGATTTTTATTTGCCCAAAGCAACTACAATCAATTTATGTCTTTGAGAAATATCTCCCTAGATCAATCTTGTCAATAAAATATGGCACCTCATTTGTGGTTTTAAATAAAGTACTTCCACCAGGGATGTGTTGTACTGATATATCTCTAAAAAAAGATACAACCTCTCTGCAAGTTCATCCGATGTCCTAACTGTTGAGGGAAAAAGAGGAATTGCACATCTGAAACTAATGAGAATAAATATAGTTGTCAGTATAATTAATTTAAGAACCTGAAAGTGCTTTACAAACCTATCCAAACCAATAAGCGTTGTTCGTCCTGTTAGACAGATTTAGTGAATAAGGGACCGTAAGGTCTTTTTCTTTTACAACACAAAATGACTCACTGGCAAAGTCAAACAGAGGTGATGCTAGAGACACTTGGAGAAATGCAGCTTGAGGCTCAATTGCTCATTACCACACCCTACAAGCACCTGATTTATTAAGTTATCATTCATCTCACCTAGTCCAAGAACATTGTAAATTTGATAATCTGAACTCCAGAACGTGCCACCTGTGACAGGGCAAGATATTCAGCCTGGTGCTGCAACTACATTATATCAGCCAACATGGAGCACCATTAGTGTAGACAACTTCTCACAATTTCTGTTCCCCGAAAAAGAAAAGACCTAGGTGAAAAAATCTTGAAGGAAAGCACCTGCATGATCAGGATGTTCTCACTTCATTTTTACCAGTCATTTACTGGCTATTTCATTTCTTGTGTTCAAAGCCAGTCTCCTATATGAGGCTGGTAGCACTGTTTTAGTAACTATTAAGGAACGGGGGAAAGTGAAAACTTTCCAACTGAATACTACCACAAAACCCCTTTTTAATTTTATTAGTTTATTTTCAAACAAAAAAAAAGAGAGAAAAGCAGTGACATTACTACTGCTGCTACACAATTCCTATTTACCCTTGCAGACTAATAGGTCCTCATGGACAAACAGGCATACATCATCTACAAACCAGGCATCTAAATACTTTATGCAGCCACCCAGCTGTAGGTTTTGCTACATGCAGTGGATTTAACTGGTTTTGAATATTTTCTGCTGAGAAATTGCTATGAAGTTCTGAAGGAAAGTCATTACACCACGTCTTCTGGTCTGCAATGCAACTGCAGATCTTACATGTAATCACACATCTCCAGAAACACTTTATTTTCCAACTATCTAGAGAATGAAGATTACACAATACTTGGAACCTGAGCCTGCCAAAATAAGTTGTTATAAAACTAGCTGCACAGCCTGACACATCACCTTGAAAGAAAGTAAATAACATTCTCCTCAGACTAAACCATAGACTCAAACAGTCCTACCAGGGGATCTGATCCATGCCTAACCAATGCTGCATAAGAGTTAAGACATAGTTATATTTTTCTGTCTTAGGACAGAGACAGACTTACTGATCTTCCTAATTACTCCTTTAACATTGGTAGGACATTCTAAATCCATTTAAACAACTCATGGGGCCATGATTCACCGATGCACCTACCAGCAAGCTACTTTCTAACCCTCTCAATGTTTTCCCTGTGAACAAAAGGTATTCAGTAGTAGACAACATGTCCTTTTGGTCATGTCCATTGCAGAAATACTAAGCAGAAACCCAAACAATCACTTCATGTATAATTATAAAAACATGAAGATATTGGTTATGCCTTTTTTAAAAAAACAGAGCACCGTCTATAGCCTATACTGTAATACACCAACACCCCAGGGCACGATAAGCTCTTTATTAATGCTTGCAATGAAAAGAACACTGCAGAACAATTACATGCCGTAGCCATGGATTTCCACAATCAAAGCTCTACCAGCTGCCAGTGTGTACTCACAAGGTGTTGAGACCTCAGGGGAGGGTGATGTTTGCAGCAAACTAGTGGAAATATTTCCAGTGGAGTTTTCAGGTGATGTCAACAACAGGAAGGATGACTTTGAGCCAGATTTCCATTTCTCATCAGACGCGGCCTTAAAAGTTGGAACAAGAGCGTTAAGACTCCTCATTTTCACCCCCACACCTACAGCTGAACCCCTACGTCGACACAGACTCCTGTACCTACGCGGCATCCCGGAGGGTCCGTGTCTGCCCGCCGGGGGGTCCCTCCCCGGGCTGGAATGAGGGAACACTTTCACTACTCCGGTCCGCGGCACTGGCTTCGCCGCGCTCGTCCCCAGCTGCAGTCCCGCCACAGCCCGGCCACCTCCGCCATCACCTGTGCGGGCCCGCCAGGAGCGCGCTCGCCCCGCCCGGCCCTCGCCGCCCTTCCGCGCTCCCCCGCCCCACCGCAGCCACACGCAACCGCGGCGGGGGGCGCGGCTCGGCGCCGCGCTCACCTGCGCTGCCCCGCG
>WAAE01019826.1:0-11162 GCA_013400495.1 Nicator chloris | reverse complement strand
AGCGCGGGACCTGCGCCCCCCGCGCCCCGAGCCCGCCGCAGGCAGAGGGGCCGCGGAGCCCCGCGAGGAGCGCGGCCGGCATGAGCCAGGTGCCGAGGAAGCTGCCGGAGGAGGAAGAGGGGGACGAGGAGGAGGAAGAGGAGGAGGAGATCGTGGGCTTGGCGGGCTACGCCGACGGGGCCGAGTCCTTCTCGGACGGCGACGCGGAGAGCGGCGGCGATGAGGCGTGTGAGTGCCGCTCGCGGCGGCCGCAGCGGCACCGGGGGCGGCGGGGAGCGGCGTGGCGGCGGCCGCGGGGGCGGAGGCTGGGGCTGCTCCCGGAGAGCCGAGGGGCAGCACCGGGCTCGGCGGGGGCTGCGGGGTAGCGGCCGACAACGAGAGCGGGCGTGGAGTGAGGCGGGGCGGGGGCCGGGGTGAGGCAGGGACGGTGGCGGGGGACGCAGGGCCGCCGCCAGGAGGTGAGTTTTGGCGGCCCGCGGATGTGGGTCAGGGAGGAGACGAGGCTCCCCGCGGGGTTTGAGGGGAGCCAGGGACAGCGGTGCGGGGAAGACGAGGCGTCCAGAGGGAGGGCAGGCCCAGTTGGGGACGGGGTTGGGCGGTTGAGGCCGGGCGGAGCGAGGATGCTGCGGAGGTGGCCATGGGAAGGGCCGGGACGGGGACAAGGGTGCTCGGTGGGTCAGAGGGTGCAGGGAGCGCTGAGGAAGGAGCAGGGCAGGGGCTGACAGGTAGCAGGAAGCGTTGGGAAAGAGGGAGGAGGCGAAGAGAGTGCAGGCAAAGTGTGTGTGTGTAATTTCTCATCAGTATTCTTCATCTCTGGGGTGAAAGTTGTTAGTTATTAGAGGCCACATCTTGCTGATGTGACCCGAGTGTGCCAAGAGGTGGGGGGTTGGGTGTCACGCTATAAAAGGCAGCGGCCACACGCAGCTGTGTCCGGGGCTGCTCCGCAGCTGCGAGTGTCAGTCCCACAGTGGCAGGCTCTACTAAATGTCCGTCTGTCTGTGCTTGCGAGGAGCCGCCTTACTCACTGCATGTCCGTGTCAGTATGGATGGTGATGCTGAGAAGGACGGGCTTACCAGGAAAAGCAGTCTCATTCACTAGAAAAAGGAAATGCCAGCTCAGAGCCTGTTGCGTTCATTCAGAGCCTGAATTCATTCTTCTGAGACATATTTCACAAAGGAGCTTGGAGAACTCTCAGTATCGCAGGATAAAAAAAGAAGTGCTGTTTTATAAGAGCATAATAAAGGGCACATGTTTTAAGTCTACTTCAAGATTAGCGCGTGGAACCCTTCTCCTTAAAGGCTCAGTCCTGCAGGCTGCCATGGGAGGTGCTCCATTGGCTAATGTAATTTTGGGGAGTGGAGGAAAGTCAGTGCTTTGAGTATAAGCCTTCATGGTTAAAAGCTATAGGAATGTTAGACTGTAAGAGCTATAACAGACTAAATAAAGTCTTACTTGAGCCTGCTAAAGAATTGCCTTCATTTTGATGCAAAAAGAATAAATTTTAATGTGTTTCTTTAGTGCTACATGACCTTAGTATTTTCTTAGAGAAGTAACCCCTATACTGTCTTCAGACAAATTCATTTGGATGTTTTTGAATAGGAACTTGTTAGACTGCTAAAAATTGCAATTGCTTCTTTATAGTAACACTAGAATATTGTACTTAACAGAAAAGAACCTTTACATCCTGAATAGCAGGAGAAGACAGTCCATGCAGGGACTATTTTACACAGGATTAAAACAAAATCCATTTGTTCCATCCACCGTCCAGATTCCTTGTTTTTCTGTTTCGTTTTGAATTCTCTGGAGAAAGAGGCATACAACATCTGAAATGGAAGGGGTTGGGATTTGGGTCTGTGTTTTTTTGTAACACTGGGCTGCAGGGCAAGGGGCTTTCCCCTTTTTTTTTGTCCTCTTTTCCTGGCTCTCTACAGCAAATATTCCAAAATTCAGTGTCACAGTCTCCAGTTTTCTACAAAGAAAGAATGAAAAGAGCAGTATAAGAAGAATGGCTTTAATGCATGGCTGTTGACAGTGAAGTGGGAAGCCAGGCTTAAAAGTAAAAGCATAATTTCTTCTTGTAAGCATGTGGAAGATTTCAGAACTTCATCTTGGTCATCCCTCACCCTATACTGAGTTTGTGTCTCCAGCTTCAATGCTGAAACCATGGCTCTTGTCCTTAGTTTACACTTAGGGTCATATTCAGAGACCTTAAAACACTTAAATTTACATAAAGCCTCTTCATATTTTTTATGGATGCAATTAAAAAGTGTTTAGAAGCAGGAAAGCCCTCTGCAGAGTGTCCAAGGAAGTGGCTTTAAGACATACCACTGCAGACTGCTGCACTTGGGGCAGCGTGGAACCAGGTCTTCTGGTTCTGGGTCTTTTCTGTAGCCACAAGAATTTCCTTCCACCAGGCATTTCTGCAATGTCTATGAACCCACCGTAGCTTAACAGCCTTCTTCATGGCCTACAAGCTTTTTCTGTTAACTCTTTAGTCTTAAGCCATCCGTTAGTGTTAAAGATGTTCATTGTATGTGTTTTATAAGGCCATTGTCTTGACAGCAATCCAAAGTGCTGCAAATACCATAGTCACAGTAGTACTGGAAATGCTGCAAGATTAATGAGTTTGAAGGTAAGAGTAGAAAGTTTGGGACTGCTACCTCTCCTTAACACAGAAATGGTTAAAATTTAATATAACTGCGTTAGTGGGGAAAAAAAATCATTATTAGCTGCATTAGTTCAAAACTAGACTCAGAGGCTTGTTACCTTGCAGATGGTAACATGAGCAAAATAATTCCTTTTGGCTTTATGTTACTTGAACAGATGAGCTGTGATGTTTTATTTGGATGTTTGAAAGCTGGTGGGATGTCCAGAACGTGACATCCCCATCCCATATGCCTACAAAGCATGGATAGTCACCTGCTTTGATAATTAATTGCAATTGATCTGTAATTCAGAGAGGGCTTCAAAAACTGTTTTAGTTATCTGTATATATCTAATAGCATAAAGGAGATACTAAAGCATTCACTGTGTACTGGTGAGACAGGTTGGGACTGCTACGTGCAGTTCTCAAGTCCTCAGAGCTGTGCTCTTCTGCATGTTGCAATGCATGCAAAACACACTCCATAAGCAAGGACACAATTGCAGTTAACAGAAGTTTTGTAAGGAACTGAGTGCTTCTCTGGGGGAAAGTGCTTTTAGGTTTGTTGTGAATTGTGAATACTTGAAAGGAATGGCCTCTAACCAGCATGGCTTCTGTTCTTAATGGCTGCTTAGAAAAGTTGAAATATGAAGGGCTGTTGATATGCATTAGAGGCTAGAATTTTACAACATTTACTCTTTGCAAAAGCGAATGAAGCAGGAATGTGTTGCATCTTACAATAGGGAAAATTATCTTTCCCGTTATAGAACAGAGAAGAGTTTAGTGTTTCTCTTGAGCATATTATGATCTCACTCAGTAACCTAGTCTGGGAAGTTGCAGTGATACATCTACTGGCATTTCTGTGGCAAATTAAAAAAGGAGTTGTCATGTACTCCTGCAAAGGAATGTGGGCAGGCAATGCATCGTCCAATTCCTTTACATATAAGGTAATCTCTTAACTCTCTCTGAGAGGGAAGTGCTGTAGAAGCCTTGCTATCTCATCAGGTTTGGATGATACTCTTACATTTCCCTGTCTTTGAACTGGCAGGATTTCAAAAGCTAAGTAACAGTCTTACTAGCAGAAGAGCTGGTCTTCATTCTTCTCATCGCTAATTCTGTTTGCAGTTGCAACTGTATTTTTTTGTAGTATGGCTTTAATAGAAAGCAATTTCCTGCTATTAAGCATTACAGTCAGTAAAAATCTAACAGCCTGGAATAATTTAATACCACAACGTAAAAACTCCAAGTTATTTAAAATATTTCTTCAGATATATGTGGGGTTTTAGCTTGTTTCTGAAACAAAAGGGAGTTAGATAGGTAGCCTGTCCTCTGGTTGTCTCATGAATGGTCAGAATCTTGGAAACTGCTGTCCACCTTCAACCAAATCTGAACAAAAGACGTCTCAAAGGTTATTAAGTTCCCACAAGTTTGAGGAAAACTAGCATTCAGAAGAGAGGAGAAAGCTAAATTAAGTGTCCTCAGAGGGACAGGTGAGCAGCTTTGTGTGTTCACTGTGGCAGCAGCTGGCAGATGGGTGTACACGGTGTAGCCAGCTGAAATGTGCTGAGCTCCAGATCAGCCACAGATGTCACATCCATTATTTGGAGGAGATGTCATAAGACATACAGGAGGAAGTTGGTGTTGTGGTGGGAAGAGGAAGGGGACACAAAGTACAAATCCATATAGATAAGACTTTGTAAGTTCAGTTGCATACAGAGCAAATGGGAGGCTTTTTAGTTTTTTGAAACATGCAATAAAGCCTCAACTTGAAGACTGTTCCTTAAATACTTTTACAAAGTCTTTATATGCTTTTGTAAAGCTTTGAATAAATTATTTTCTCCTCTGATGGCAAAAACAGTGAGATGGAGGATATACCATTAAGTCTTGTATGTTTGGTTTGGTTTATGGACAAGACTGTACTCCCAAAACATAAAATATCATTACACCATCTTAAAGCAGATGTTTATTATTCTTCTGGAGGTGTGAAGTGTTGTAGGCACATGTTTCTCCCAGCCACAGGAGGTACTACCTCTGTTCAAGTTCATGGGAAGGGTGGAGGAGCACATTGACCTCAGTTTCTTACTTTTTAAATTTATTATGTGTAGATCAGCAGACGTGGCCATTGCTGTGTTTATAGGATGAGATTCTTACAAAGTTACCTATCCCTCTTCTACCTGAAAGTGTTTCCCCTGTGCACTACTCCTGCTTGACAGTGTTCATGTGTGATAATTGACAAGACCACAGTAAGTGGTAATACCTGCCAAGGCCTTTCAATTGTATTTGAAATGGACAGGATCCCTCTGAGAATGAGCTGAAAACTTCTGTCAGTCACTGGTGACACAGACCTGCACTGAGTGGCACAACCTCTCACAAGCCAGTAGATGGTGCCAGGAGATGTTTTATGCTAACACTGCAATACCTTCAGTTTGGGAAGCCCTACTTCTCTGTCACTCAAATTTGGGAGGCACAAACAGACCTGGACGAGGTTCTCTACCCTCCTGGCAGACATACCCTGCTCCTGTGTTTCTGAAAGCTGTGAGAGAGGCTTCAGGCACACAAGAAGACACAAGATGTGGTCACCACCCCTGGGTGCAAAACATGCTCCTAGGCAAAGGATTCCTTTAAGCTTTCCATCTTTTTTTGGCTGATAAGACTATGTAATAAATTGGCAGGTTCAAATTGTTGCTGAGGTTTCTTGTTTTGGATTTTCATATTTTGGGAGTAAAGCTGACCACTCAACGCCTGCAGGGCATATTCAAGAATGCATGTGATGCATGTGAATGAATGTGTGCCAGCTTTCTGCAATTCAAAACTTAGCAGAAAAAAAGAAATGCAATTATGTTGTGCTATGAAGTATAATCTGAATAGTCTGTACTGCAGTGGATGGGAGAAGGTCTACCAAACCTCACTGGATAGTATGTTTAGCCTGTTGTGTGATCAGTATTTTAAACCTGACCTCTGTGTACTCTGAGCTGTACTCTGTGGATTTAGCATTGAGAACTCAGTTTTTTGTGTTGCTTGTGTTCAACACTGCAGAGTCACAGAGGTGTTTCAAAGCTTTTTACATACAAGGGCAGTGCCATTTCACGTCAGCACCAATGGACATTTCACTGTTACAGGGCGACTAAATGCACTAATTTAGACTGCTTTAGGGGTTTTGATTAGAGGTACCTGAAGCTAAAGTTGGTGTGCTTATGGGAATGGATAGCTATACATTCATGTCCTTACAGATATAACAGCATAGTTTACTACTGTTGGAACTACTTGATGCTGTTACAACTGCATCAGCACCAGAAAAAGTGGTGCCAGTTTCAAACTGGGGTAGGTAACACAATGAAACTCCTGTGTTCCCAGGCCTTTGTTTTGCAAATAGATGGATGATATGCTGTAGTCTTATTTATTGGATAACAAACCTTTACAGATCGTAACACAAATTACTGAGCAGCAGGTGAAATCTTAAGCACCTTAGAAAAGGCCTCCTCGTGAGGTCAGTACTATAATTTCCAACATAGAAGCATTGTGTGCCTGCTGAGTTGAACTCTTCCTGTAGCTCCTTGCATGTGTGATTTCATTTATTGATTGATTGATTGATTGATTGATTGATTGATTTTAGAGAAAGGAAGCCCTCAGGTAGAAAGATCATGCAGAGGTACTTAACACAGTCTTACTCTGTTCTTCCAGCAGTGTGAAGTAGCTATCTGCTGAAAAGGGTATTTGTTATCAGATGATACTCTTTTAAAGAAGAATAAATGTAGGCATAGTGTTAATTAGAGTAAAATTAGGTATTTTAAGATGTTCATGTGTGATAACAGATTTTTCACATACGAACAGATCAGTCAAGCCTTCTGCACTTTCTGTCTTGGAGGTGAGAAGTAGATTTTCTGATAGTATACCCTAAGGGGCAAATAATTCAAGTCAAAATGCCTGTAGCACTGCTCTCTAAGCTTAAACATTGGTAACATTTGCATAAATTCATATAAAAACTTCATGAAAATAAATATCAAATGCATGTTACCTGGCAGTTACTAATTATATTGCCATAGTATATTCCTTTTCTTCTTCTGTGATTTTATTCAGTTTTGGATTTCAATGATCCCTTCAGTACTGAAGTTAAGCCAAGAATCCTGCTCATGGGATTGAGAAGAAGTGGCAAGTCTTCGATACAGAAAGTTGTCTTTCACAAAATGTCGCCGAATGAGACTCTCTTCTTGGAGAGCACAAACAAGATCTGCAGAGAGGATGTTTCCAACAGCTCCTTTGTCAACTTTCAGATATGGGATTTTCCTGGGCAAATTGACTTCTTTGACCCTACATTTGATTATGAGATGATTTTCAGAGGCACTGGAGCGCTGATATTTGTTATTGATTCTCAGGTAAAAAAAGGGGCTTTAAGCTACTTTTTTTCTTTTCTTCCTTCAGCAATAGACAAATGGGTTGAAAAGCACAGTTTTTTTCAAAGCAAATAAATAATCTACATCACAAACACACATTAAAAGAAGTCATTAAGACTTGAAGAGCTGCTTGGCTATTTTTAATCTCTCTCTGCAGTGTGTTTGGAAGTTAATTAATTTGTTTTAACATCTCAAGGTTCTTGCTCAGATTCCTAAGTGCTGACAGCATGAGATTGGTGCACATGCTGGATGTAGGCTCAGGCTTCTACTTATAAAACGTTAAAAAAATCAAGCTGTTGTTGAGCTATAGTACTATCTAAAAATAAGTGTCATAAAAATTAATATATATATATTTAAATACTTTCTTACCTTGTAGCTCTTCTTTTTCCTTTATTAGGATGATTATATGGAAGCATTAGCTCGGCTGCATCTTACTGTGACCAGAGCCTATAAAGTGAATCCAGATATCAACTTTGAAATCTTTATCCATAAAGTGGATGGTTTATCTGATGATCACAAGATTGAAACGCAGAGAGATATTCACCAGAGGGCAAATGATGACCTTGCAGATGCTGGATTGGAGAAGATTCACCTCAGGTGAGAAAAGTTTCTGTGCAGAGAATGCTAAAGAGGAGAGCAGCTTATTTGACAAGTTACCATTTTCTGTCCTTTTGAAGTAGCAGGCAGCATGCTTTGTGAAGGAAAGGGATAATCAGAGATACTGCATTTGACCTGAGCCAAAGTATCCTATTTCTGATTGCTGTCTTGAAGGGGAAGATGGAGACGTGCTTAATAACAGATGACAAACATGCCGGAATCCTGTCAGTTTTTGCTGCAGTTGCTGTCTTGAAATAAGTTGGCTTGGACAGTGACAACAACCAGTAGAGTTCCAGGCAGTGGAGCATATATGCCACGACATCAATTTTGCCCTCTTTGAAAGCTCTCTGCCACAGGGTCCCCCCAGTCACTGCTGCAGCCTGCTTGGATCTGCTTGGGAAGACCTGGGCTGTGTGTTTGCCTTGTGTCTTCTGGTAAAATGGGTTACTGTAGCAAATAGTAACAAGTAGTGGACTTTGCAGACTGGGAACCAGAGGACGTCAAGGTGTCACGGCTTTCTCAGCACTTTACAAGCCAAGTACAAATATATTAAAAGAGAGGCTGCTCCATGAACATGCCAGCTCTTTAGAGCTCTTAATTCTCAACTGCATCACTGCACTGATAAATGGGTCCACAACTTTCAAAAAGTAGATCACAACAGACATACTCAGTAACACTTCTCTCCTGAAATTTGATAAATATTTTTTGTAAGAATACCAGTATGGGAGTTGCATTAAAAAGTTCTACATCAAGTTCTAGGTTTCAGTGTCTAGGTTGGGTTTTTTTTTTAGTATAGAGATGAAGTCCTGTGCTTCAATCATATCATGACTTTTGATCACAGGGGCTAATTGCATTAGTGTAGGCACTTACTGTCTGACAATATTTTATTTCACTCATATTATGAAAGGTACATCATGTTCACAGTATGTGGCTAAAAGGAAAATGTGGTGACGTTTTTTTCCAGCTTTTATCTGACAAGCATATATGATCATTCTATATTTGAAGCATTTAGCAAAGTGGTACAGAAACTGATTCCACAGCTCCCAACACTGGAAAACCTGCTTAACATCTTTATTTCAGTAAGTACTTATTATGTCCTTTGTGTCTAGATCTGGTAATGTCCAACATGCATGTTCAGACACTCTGTTCACTGCCTTCTTAGAGATCATGAGCAATGTGAACTCTCAGAGAAATTATCAGAACTTAGTTGAAATGCACCTCCATGCAGCTTGGCCTCACCTCCCTGTCTATTAAACAGCATTGATGAGCTGCTGAGATACTCATAGTATTTCCTGAGCCACATAAAGTGGCTTAGCAGCCATCACTTTACTGCTCATAACATCAATCTGAATGTTGCAGAAGTCTGTGCTGCATGTATTTAAGTTGCACTTAAAATTTGTATGAATAAATATTTAAAGGAACATAATCTAGTCTGACCTCATATGGGGAGCTGTCTGTAGTGCTTCCCAGAATTAATTTTACTTTGTATCAGAAGTTTACAGAGCTTAAGAAAATCTTCTTATGTTGTGAAATCTTTAGATGTAGAGTCCACCACAACTTTCACTGTTTCCACAGTTACTCTGAAGGCCAGTTAGGGAGTTTTGTGTATCTAGTGGTTTGTTACCACTGTGGAAGAGATTGCTTGCTCCACTCTTCCTGTATGTCTGATACCTTCCTTTCCTTTGTACTGGTTCTGACACTCAGCTGTTCCCTCCTGGGATTACTATACCATGCACTGTTTAATTGAGTTAAAAGCAGGTGATGGAGGCATCCAACATGCTCTTGTTCTGACACAAGGTAAGAGATGGAAACATGGGGCAGTGAGTGAAGGGGAGCACAGTGAGTAGATTGTGAAAAGGGGAAACTCCCTATTTTAGTGGTTGTTAAATCAGATCATAGTGGCTCCAAAAACTACACCCTTTTTCACAGCGTTCTAATTTTGCGCTTGGCATGTAGCATTAATTTCTGAAGCTTCAATTTCCAAGCAAGATACTCTGTTGTGTCTTTTTGTGATTTTGACATAAGAAATTATTTAATATCATTCAACAGCCTGTAAGATACATTAGACTTCATGGTTTCTCAGAGTGAAAATGGAGAGAGATAAAAGTTGGATGTGAAAGGGAAAGCTAGGAATAGAGAAAGATCATTCCCAAACTTATTCTCTAACTATTAAACAGCATATTTATACTGTTTCATAATGAATCGTTTGCTACAAAGATCTGTTTCTTCCAAAACAGCTGGACTGTATACCAGTTATTATCACGTAGTCTCAAAACTCCATGACAGAAAGGTAATGAAGAAATGATGACAACAATTCTAGAGCAATTAGACAGTGGTTTTGGCACACGGTCTTACAGAGAAAGCTGGCTGAATAATAGTCTTCCTTGTGCCAGTGTCACTCCAGTAACTCATTGTGAGTCAGATCTCTCTATAGAGTCTCCTCACTGTTTGGAGTTGGTGAAGGGTTTGTACAGAATCTCCACGTGAACTGAGCACAGGCAGCTTCCTGAATGACTGATGACAGTTGCGTGTCTGGAACACCCAGCTCCAGTCATACCTAGAATATCAGGTATAGTTTGTAAGGAAGAACAAGTATTTCAAATAAATGGGAAGTCCCAGAAATGAGGGAGGTGTGCTATTTCCTCTGTTCAGTATGGGAAAGAGTCTCAGACTGTTTCTTTGCTCCAGTTTCTTAGTGGCCTAAGGCTATGTGTAGCTGGATCCCTATGTCCTCAGCATGCTTGCTGTTTTTGCAATTATCTTCTGTCTGTAGACGGAGAGACTCAGAATGACTATTTGCAACCACAGGAAGATTAAACATCATTCTCCTTCATACAATTAGTTAGGGCCTGCCTCTTTACCTTGGCAACTTAGTAACAACAAATTTTGGCATGGATTTGGTCACGCCTTACCTCAGGAAGCCAATGTGTTGGATATCAGGGTGTGGGTGTATTAGTGTTCTACTTTTGGTTTTGCAGCAGCATTCATGAGGAAGTGCTTTAATTTATGGCACAGAGACTTCCAACACAAAAAGCTGACAATTACAAAAATAGATCAGCGATCACTCTTAAGTTCACAGCTGGTTTTTGCCCAAGTTTATAACACCACAGTATGTGAGCATGTTTGAGGAACCATCAGTATGATAATATTTATTCTGCATTCTTTAATGTAACTGCTTGTAAGTCATTAAATAACTGACACTCAAAATCCACATTACTCTTACCTAACACATTTACTGGCCTCATATAGAAGGATGTCTGTTCTTAATTACTGTGGCCTTACCAACCAGTCAAGTTGTGCGACATGGGAAAGTAAATTTTTGTTTGAGGGTTGTTTGTTTTGTTTTGAGGGATATTAAAAAGTATATATGAAAACAACTATTATAGTAAAAACAAAATTATTTACAGTTTTGATAATTTAATGATTTAAATTTTGTAATCTGCAAATGTAGTGTGTAAAATTAATTCATGAAATCTGCTGTGTGATGTAAGGCCTGTTTAAATACTTGTCCAAAATTCATTACTAACTGGAT
>WAAE01019825.1:42500-61538 GCA_013400495.1 Nicator chloris | reverse complement strand
ACATTCTGTGAATTCTGTGAAATTGTCCAGGATTTAGAAGGGCATGGGTCAATGCACAGATTTTGCTGTCAGGAAAACATCCACAGTGAGAGCACAGAAAATATTAAGTATGGAAAAAAATTCTTTTAGCCTGCACATGATGCTTCATGTTTGCTACAATAGTTCCACATTATTGAAGCCAAGACAGAAAGAAGAATAACAGTGCAGCCAAACGATTGGGTCATCTCCCTGTGAGAAAATATTCATAGGCAAAATAGTAAAATCTCAGTAAGTTGTTAGGGAGGGCTCCCATCCTGCAAAATTCCTACTTGCCTGCTTATGTGGATGCTGGCTTAGGAGACCTTCCTTGGCAGAAAAGGGAATTCAAGGAAGGTGAACGCTCATACCACTGACCTACTGGTTACAGCAGCAACACCAATGCATTTAGGCTTTTAAGAGAAAAGATGTAACTGTCTAAATCCATTAGACACTTCAGACAGGGCATCCTGAGTATGAGGAAGCACCTGAAAGCTCATCAGCAAAGACACTGAAAGGCTGAATTTGGTATGGTTTTCTCACTGGTGCTTTCTTAAGTGCCCTGTTCAGTTCGTAGTTTGAGACTTGTAATGCCCCAGTGACTGTACCAGCAGCCCAGGTATCCAGTGTGCTTTTGGGAATTTCTAGAGGTAGTGAGAAGTTAGAATTAAAATAGATATTTCTATTTAATTTAAAAATATATGTGAAATTAATTGCATTAACAATAAAATTGAATTCATATGTAAACCACTTCAACCTCTAAAAAAGGTTGGATTTTCTCAGCATTATTTCAGTATACTAGTAAGATTTGCCTACTCAAAGAGAGCTACTTGGCAATTAGAAGAAAAAAAAACTTTTTAAGGTCAACATGGACTTTATTAAAATAATTATTATGTCTTCAAATCCAGTAATGTACTACTTTTTCATGTACTTCTTTTTCTTCCTTTACCATATGCTGATATTGGTCTATGATTGCTTTTCAGATATTGTTCAGAAATGTCTGTTTTCTTTCTTTTACCTGAACGGGCAGGTACAGTGCTTTTGTCATTTAATTCTCTCTGCTCATGGAAAATTCTGAAGTGGCTTGAAGGCTGAAAACGTGGCACTGTTTTGTATTCTGATCTATGAACAAAAAAAGTGGACAATAAGGACAAAACCCTAATAGTGAGAGGTCAGATTTCCAAAGACATTTTGGTGCCTAGAGATGGAGACAGATGACTAGTGGGAGTTTCAAAATCCCTCTATTTTTAGATTAAATATCTAAATCCTTTTGACTTCAGGGTAAATGAGGCAGTAGCCCTTATAGGCATTTCTGATAATTTCACTAGCCATTTATCTGCATGTTAGACATCTAAGTATTATCTCCTGCAGACAAGAAGTAATCCCTCAGTTCACTAAATGTATCCCCTTCCTTCATTTAGTAAGCTGACTAGTTTTAAATAAACTTCCTTCTTACAGGGAAATAAAGGGATGCCATATGTTTAAGACAGTTAAATACAATTAATTAAACCAGTTTTATGCATTTAAATTGATTTTTGATTTCCACCCCAATGCATTTTGATACAAACCCCAAATAAAATGATAATTTGGGAAAGAGAAGTGTTTTGTCATTTTTCTGAAATAATATGTATGCAAAACGTAAAACTCTGAACAAATTAGAATTACTGTCACACTCTCATTGTGTATATTTATATGATAAAATAAAAATATGTTGAAAGATATCAAATATGCCTTGCACATATAGTTGCAAATCAGCTTCTACTAAAAAGAGAAAACTGGGAAGAGCAGGGAAGGTCAGGGAGCTAAATTTTCTTAGTGAGTGCATGAATAACAAGATCTGTGTGCATAACTTTTCCTCACCACTTGGAAATTTGCCTCTTACTGCATTTTCTTGAGGGTTGAAGAAAAACCTTTTTTATCTCTAAGGGTTATATAAGGCCTAAACTAATATTTAATGGTATGGAAACAATAATATGACATCCTTCCAGTAAATTCAGCTTTGTGGTGTTCAGCATGTTTTACAGTAATGGCGTTACTTAGTCATTTATTGGTGTTGTGAGCAGCTGGAAAGAAAGGAAAAAACCCTGCAAACAAAACTAAACAGGTGCACTTAGAGGAACTGCCTTGCCTGAAATATGATCAGTTTTGCTATACAAACTTCTAGCTGAATATGACGGGGCTTGCTTGGCTCGATCTCCTCCATGCCAGATTTGGTTTCATCTATAAATGCTTCAGTGTTTATTTACCCTAAACCATTTCATTAGAACCAGTGGGTGACTCCAACATTTGCTAATTTGCTTTATTTAATTATGAAGACCTTGTTTAGCCCCATTTGTCCTCCAGCAATCCCTATTCTTTCTGCACGAGGGAGTGTGTGGGCCACAAAAGGCCCTTTTGGTTTTCTCTATACTAACAGAAGTGCAAGGGGGACCTTAAAGCTGTCCTCCCTGGCCAGGGTATCCATAGCCAGCAAACAGCTGCTAGAATTTTGGAAACTTCTGCTATTCTTGTTTTGATTTGGTGTTGCATCAGCCCAAAAGTGGAGGCAGCAGAGCTCAGGGAAGCCTGGCCAAATTTGCGAGAGTTTGAAACCTCTGAAGGAGGAAAGGGAGGACTCAACTCTCTCCTGCACACAAACATAGAGCAGTGTAAATCTTAACCTGCAAGTCCTCTTCTCTGCTCAACAGCCACCAGCATGGTGAAAACATGTGACAGCCATAGTCGGTCTATAGCTGCACAGATAATTTGGTTTAGCAGACACCAACTCCACCAGCCCAGCTGGTCAGAAGACAGAAGTGAAGGAATCCCCCGGCGTGTCACTGATAGGTCAGATTCAAACTCAGTCAGGGGAGCCCAGCCAATCCCTTTGAGCCAGGAATGCACCCATATCATTGGGCAGTGAGCTGGGCGGAGTTACAACCCTTGACCAATCATGTTTGTAGAGGTGGGAAATTTGAACCCCCTCTATGAGGGGGCGCCCAGCAATAACATTCTGCTGGTTTTGCGTGTGTTCTTGTTGCCTTCCTGTCTTTGTGATCAACAACAAAAACAAGGTGCTCTTCTCCTAGGCATAGCTGTTTGTGTGTAGGCCACCTTTCTCGAGGTTTCAAGCAAGCAAGTTTCCATACCTGGGACCTGCTGCTATGCTTGGGTGGGGGTGAGTTCACGTCACTATAGTAGTCCTGGGATGTGAGATGAGCTGTCTCCGGGAATCTGATGGACCTTCACCTCCTGGGGGCTTCCCTGAGGCTCTTGGTGGTCTCTGCTTCAAGAACTAGTGTTACTGTGATGTAGCAGTGCTGTATGAACTGAGGGAAGATCTTCCCTTTGTCAGCTCCCAGGCACCTGTGTGCCTGTGCGTCTGTGAGATGTGGCACAAATGGAACATAACGTCTTCTCACCCATTTTAAAATAAGAGACCAACAACTCAAATTTTCTCTCTCATGTCTCGCTGAAGAGCTTATGTGTTAAAAGCTGTGTAAAGTCGCTGGATTATGAAAACTGTGCTTAGTTGCTGGATTAAGAAGTATGTATTATTTATTATTTTCATGCTTGCAACTGTTTGACAGAAGATGAGGAGATGACAACTGAAGGGAATATAAACAAGTGGTACATTAAAAGATCATGAGGAACACTTTGTTAGCTTGTTCCTGCTTGTATACTGACTTGATTAGATGAAACATGTGTAATTTATTCCATACCAGAAATAAATGGTGGTGAGACATAAAGATTTTACAAGTGCAACTTGGAAGTAAAGTAACTACTCAGAGGTGAAAATGTGAGCAATTATATAAACCATATGCCCTACTGTCACCTGTTTTGTGCTTTCCACTTGTGTTTCATGGCAAATGGCTATTGAAATGTTTTGAAAATATTTTGACAGCATTTAATGGGGAATTTTTTGCCTCTCCTCCTGGCCAGCACAAGATGTTAATAACTGCAAGTTTGGGCAAAAGTGGAATCAGGTCAGTGTCTTATCTGGCTTATAGAAGCTTTCTACCACAGAATAAATAAATATCTTAAGTCTTCTTATGTCTAACATTAATGACTGATATTATGCTCCTCTGGAAAGTTTTCCCCTCTGGAAAGAGGGAAAACACCTACTGCACTTTACTAAGATAACTTCTTTGAAAATTGTGGCATTCTTCATCTGTTCCATTTTGGTAATCCCCAAGCATCCTTGTTCTCTTTGGGTGAGGGCTTCTTGCAAAAAGAGAGAAAAAGGAAATCAATTCAAGGCTTGAGAGCTGGAGAGGTAACAATAGGCAGGCTCCTGGGGACAGATCCTTCTCTGGAGTAAAATGCCTCAGCTCTTCCAGATTTACAACATTTTAGACCAGAAAAAAGCTCCCCTTTGAGCACTATACTGCACCCTTTGGGAATAAGAATAGACCATTTCAACACAGATATTGGAGGAGATGTACAATCTTTGCTTCTATTTATAAAGTGTAAAAAGAGGCAATCTCTTCAAATTGTGGGAGTTTATCTTGAAGTTTATATGATATTCTTTCATAAATTGCTGTTGTAGCAAGAAATTGAAGCCATTTATCAGCAGGTATTGGAGATGTTACAATGATGCATTATGATACATTTAGCTACCAATATTTAGCTATCAATATGATACATTTATCATCAATATCCAGCCAATACTACCAATGATTTAGCAGGAGAGGTTAGATGAAAATACTCTGATGTATCATTAGGGAGACAGAGTGTCTGGAATGAAACACTCAAGTATCATTTATATTTCTTCGGCTACTGTGTCCCAAAATTGCATCACTGCAGACCAGGGGGAATTTTAGAGTGTCTTCCCTTTACAGGTAGGAAGTTTTGCCTGCTTACAAAGAATTTTGCACAGTTCTGATTCCTGAAATTACCAACATCCAGGTGAAAGTTGTGATCTAACTTAAAAGACTGTGATTTGAGCATACACAGCCTATTTTATTACTTGTGTTACTAATTACAGTCAGACGAAGGGAGCTAAATATTGCAGGTTTACATTTTGAGGCTTTTTTGTCCAGCCAATTTTGAAAGCATCAATGACTATAAAAGCAAATTAATAAAGAAATTAGCACTCCAAATCCTGAGCATAGAGCACTCAAAAAGAAGTGCTCAAACAAATGTCTGAATATGTTGGATAAAATGGGCTTGTGTAGGCTGCATGTCACATGAGAAGTCATTTCTCTCACAAGACAGCTGAAGTATAGAGTCTTAGAATCACAGAATGGTTTGGGTTGGAAGGGACCTTTAAAGGTCATTTACATGAGTCAGCAATGAGCGGGGACATCTTCAACTAGATCAGCTTGATTGGAGCCTTGTCCAACCTGACTTTGAAGGCTCCCAGGGATGGGGCATCTGCCCTTCCATACTCTCTTTCACATTTTTCTCAGCATTTCAGCTGATGAGTGAATAGTAAGCTATTGAGGAGAGCTAGCTATCCATGAGTGTATCATTTGTAATTGAGTATTGGATAGCAAAAAGTAGGCAGCCATGGGTAGAGGTTGCAAATAGGATGTTCTCTGGAAATGAACAGTTCAGTTTAGAGAGGACAGTCACAGAAAGAAATGTCTCCTTGTAAGACACTGGAGAAAATCATTATTGGCTCAAAACAACTGGGGGGTGTGTGTGTCTGCAGAGGGCTGTGAGAGGTAGGGCAGGGCAAGTTCTGTGAAGGTGGAATGGTGCACTGCTCCACATCCCACACCCCTGGAGCCTCCAGTCCAGCCCAGAATGGCTGTCAGTCACTGGCACAGTGGAAGTAATGCCCCACATCCTGCCCCAGGAGACCAAGTCTGGGGTGCTGGGGGTGGCCAGACTAGACAAAAACCATTGCTCAGAAACGCACACGGCCACCTTGCTATTATCCCTGGATTTTGTGGCAGCTGAGACCATGATGGATCCAAGGTGGTAGCTACATCCTTCTTTTCTCTCTCTTTTTTGCCTTTCTCCTTTTCTTCTCCTAATTTCCTCTTCTTGAAATCTGGGTAATTTAAGGTTGGATGGGTTAGAGTTTGCTAAGTCAATGTTTTGTGAAATACATTATTCTGATTGCATGTTTGTTTTAAATTTTGCTAGGTTCTGGATCTTCTGAAGTTTGCCAGGAAAGTTTGTTTTTTAACCTCCTGGGAACTTTTGTCAAGTTGTCTTTTGTGCCACCTCAGGGTAAAGTAGTACCTTATGCTACTTTTAAATAAAGTGCTAAGTGAGGGCTGGGGCTTCACACCCCTCACTACATTAAAGACATTGAGGTGCTAGAGCATGTCCAGAGAAGAGCAACAAAGCTGGTGAAGGATTTAGACAGTAAGTTATATGAGAAGTAGTTGAAAGAGTTAAGTTTCTTTAGCCTGGATCAGGTCTCAGGGGAGACCTTATCTTTCTCTACAACTGCCTGAAAGGAGGGTGTAGCCAGGTGGGGATCAGATTCTCCTCCCAAATAACAGGCAACAGAGCCAGAGAGAATTGGCTTCAAGTTGCACCAGGGGAGGTGTAGATATCAGATATTAGGAAAAATTTCTTCATGGTCAAGCACTGGAACAGGGTGCCCAGGTAGTGTTCAAAAATCATGTGTTTAGGGACACGTTTAGTGGTGGACCTGGCAGTCTTAGGTTAATGATTGGACTCAATGATCTTAGAGATCTATCCCAACCTTAATGATTCAATGACTCTCTGATTCTATATCCAATTATGTGTACACATATTAAGACTGCAGCAGGTTATGTGGTGGTTCAGCTGTGTCTCACTGAAGACTGTAAAAAACGTTCTTCTTCACATTAATGCTTGTCCTTGGTATCATTTGACATCCCTAACAGCCATTCAACATCACACATCACTATGATTCTCAGAACAGCAACTCTGAAACAGGTTTTCCTGTAATGTATTTTCAATTAATCATGCTGAAGAGAAGAGAAAGTGCTTTCATTAAGTTTATTCAGAGTCCTCCAAAATCTCTGTTCAGTCCCAAAGTCTCTGAGCACCTAATTTTGATTACATGCAGCTTTATTAATTAACAATGTATGGACAGTAACTTTCTGTGGACATAAAGCAAATCAGACATGCAAACCTCAAAAAGACTGTGAGAATCTTAGAATTAGCTGACAGCTGAATAAGTAATGTGAAAGCTGATCAAATAAATCATGAAAGTATAAGTAGAAAGTTTGTATCTCAGGGAAGTTCTAAACTAAAAAATGGCTGTACTTAACAAAAAAGGCAAAGTTTTTGGATGTTGCTGAATCCTGATGATAATAAGGAAGAAAATAAAATGCCATATTATGTTAAAATGTCATACTTTTTAGCATAATAAATACTTTCCCTGCTCTGGAATGCTGCCCTCAGTTCTACTTGCTGAATCTGAAAGACACATTTGCAGAATTAGGCTAGGTCTGTACTGCACCAGAAAAACAAAAGAGCAGACGACAGCCCAGAGCAGAGACCCCAGCAGCTGATTTTTCTCCTAGCCTCAGATAATATTACTGTGCCTGTATGTGTTCAGGCTGAGCTTTTCATTGCACTCAAGGTAGAATGGGCTGCAGCTGAATCCTACCATGTGCCATTATCAAAGTCCAGTCTTATGCCCAAACAATGGAAGGGTGAAGTAGATTAGACTCAAGCTCAAGGCTGGACATGGAATCAATGTGGCAGTGTTGGAACGGCCCCAAAAGACCTGGAGAATGAAAATCATTAGAAGAAAATGGAGATCGTTGTAGGCATGGAAAAAAACTCACATGCAGATAAAGGATTAAGGCATTTTATTTCTTTTCTTTGTAAAAAAAGATGTGATAAAATATTTAAAATTACAAAGAGCCTGTAGAAGACACTTTCTGTCTTACAACACAAATGCTATAGGGCTCAGAAATAAGAAGACAGCAAATTCAGAATGGTGAAAGGTTTTTTTCACCTGGCAGTTACGTAAACAGTCAATGTCACAGGATATCAGTGAAAGCAGAACTCAGAGGAGGAATTAGCTTCTGATATAAAAAACTGAATGCAATGTGTTTATGCTGAGGAGCTTTGGAAGAGACATAAATTTTGAGCTTTGAGGATTCACCTAGTTTCTGGATACCAAGTACCAGCAGTTAATTCCAAATTACTTTCACAATGGGTACATGAGCCCACATGTTCCTCCTGCTCATACTACCTTCTGAAGCAGATGCCTCTATGGACAGGGCACCCTAGCCTAGGTCATGATCATAATAGTTGCTTGTTTCCTAGTTTAAGTTGTTTTTAAAAATTGGAAAGGAGTGCTAGTTTAGTGCTAACTTAAAAGCAAAAGACAAATTGTGATAGCGGAACACTATCAGTCTTGAAGAAAAGTGACTAGAGGTATGTTTAATCATGATTTATTACATGCACTTGCTAAATACGAGTATTTAGAGCAACACCAGTTCACTGCAGAAACTAGATGCCCAAACCTTTAAAACTTTATTAAAGAAAAGCAGCTCTTTATGCTACCAGACACTGATCCCACAGATGAAAATAATTGAATCAGGCTGAAAAATCTCACATAACATTTTATGTTGACCTGACACTTGGTAGAGGAACATTTTGATGAAATGGCAAAGATCAGTCTTCTCATGCTAGATTAAAAGTGTTGGGAAACAGAACTAAAAAAGAGAGCTGCAACAGAGGCCAGAAAGTAAATTCCAGGAGCACAATGTGGCTTCCTTGCATTTGCATCCTGGGCTCTCATTAAGAGAATGCCCAGAGAAAGCAGTGACATGGTTTTGTCATACAGTCAGGGTTTGAACCTACAAAGTGTCCTTGGGTCTCCCAGCCTATACAGAACCATTATCCTTCCACCAATGAGCAAACCCCATATTTAAATGGGTGCTTTCAACCATGGCTGTGAGCAGGGATGAGGGTCACCATCCATGTGGCATTGACAGAGCAAGATTAATTCAGTTTGATGTTCTTTTATGATAGGCTTGGTTTTGAGTTAAGATAAGGATTGACATTATTTTAAGAGAACTTCTGATCAGATTGAGTTGTTTTTAGTGTAATTGGAAAAGCACTAATGAAAAAGAGGAGGCAAAAAAGAACAACAGATCCTCAGAGAGCTGCATGCTAGCATTTAGTTAGAAGAATTTAAATCAGTAATGAACAATCCAGGTTTGCTGCACACATCTCTAAAAGATATATTAAAACATCACATTCTTCAGTCTGAATTTTTTTTTGTTACAAGGCAAATTAAAATTACGTCTGCATTCTGTTTTTTAAAGGACAGTTAATTCAGACACTTACAGAGATGTGTGTTATTTGGGATTGTTCTAATAGATAATTCTGTACCGTTTTCTCTAGTCTTAAAATACAAAAAATACATAGGTAAATTCTGTCGTGGAAAGTAGGTGTACTCTCCTAAAGCACAGCTATATAATTATGTTCTCCTTTTCTTGTACAGTAGGATAACCATTCATGTGAAATGTGCTTTCTGGTCCAACTAAATACCATTGATGCAAATGGAGTTCAGGCAACTTTAAATATGTGTTGTGCAAAATTCACAACTTTGTACTCTTAAGGTTTTGTTCCCTTTTTCTTACCCAGAAAAGAATACTCATGCAATTTTAGTAAAATAATCTTTTGGTACATCTACAGGGACCATTTCTGATATAGAATTAAATTGTGGTGCAGGCAGAGTCTTTTATTACATTTACATGACCCCATAAAGATAACTTTAATAGTTCCCCATAGAGCAAAACCCTCCTTAATTTTGTTAATTATTTCCCCCCAGTTATGCTTAGCTATGTCTTCTAATTCAGTATTGATCTTGATACTGAGATCTGTCAAGTACTTAGCAGTCTACTTAAATCCCCATCCAGGAAAAAGGTTTAAGGGACAGATAGTAGGCAGAGCTGATGCTTTAGAATTGCACCAACAGTTTTAACCAGATATCCTTATTTTCTGCCTTTTTTTTTTTTTTTAAATATGCTGGTAAATGAGTACATATTACATTACAGAAATAAAGAAGTATTGAGCATGATTTCTGTCTAGAGGTTCTAAAATTGCTTTTCACTAATTGACTCTCGAGTCTATAACTGGCAATAGAGATGAAAGACTCCACTTCTGCACAAAAGAGATAGTCACAAGGGAAGAGCCCATCCTGCTCTGTCTGCTTTGTCTGGCCCTCAGTGAACAGTGAACGCAGATCCCTAGCAAACAAAGGGATCAAACATTTGTATAACTGATGAACTGATAGTGTCGTCTCATGCCTGGAATTCCTAGTGCCTAAGGCAGTTTTTTAAATTGCATCAGGAGTGTATTTTCAAAGCAAATTTTCTGACCATCACTACTTGCCTTACTTCACGTTACAGGGTGGTGATGAAGTGCACAGGCTGGATTCCTTTGGGATTAATAAGCAACAGAACATGCATGCCAATTTCTAATGAGCATTCAGTCCATGTGAGCCTAGGATGTTTTTATCCATAAAACCTGTTCAGTTTAGAAGCAGGTTCTTCAACACTGTTTCATGCTGTATATCTGTTTTCACTTTGCTGCTTCTTAGTGGAAGTGTATTTTAGAGGTGGATTCTGCCATTCTGGTGCTTGTTTGATAATTAGAGTAAGTAGCTCTAAACTGATCTCTACATTTATGTCAAAATCCAAGGGCATTCTGCCATCCACTCTCCTATCCCACCACCCATTCTATTGATGGTATCTCATTATACACATCAGCAAATATCCCAAAGAGAGGTACAAACTTACTCAAGCCATTTAGTTTGAGCTTTTGAAATTCTGATCTGATTATGAGAACATAATGCTATGATAAAAATACCCTCAAAACCAAAAAGCAACAAACAAAAAAAAAAAAAAGAAAAAGTAAGTTGCTTGGCCGTACTTTATCAGGTAAATCAGAGGTAAGAACAGATGTACATTCTTGATTTTTTTTCACACTGAGTTGGTGTAGAAGCATTTCAGAGCCCGATGTGCTCCCAAGAGCAGTGTAAACGTTCCCCACTTGCACTGCCACTACCAGGCAGTGCCATGCCAACCCTTGGCTTACCTATGCAATGCTGTTGGTATTCTCTTTCTCCACTGATTCTGGTTTAAAGGCTTCTCAGTCAGTCCCTCTGGCTTATGCCCAAAGATGTATTGTTGGGAAGGTGATACAGGTAAATCTTATAAATATGATTGCTTGGCAACAGGTTCTGAAAACATCAAGCCTGTAGGTGAAATAGAAATGACAGTAACTTTTGAGATGTGAGGCATGCCGGACCAGAAGACAGATTTTGGGCAATACCTCTGACCATGTGGGAAGGGGCCTGCTGAGAAGGCAGGAAGAGGGTATTTTAGAGATTAGCATTAAGGTTTAGAATCTAGCAGTTCTCATAGGCTATATGTAAATTCTATAGGATTTGTGTCTCACACCGGCTGTCACTGTAAATAGAATATTCAACGTGGAATGGGATAAAACTTACTGTAACAGGAAATTCTCTCTCTTTGGAACTCTCTTTGGGACTCTCTTTGGGACTCTCTTTGGGACTCCTGGGACCACGCCATCAGCTGGGCTGGCAGCTGATGGCAGGCTCTGTCACCCACGACCCTTACAAATAAACCACGTGTTCCAAGAGCAACCCTGTCTCCAGGAATCTATCATCTAACCATCCTCTGCTACCACAATGTGTTTTCCCCATCAGTACATGTGGATCCTGTCAGGCCTCATTCCTATCATGTCATACCAGCTCTAGCATGACTTTTGCATCTCTTTAATCAAATAACCCATTCACACTCAGGTAGCCATATATTTTTTAATCCTGTAACACCAAAAAAACAGAGACAGCATTCCTATGATTCTTACTTACTTCAGACCAGTCTTTCTTCACACAAGACAACACAGCAGCTTGGCAGTGCACATAAAAAAAATATCTATCCTATGATAATCTATTCATCTTTTTGCACAAACTGTTCAGACAGACATCTCCTCACACGCTCAAAGCTCATAATTATCAAAGTATGGATGTGTTGTACCGGAAAAAAAAAATCATCTACCAGCTGGCAACACTGCAGAATTAAGTATGGGATTGGTATTTCCTACACAGATTCAGTTTCCCTGTTTATTTTTCCTCTGCCCTTAAATAAGTACCTCTAATATCAAAAGCAAAAAATTGGAGCGATGTTCTCGAAGCAATAGTTTAGGCTAGTCTATCTGTTTCTTAACTCACTCGGAGGAAGTATTTGGAAGAAACAGATATCATAGACTGTAAATTACTAAGGAGAAGGAATTAAAAGATCCTAAGAGAAGGAGGCAAAGTTAATTTGTATTTTGCGTTAAACAACAGTATGGAAAGCTATGGGTACTACTAATTCCTTTCTGTAACATGAATACCATTGTTTTTGAAAAAGGAGGATGAAAAACCGTTATAAACTCTTCTAAGTGGCACAAATCTGAAAAGTTTCATAAAGGAATTACTGAGAGCATGATTTTGTATTGGAACTAGGTATCCAAGTACTTATGTGGTGCAAATAAATCTGGTAAGACAGCCTTCATGTGAGGTCAGTTGCAGAGCAGAGCTTGCAAGGCGTTTCTAAAATTCCACATCTTGTGTTTATAACTTAGGCAAAAATTCATGGTAAAATCAGATATACACTTGATTATGCTGAGACACCTGTAAATATCACTTCCCACCAGAAACTCTTCCTTCTTCCTCTCTGTTCAGAAAAATGGAAATTTTGCACTTGAGAACTACAAAACAAGTCACTTGGTATGGTAAAATTATACATTTATTGTGTTTCTCTAAGTAGAAAGAAGCTGAATCCATAACAATATGAAAAATATTCCCAGGAGAAATGTAAACATCTCTTTTTGCATTAAATAAAGGATTTTAACCATTTTATTTGCTTTAAATCAGTGCCCATGAATGCACTCCTATCTTGCCCTTGCATTCTGAACTACTCATGAAGAAATTTTTGTCTGTAATTCCACACCAATGCAGCACTTTTGCCTTCATTTGAATTATGTAAGCAAACAGATTCTTAGAGTGCTTTCCTCCTCTTCATTCAAGGCAACAGGTATTGAAATCAAGAAAAATAACAGTAGCTGACACTTTCAATTTAGCAAACAAGTAATTTTTAAAATGAGAAATTAGCTTCCCATGCTTGACCTCTATCACTGCTTCAACCATAGTCCACTTGAGTGTATATAGCTACAGAATCAGAGTGATTTCACACTCATATGAATGGACTTATGCATGTACTTAAGTGGGATTGAAACATCCTTAAAATGTGTTTTTCCAGAGTTGCATATAAGTATCATAAACTCTTCTTTCTCATTGATTTTTTTTTTTAATGGTAATCAATTCATTGCTGTCTGGGAAGTTAAACCCAAACAAAACTGCAGGTTTTGTTAAAGCAAAGGCAGGTTTAGAAGCTCTCTATTTAATTCCTTCCCCAGGTCCATGGCAACAGGCTAGCAATACAGCAGATCTTCTATTCCCAAACTACTACCTTTGTGATGTTTTACATGGACAGCCATCAGAAAGCACTGATTACATCACCAAGTGCTCTCTTTGATGTGCTTTTACCTGGCATTGGACAACTTTCCTGTTTTCTAATGCATCTCTGCAGACAAATTGGTTTAGCTGTATTGAACATTGTAGAAATTAAATGTTTGTAGAAATAGGGTAACAACATTTCTTTATAACACATTTACTCTTTCATCCTTCCCTGCAGCTTGAATTGCACTTAGAGGAATGATCCAGAAGACAGCTACTTCTGTTTTCAAGAAACAGGGATGATGATATCATGATATTATGAGGTTTGAATGTGTAAAAGAAGCAATCCCAAAGGTCATGGACAAGCAGTATCTACAAAGTTCCATAGAAATTGTTTGAAGGGGTTTTTGTCCCATGGAAATCTGCAGAGATTTTACTAGGTAACAGTACTTGGCAGTAATTTTTGGACATGCCACTTGAAACTTTAAAAAATGGCCATGGGATTGATAGTATATGTGGTTTTGATCACAATGTCTTGCTCAGGAAAGTTTACTTGTCCACTCCTTGTACAAGGAAAGCTTGGAGATGTAGGAATGACACTAGAGAAAGGGTGCATGCAGACAGACAGACTTCTCCCAAAAGATATGACATCTGCACAGGCAGGAAGGGAGGCTTTGGGCTTTTACTAGTTAGTCACATCACGGTTTCTATCATGATGATTTTAGTAGACTTACCATCAAAGCAAGGAAAAATCAGAATTTGCATTTTCGTATCTGAAGTTATACCTGATGAGCAATTGACAGTTTAGATGCTTTCAAAAGTCTTCCTGAAAGTGTAAAAATACTTTTGGCCATCTTATATGCAGGCAAAAGAGAAGCATTTGCATGGATTTTGTGATATGCCACATAACTAGTGAACATGCTCTTCTCCAGCTTTCAGAAACCAACAATGCTTCATATTTTACATACAAATAACATGGTGCGAGTGCACATTTCTGTTTTTGAAGCATGTATTTTCTGTTCAATGTCTGTCACATTTTATGCAGTGCTAAACCTGTAAATGTTTGATGTTCTCTAATGTTCACTGTATCTCTTCATGCTAGTATATTACACATCCTGGATATGAAAGATTTTAATCAGGGATTATATATAGATTCCAGCATTAACTAAACCAGCTATATAGTAAAGAGCCTTTATTTTGTAACTTTGTTCATAGGCAGTAAATTTTATTACATATACTTATATTTTAATTTATCTTTTAAATAAAATTACAGTTGCTTTAAGGTAAAATGTGGAACAGGTAAATATTCGTGTAATTAAAAACTCCACCCCCCACCTTATCACAGAAATTCACCAAGCCCCAAGTTACTGTTACAGGTGCTATTGCTATTTTCTACATCTGCAAATACCTAATCAAATAATCTGGACAAAGCACATCAGGAAGATTATGAATAAGAAGGTAGATTCAGCAAATAAAACATCCAAGGACAAAAACAACCCTAATACATATATGTGAGCTTTTCTTGGAATGTCAGATTCTGGTAAAGTAGGCCGTGGAATTTTACTGGAAAATGTCAAGAAAAACGTATGCTTTCCTCTCATGATAAAATACAAAGTGTTAAGGAAAAATACACTTGTTGGAGTCTTATAAAGACAGGTATAGTTACATTAAAGAACAATTAGTACTTATTAGTGACCAGTGGAATTGTATTCAGTTAACTGGTTTGTTGTTCTAGTGTGGTGGAGATACTTTTTCTCTTTGTTTGTTGGGGTTTTTTTTATTTTCACTGGTCCCAAATAGCTTTGTTCTATTTGTATAGTGGTGGCTGAGGTTATTGTAACAGGTTTCTACTCATTGTAAGTAGGAGCTGATCTGGAACTGAAAGCCTGCTCACTGATTGATTGCCTGTCTGCAGGCAGTGGACAGAATCTGTGCTTCTTTTCAAGTTCAGAAAGATTCAAAAAACAAATCTAGAAGGTCCAATTTTTCCAATTAACACTGTAAAAGAAGAGTCCACTTCTACTGAATTAATTAAAATACTGTAATGCTACAGTTTTAAATTAGGTAACTAGAAGTTAATGTCAGATTATGATCTTGGTTTTATTTGTGCAAATCTAAAAGTGTTTCATTTATGTTATATCCAGACAGTTGCTTCATTCAGGGGTGAGCTCATTAACAGAGCCAAAGGAACTAAATACAAAAGAAATAACACCATTGTAAGATACAATTTAAAGTGTATAATTTATTCTAAATACTATATTCCACACCAGAATAACTGAAAAATGTATTTGCTTCTTGTTTCCTCTTATTACTTCAGTTGTGTTGTGTATTGCACTAACTAGCAATTTTGTACATGCCATGTACCTAATTCTAATCTCACAGATACCTAAAATGGAGGTGCCAAATCGGGCTCTGGATATGTTGAGTTCGGCATATCCAAAATGAAGATTACAATAAAAAACTATAAAAAATACCAGCCTAAGATCTAGTCTCAATTTAACCTTAGCAATGCTGCAGAATAAGAATTGAGATAACCTGCTCTTTGTTTTTATTAAATACATTTGGGTTAATTCAGCCAGATGAAGGGATGCTGCTAAATGTCTCTTCAGTGGGAAATGAATTCAGTGCATGACAGCAATTCATAGATTTTGATTAAATAGATATAGGAAAAAAATAGGTATAGGGAAAAGGCTACAGCATGAGGAAAATCTGTATTCGAAGATCTACATAATGACTGATTGTGCTTGAGAACAAAATATTTACTCTGTTTCAGATCTGACTTAGTTTTTAGGTTGGGATCAACTACTTGAAATCATTTCCCTTTCACACATTTCACTTAGGTAAAGTTTTACATTCAAAATAAAATAAAATGAAAATAACCCCTCCAATAATACTCCAATAAGAATATGCTATATTCAAGAATATAATCTAACAGCTAAATTTAGTGAAAATCCCAGTGTTGATAAAACCACAGATAGACCAGGTTTCATGCCAGACCAGTGATTTCTGTATTTGAGCCAAAATTCTCTGAAATGTTTTGAAGCCTTTAACTTAATGCTGCTAAGCAAGGCCAGTCAGATTTCTGACTTTTCTACTAAAAAGAAAATGGTAAAAGACCTGGGACATTAAAATAATGGCTTGATCCTTCTCTGTATGAGGCCAGGCTTGAATGTATAGAATTTATTCTGATACTGAATTTAAACAGTTCTGAAGAACTAAAGAAAGTTGTAATTTATGGTGGTCTGTAAAAAAAGCCCTCTTTTGTTACATGATCCTCTTAAGTAGCTTTTCTGTTTGCTATTGTATTGGGATAGTAAGCCGCTAAAGGAGGTGAAGTCTGCTTTTACATGCAAGTGCCTAGCTCCTATTGAAGCCAAGTCAGCTGCAGAGATCAATATAGGTGTAAAACTGCTGATTCTTAACAATGGGATGGCTTAGTGGCAAGGTAATCCAAGGATTACGCAGACCTAGCAATTGAAAGTAATCCTCAAGTCAGAATATGGTTAGAAGTGGGTCATCTTCATGAGTCTGTTTTTTACGTCTTGGCAAAAAGGTGGAGGAAAGCAACATTCCTGGAGCAACATTCTATACCAAAGGGAATTTTACCTTTTAAAATTAATTTTAAAACACTATTAAATCAGTTCTTCCCTCAAATATTGACATAGGACAGCGCCTAAATGCCCCTGGCTCAGCACTGAACAAGCATAGAGTCAAGGATGAGGCCTCTGAGTCAAAGCACAGACTTAGGAGTGTGACATGGGACAGCAACTCCACACAGATGGAGACAAAGAAATACAGGAAATCAAGAAGACCTACTAGCATCTTTCTGGACTATGCCTAATGTCCAATGCCTAAAGAGTGTTTTCCTGATGGTAGGGAGAGATTGAGAGAATTGGGGAGAGTTGGAGAATGTTTTGCAAATGACTGGAGCACGCTAGGAAGGCCAAGAGAGCACAGAGATGCTTCCTTTAAAAACTAAGAAGTGACTAATGAAAACTGGCACCAGCAGCTATTCAGGGAAATATCCATGTCTCAATGCAAAGATGAGAGCTAAGATAACATAGGGCTTTAAAGGACTTTGAGGATGAAGGAATAGCTCAGGTTCATTATAAGAAGGAAGAGGCAGTCAGGGCACAGCTGAAAGAGCAGAAGTGAGGGGAAAGTTACAGCAACCTTCTAAGTGACCTAAGGAATAAAAAGCATCCAAGCAGCTTGAGAAGATTAAGTCACATTTTAAAAGTCTTTCCCTCCCACCCTCATCCCCTTTTGGTCAGTTTTACTCCTGACCAATCAATAATGCTGAAGGAGGTGACACAGAAATGAATTAAGCTGGAAGATTTATTCATCTCCTCCCTTGCAAGGTGCTCAGGACTTGGCATAACATCCCCTTCTCAGCTTCTCAAAGACAGGAAATTGTACCAAGATCCATCAACCTTTTTCTCTGGAAACATCCTTGTGAAATTACTGCAAGGCATGCCTTTGTTCTAGTTGCTTGTACACTTCCAAGACAGGAAGAGATCTTCTGGGTGGTGTCAGCTCAAAGTAAATATGCAATGATATTTCAGGAAAGAACGAGGAAGATGTCTTGGTTTGAAAGAAGGTGTCTGACGGGGGAAGAGCAAACCCCCCTTGGAATGTATGAATCAAACCCCCTTCCTTCCGAATTATCGCAATTTTGACAATTAAGGGAGCTCTCAGGCAAAGATATTGAGGGTAGGAATAGCAGTCCTTTACTGATATATGTATGTATATGTATATAACAAAACAAACAAACAAACAAACAAATATTACTCCATTAACAACAACAACAACAAAACCCAAAAAACCCCCAGGGGCCTCAAACAGCTCTGCTTCACAGAGGCCAGGGAATTTTGATCTCAGGGTTCTTTTCCTGAAGAGTAGGGCTGGAACAGGTTCTGGCCAGTGGATGAGACGAAAGTCAGAAGTCCTGCGGAGTCAGCTGGAACGGCGAGGTGTCTCTGCAGAAACACGGTGGGGGTGCAGAAGGCAAAGAATCAGCACCGACGAAACGGAGCAGTGGCAGCAGGGCAGGAACGGCAGGAGGGAGAGACGAGCTGTAAGGCACCGGGGCACCGGGGCGGATGATGCCCAGTTTCTCTCGGCTGGAATCCGAGGTGACTCCGTCTCCTCTCCCTCACAGCAAACCAAAAGCAGCCCGCTGTCTGTCCTTGCCCACGGCCAGAGCCGAACTGTTCCTCTTAGTCTGGGGATTTTCCTGCCCCCAACACCCCAGCTATCCCCCCGCCCCCCCATACCTGGCCACTTCCTTTGTTTTGGCGAAGCACTCATAACTATCCAGTCGTTAGTCTCCAGGTAACCCAGGGAAAAAATTCTACATAAAAAACCCCAACAAATCTAACCCCCAACAGAAGACTAGTGTGCATGCATATACAAATGGAGAGTGTACACATCTGGGTGTACACAGGTGACAGGCAGAAGTGACTGGACTCTGGTGACTGTAGATTTATGCTCATGATATCAGCTCTATCATTATGTAAACGGTCCAAATGTGTAATAAGAGGGTGAGAGAATGGCCTATCCTCTTAATCAACATTTCCACTGCTGTAATGATATCAGAGGAC
>WAAE01019825.1:22500-37500 GCA_013400495.1 Nicator chloris | reverse complement strand
GCCACACCGCCTTTGTGAAGCTGTACACTCTTTTCCAGGGTGAGGGAACAGCGCCGCAGCATCACTCAAGGGGATCAAACTTTGAAAGGGGTCGTCCGAGTCGCCTCCCCGCTGGCAGGGCATCTCCCTCCAAAGCTGCGGGCAAACCGGTTGCAAAATGTATTTTAAGTACGAATTTTAAAGAAGAAAGAGTTACAAGGTATTACTGTTTAAGTGCCTCATCTGCAAATTAGATTGCTACACAATTAATCAGAAAGTTAATTAATGAGCAAGTAACTAATTAGGACATTTAAAACCAGTGTTTATAGTGTCTTAGTTAAAAAAAACCCTATGTAGCTAATTGGCCTATACACTGATTTCATAACTCATAGCCAAGGATATAATACCACAGATATATTATTATGTACAAACTGTAATTATGTCACTATTTTATTAAGCATATCTTACCTGAATGAATTTTATTAGCGTTTTAAAGATTGAAAACTCCTTATTGCAAACAGATTAAAGGCAAGACACTACAAATATAGCCACGGCTTGCCTTCCGACGGAACGAGGGACGAGGGTCAGGAGTTTTTAGGAGAATCGGAAAAGTGTTAAAAAATCTGCCCGTACGCACCGCGGCCCGGCGGAAGGAGGGCTCGTGGGACGGGTTTCGCTCCGCGCGGTAATGGGAGCGGAGCCGGGAACCCGACAGTGATGCGGGACGAGGTGTGGGCAGGAGGCTCGGGCAGAAGCAGCTGTTCCTCCAGCAAACCCCTGGCCGGCTCTTCCACCCGTGACTGGGGAAGGTCACACTCAGCCCGCGCCGAAGCTGGCAACCATCAAGAAATGCGGCCTCCGGCAGGGTTCCTGTCCTCGCCTCACCCCGCGGTGGTGTGGAGTGGCCTGGCTGGGGGGAGATGGGAGCCCTCGCTCCCGGTGAGCTACCCCCGCCCCAGCCACCGACCCTCCGCTCGGCCGGGCAGGGGCACCCCGGCCCCCGCGTCCCCCGGCGGCACGGCCGGGCGATGGGTCAGGGCCTCGGGTGCTGCCCGCAGCCTCTCTCCGGCGGCTGCGTGGGGCTGTGGTAATGCGCAAAACTACTCATTGTAATCTCCTTTTCAACAGTGAGGAGTACATATAGGTAATTTTAATGAAGAGGTTCCTGTACCACATTATTAGCAATAAATCTACACCATTCTTTGTTGGTTAAAATCATTATCATCATCATCGGTATCATTACTGAACTCATTATTCTTGTGTTACTATCAGAGTAGATTTATGATAACACCCACCATCACGCCTGAGTTAAAGAAGGTGTAAAGGTTTGATTAATAGCTGCTTTCACGTTTTAATACTCGACATTTTCTCACTTTTCTTTTCTTTTTCTTTCTTTTTATTTTATTTTATTTTTTTTTAATAAGGGACATGATAATTACTGGAAGTAATTACTGGTTTTGTTATAAAGTGTCTGATTAGGCGCTCAGGCGCTTTTCCTCCAGTAAAATATAAATAAATAACATGATGGACAAATAAATTCTTGTAATGACGCGGTAAGAACAATTTGAGAACAATTAAGATTTTCTTCAATCACACTGACATTTTAGATTAATAAGTGTTAACAGAAAGAAATACACTGCCCTCAAAAACAAACAAACAAACAAAAAACAACCACCTGGTTCACACAGGTTTGCAGGGAATAAAATGACCGTAGGAGCTGGAGCAAAGGACACGAACAGGATATCACCTTTCCATCCTCACTCAGCGTATAATTTTAAAAAAGCCCAACAAGCCAACTAAACCAAATTAACTCCCCAAAAATCCCCCAAATAACCAGAATGAAATGAAAAACCTGAACGATAACTGCTCGGCGCCCTGGGCTTGGTGTGTGATTTTGCACGCGTGAATATGCTGGACGCTTGCATTCTATAAGGGTATTATGGCACTGCCTCCCGAGCGCCGGTTCACCATCCCAGGGGCGGGCGGCGGCGGCGAGGCAGGACCGNTATTAAGGACAGAACTCTTGAAAAGAGTCATTGCCTTGCCTTTCTCATTTTTCCAGCTCTCAAAAGTACCACTTATTTTAACCAATGCAGTATATCTACAGAATTAAGCTCATTCCCTTCCATTTCTCATTTTTTCTGTTCTAAAAGGTACAGATTGTTTTAGCAGTTTGTCTACAAAATTAAGCCTGTTCACACACATGTGAGAATTGATAAGCAGTAGCTGCTCTGTCCTAGACATATCCGTAGTTTCATGAACTTTCGAACTGAACTGCCCTGAACTGTGCTCACCAAAAGCATGAAGGCTCTGGGACCCAAGCAGACGTTCCATTCTAAATTCAGATCTCGGTTTTCCTACACAGTAGCTTTTTAACACCAGAAACAAAAGTCAGCCTGTATTTCCAAGCTGCTCTTAGAAGGGAACAACTAGACCCTGCTCGTCTTAGTCACCGCTCCGATTTAACTAATTACAGAATTTTCTTTCACCGAGTGCAATCTCACCGCATCTCCCGGGCCTCTACTCCTATCGAGGCCCCAGTTTTGCAACAGCCACTGCCCTCCGATACCGACCTGCACGTCTCCCTGGTCTCCGCGATCTCCCGCTGCTCATCCTTGCTGTTGAGCACGGCGCCGATGCTGTCCGCGTTCTCGGCCCCCAGCTGCACAGCGGGAAACACAAAGTCACGCCGCGGCCAGCTCGAGCGCGGCCCCGGCCCCGGCCCCGGCCCCGGCCCCGGCCCCGGCCCCGGCCCTGGCCCCGGCGGGCGGGAGCACCGCGCTCGCTCTCCCTGAAAGGTTACACGGCGTTCTGCCTCGCTTTGTCTTCCCCGTGCCCTTTCCTGGCAAAAATGGAGACATCACATCCTTGCCCAGCCCCGGCTCAGTATTTATGAAGGTTTTCTGACAAATAGGCAGGCTGGCCACGCATGGGTGACTGCCTTCATTCCGCACTTGGCTTGTTTACATAGGACCAGCACCATTTCCACGGATTAAACAAATCACAGCGAGAAGGAGACATTTATAATCCGCCAACGAGGCCACAGGCAGTTAAAAAATGCGTGCGTGTGTGTGTATGCTGTGAGAAAGAAAAATAAATGTTCGTGTCCAGGGAACTGACCTTCTTCTTGGAGGGTAACTCAAGGGGTATAGATATAAATATAGGTTGTATATAATGTCTTACGCACAAGCCCAAAGTATGTATTTAATAATTATCTGTTATACCCAGTTACTGTGTACAAATGCATAGCATTCGTTTGCATTTTACGCGGTCCTTTCACCCGGATCCCGCCTCCCCGAGCTGCCAGAAGAGGCTACAGGGCCTCCGGCTACACACAAAGCGACGTGCCCGCACCGCCACGCACGGGCACTGCGCTTTGGGGCCGGCTCGGCCGGCGCAGCGGGCAGCCCTGCGCCCACGCCTGCTCCTGTGCACACGCGTGGGAGGGAAGCAGGGGGGAGGCCTCCCCGAAAGGCACAGCCCGGTATCCACGCCGAGCTGGATGCAGGTGGGGGCACAGCCTGGTGCCCGGGGACCGCAGCCTTGCGAGGAGGGCCCCGAGCTCGCCCCGGCGAATGGCGCCCGTTGGCACAGCCGGGCCGCGACATGCTCACCCTTCTGCTCCTCTGTCACCCGGAAGCATTATTTAAAAAAAAAAAAAAAAAAAAAAAAAAAAAAGGGAAAAATGAAATTATGTAGGATCCAAAGGTATTTTTCAAAGTAAGAGCGTGCATTTTACGATCCCTCTCCTTCCATCTGCAGGAAGAGTGATGGTGCGGGGGAAGAAGCTATAACTGGAAATGTTGCCCTTTATCTTCTGTCAGCTCTCAGGACACTTGGCTGCTGCTGCTTCTCCGGCTGCTGCTGGGGTTTTTATGACACATGTCACCCACCTCGGGCAGCCGGAGCAGAAGGAAATTCCCTACAAAATAGCAATGGTTTCGAAAAAAAGGATCGCAACAAAATATTGAATAAATTCCCTTTTAATTTATTTGATCATTCCACATTACGGGGCTATGAATTGCTCAAATTTGATAACAAGTACTCAATTCAACTCATTATGTAAGTTAAATTAGACTTCGATAAAATTTCAGTGGCGCGCAGTGGTTCCTAGAATGAAATGTAATTTGCGCAAGAATTTGTTGTATCTGTCACAAATATTTCCAATTAGCGACCGTAATTATTTGATAGTTTCTGCAATTATGGCTTAAACGGGTGAATTTGGGACTGTGGAGGACCCTAATTGGCCTAAATTTGATATTTTGCATATTTGCATAATGAGGAAATTGGTAGAAAATTGTGTTCATTCATTTGTGAAAAATCCTATGAATTTTATGAATTTGAAAGCTCTGTTTGTGCAGACTGTGACTTTGCTTGCTGATCCCTGAGGAGCTGACGCTGAATGCCTGAATGGGCAGCGCGCCAACTTCTCCACCCGGAGGAGAGGCGGGGGAGGGAAGGAAAGGAAGGGGAAAGGGGCGGGAGGGAGGGAGGGAGAGATGCCGGCCGGTCGGCCGGCAGAAGCCGGTAGCCGCGGTCGCCACGAGCCCACCGGCAGAAGCCGGTAGCCGCGGTCGCCACGAGCCCCCGGGGCCGTGCTGTCACCCCCTCCCGGTCCCCGCTCACCCGGGGAAGGGGTAATCGCGTGGGGAAGCGGCGGGGGGGACGGTGAACGGGACGGAACGGGCACGGGAGTGGGATACTGATAAGTGTGCACTTGGCTAAATTAAATTGCCAAAGCTTCTCCTTTCAGTAAAAGTGTTTGATCTATTGCGCTGTCAATTTAAAGTGTTTAAGGAGAAGCAAAAGCATAGATTTTAAGATGCTGGCCCAACACCCATTCATCATGCATCGGGACTTTAAGCCTCGCGTTTTGCTGTAGTTAACATCTCAACTCCCTCACACGGGAATAGAGGCAGAGGAGCGGCCGCGCAGCCGGAGCCGGAGCTGGGTCCCGGGACCCCGGGCAACTCTGCTCTCTCTCGGCGGTGCCGGCCAGATGAGCGCCGAGAAGGAGGAGTTAGTAGTGGAAGGGAGGAGAGAAACGGCCCTGCTAGCAGGCGGGGGTGGCGGTGGGCATCCTCACTTTATTGGCTTCGTGGATTACCGCTGGGCAGAGGAACTACACTGGGTGATAAAGTTGGGAGATTACCTTTTCACTGCCTTTTTCCCCCCTTTTCCTTCTGGCCAGCTTTAAGAAGGTCCCGAAGGTCACCCTATGGATGGCTTTCCTCCCTCTCCCTGGCTAGGGATCTCCTTTACCTCTGCTTTTCAGACCCTGGTCTTCACAGGCTGAGACAAGATGCACAGGCTGAACTGGGGATGTAATATATTCCTCTGAAGAATTTTACACACTCCAGCTCTCGACTGTAACTTCGGTCGGTTAGCACTCTCCCCATCAACATGGACTTGTATAATGTGAAGATGTAACTGGCTCTAAATGCTTAAGTGCTTTGTTTCACAGCACATTTTCAGTAAAGGTCAAAATAAATTCATCTCCCTTCAATGCAGCATTTGTGTTTGGATTCCAGAGTGATTGGCACAGGGCTTGGGGTGGAACTGCTACCAAATAATAAAATACCCCTGTGGGTGAACATGGGAACTAGTTTCCCACAGTCTGTTCTTTGATGGGCTGAGGACAATGCCATACACACCACACATCTCTGTTTGGTATCTGTTTGATGTCATTCTTTGGTCAAAGCACCGAACTCCACATCATTGGTGCTGGAGGATGACAGGGGTAACAGTCCTGATTTGGAATGAATAGGGAATTTTAAGATAATGGAGATGAGGGGGGCTAGAGAGGTGAAGCTCTGAGTTTGAATGTTTTCTAAGTGATAGATTTACCCCACTCAAGACCTGTTGGACGTCGCCTGTCCTGTGGAGACAGGCTGTGCTGAGCTACCACAGTCTGCTGAGGATTATTTTGGCACTTCAAGCCATATTGATGTGGAGTTCAGCTTATTTTGCCTGGCCCCAAATTTCATTAGAACTTTTATCCTCTCACATAGTGTTCCTGCCTCTTTTCAATTCATAGTCCTTCCACTCCCTTCCCCACCACCATTCCATGTTTTATACTTCTCCATATATGTCCATTTTCCTCTAAAGAAATCATGTTCGTACTGTGACTGGACCTGCGTTTCTGGAAGACCAACAAATCCATCTGATTCCCAGAGGACAGAATAGACCCCAAATATCTCCACGTAAACAGGAAACTGGACAGATTATCAATTTTACCAAAAGGCAAATTGGTGAATACTGAAATTGTAAGCCTATGCTGTGCTTAGGCCCAACACCCAGTTGGTTCTGGATAAATTAAGAAAAAAGATGAGATCTCAATAATGATGTTGATTGCTGGATGCATTAGGGACACCTAACCTTTTAGCAAGTTTCTTTTCCTTATTGCGAGCTCGGATATTACTTTCCTTTGAAAGAGTATTTGGAAGAATCTCATTATACATAATTGCAATCAACTCACTAAGAAATGCATTTCTTAAACTGTTAGATGCCACAGATGCCCTGGACTTCAGGGTGAGTCTTGAGACAGTGCTGCACGGGTGACTCTGGAAGGCTAAAGGCTAAACTGGGTCTTCTCAGCTTCTATCTCAGCACAACTCTTCAAGCAACTGAAGTTTCTGGGTTTAGCACGTAGAAATGCTTCCAATGGTTCATAAAATCTGACCTCCTACAGCATGTAGCCAGGGATGTCAATGCCCAGTGTTCAGGACCCCAACTTTCAGAAAGCTGCACCTTGAATAGAGAAGAGAAACAAATGCATGTAAAAAGAAACTCAAAAAGCACCCTATTTCAGTTACAGCTGAGGAAGAGAGTCTAAAATCAGTAAAAAGGTGCTTCCTCTTCCATGACATTTTTATTTCTGAGCTTTTAAAATATCATCATGTGCTTGCCATATAATTTGTTATTTATGTAACCTCAGTTCTAGAGAACTATTTAACAAGTAAGCACATGCAGATTATCAAGCAGGTAAAACTCATAGAAGTGATATAAAAGTTGAGGAGGAAGTCTTGTGCTGCTGTAATTCTCCATATAAAGGTACAGTCTTCTTTCTCCTGAACAATATGGGAAGACAAAGTTTGTGTATACATGTATGCAGCCATTTGTCCCTCAAACCTGAGAGCTATTGTCAGATCTGGTTTTGCTCTGACACTATCCCCCAGGCCTAACCTGGGCTCACAGGGGTGTTGTGCATGGAAGTAGACATGGTGCAATGATGTGTAACACAGACATGCTGGTATAGCGGAGTTGCCCCTGAAGGCACACGTAGATCCGTTAAAACTAATAAAAATAGGTACTGAAGCTCAATTGATTTTTGCATTTTTCCTTTTATATATTTTCTATATTCTTTACACATATATTTGTAGCTCAGTAACCTATCATAGTATTTGTAGCTAGCATTTTACCTAGTCTATTAGACAGAAAGACAAAATAAATTCCCCAGGGGCTCCAAGCTGGGTGTCCAAGGTTAGATTCTCAGGGAAGCCAAGGCTGAAACTAGCTCTCCGAGACATATTTCCATAACAAAGTTTAGTTCCGGTCTAAAGGCGGGAGATTAAAAGAGGGTTGAACGGGGAGGAATTACCTCAACACTTATGTCTCTAACTGGGGACTTTTGTCAGATATGCTAATTTGCTTAACTTATAAAAATTCTATACTCATTATGCTACATGTGCGTCTTCGGTGTTTTCCACTTGGTGAATTGTGCACCTAGGGATTCTTATAAAGGTAACCCCTTTTTATCACCTTACTGTGTCTGGTTCATGGTTTTAGGATGAGTGGAAAGGTATCAGTACAATAAGAGAACAAACACTCACACTCTGTCTCCTTTAATCAGAAAGCTACAAAGATGCTTCCTGTGCCCATCTAGTTAAAACTCTCTGAAACTGTGTATGATGCTCAAAATTGAATATTTCAGATATTAATGACCATATCCTCAGCTTTTCTCTAAACACTCTTTCAAAGTGTTTACAAAATCCTATTGTTACCAGTGAACTTGAGGTTGCCTCCAGTAATGTGATTGTTGAGACCTGTGCAAGTCACAGTGTGACTGACAAAAGACAACACCATTCAACGTCATGACTTCTCAAAGCCCTTCTCTCCATCACTGCAGAAAACAAGCTTTATCAAACCGCTTCCATTGTGAATGGTGCAAGTGACCTGACCTCAAGAACAAGTCTTCCTGGGCATCTCTGAAAGAGTTACTGTGCAGCAGTACCCGCAGAAGAATAAAATTCTCCTGAAACAAAATATTTTGGATCAGTCATTGCCATGTATAAATATTTGTTTTCCGCAAGTATATACGACCTGTGATTAAATCAGCAAATAGGGTAGAATGCTGCATCTGAATAAATCAACAAATTGGGTAGAAAAATACGGTGGGATAGTGAAGGTTTTGGTGACCAAGAGGAGGCTGTAGGTTCAGTGTGAAGGGCAGCAAACTAAAAAAAGCCAGACAAACCGAGGGAGTGAGGGATGAAGCAAACTAGTAGAGATAGCAGTTACTTTGCATCATCCTGCAAAATTATTCCAAATTCCATTTGATGGGCTGGTATGTTGTAGTACTTCTTTTCTGCTCAATGTGGCTCAATGCAGCCACACAAAGGGGTGAATCGCACTACAATGTATGACATAAAATATTTAGGTTGGACATGCCATATCTTCAAATCAGAAAAAATACACAGCAATGTTTTCTCTTGAATTTTCTCCTTAGTGTCCATGTAGCACATTTGTAATAATTTCCTCCACCACACACAGACATACTTCATACCAACTGTGAAAAATTGTGTTAAACTTGAGCTATAGATAAGATTATCTATTTGTAGGAAATGTGACAGATTCTATAACTTTCAAAAAAACATGTTTTTGAAAATCCAGGAAATTCAGAATCTGCTTGAAATTGAGACAAAAATAAAAGTGAAATATATTAAATTTTAGAAATACATTTACAACATTCACTTATTCACCTTTCTCTTTCCTGTGCTGGAAGAAAAGAAGAAAAATATTCAGTACACCTTCAAAAAACCCACTTGACATCAGAATATCTTTATGTGGGGTCACAGAAGGGTTAAATATGGTTGCCACTGACAATTACAGTTCCTGTCTGGTGAGGCATTTCTTTCTTAAATTTTGCCAAATAACCATTGTATTTACAATCCAAAGATTATATTCTTTTGGATATATAATTTTACTGACCAGTTTTACTTCTTACCCATAATCCTAAAGACAAACATCTCTCATTTATATTCAATAGATTCTGTAATTGAAATAAATTTCATTAAGAATATCTTTCAATTTTATGGTCTTAGGCAGGCCTCAGGCAGCCTTTAGAATCTCTGGGTCCTCTTGTCACCTGCCTGGAGATTGTTTGAACAGGTCTTGCTTATGCTTGCCAGATGACATATATATGTGTAAACCTTGGCGCCCATGAGGTGTTGCCTGGGACATCTTCACTGGATGTGCCTTGAGAGCTTAAAGAGGGTGATCTGGAGGACTCCACAACCCACACTGACTTAGGAGTGCCAAGAGCCTGCAGAAGTGGTGAAGGAGTAGATGGGCCTTCACCAAGTTGCAGGAGAATAACTGTAGGCTTGTAACAGGGATCTGTAGAAATCTCCTGTAGCATGTGACAGGAACAAGGTCAGGAAGATGTGAGACATTCTAAGATCATTTGGAACAGGTCATGGAAGGAAGAATTGTACTCTTACAATCACAATCACTCTCTGAATTCATCTGTCTAATAGACCAATGTTTGCTAGTATCTTTCTTGTCCCAGAAAAATCTGTTCTATTGACCATATGCCATGAGTAAGTACCATGCACATGGGTGTCCCTTAGCTTTGGTCTGTAACTTTTCTCCAGATTACTATGGTTAGCAGTGTATGGGAAACAGTTGTAGTTTCAGAGATTTCCCGTCTTACTCTTCTTAACTCCAGAAAAGAGCTCTGGTGGATGCAAGAGAATGTAAGAGGTGACTGTTCAGCTTTTTTTTTAGGGGAAAAGGGGAAAAGGGCACCTGGCTATATGTTCCACGCACCTTCCCCTGAGTCTTTCCATGGTTGCTGAAGAGGTGAAGCCCCCAGCATTCCAGTGGTGTTGGAGAGCACGTCTCACCACTTCCTGGAAGGGCAGGCTGCTTCTAAAGGATAGTTGGGCATGGCAGGCAATACCTGGGCTGTCTCTTCCGAGCCAGGCGGATTACCAGGGGGTTGGAGTGCACCTCTCTTGACTTCTGCTGACATGTCTGAGCAATAATTTGTCCATTTAATATAGGAAAATAAAAGGTATTGCATAAACAAAGAATTGTTTTCATCGCTGAAGTTTTTGGCTGAAAATATTCAGATATGTGATCAGTGGGCCTAAATGAACGCTCTCGCTTGCCGTCTTCTCCAGATGCCTAAGTGTTGGCAGCTCCACCCACCATTTGCACTCTGTATGGCTCCTTCCCTGCAAGGAAATTAATGGAAAGTGCTTGAGGGTCAGTATTTCCAAAAATTCAGGCTCAACTGTGGGCACTGCAGCCAAACTTTATTTGACTACTATTTTAAACATATTAGTGATGGACTTTTCCCAGATTATTAAAATGGTGACAAAAATATCTATGTCATGGAAAAAAAAAAGAAATAAGGAAAAAAAGCTCCACCACTCAATTGGCTTGATTAATTTTCCTATAGTATCTCTTGCAGTCCATCTGCTGAAAGGTGAAGCCAAAATGTTTTAGAATTATGTTTTCATGGGGAATTCTCTCTTAATTAGTTATCTCTCTCTGCCATGTGTAGCAATGGATGAAATCAGCTACTGTAATTTCATGAAAGGCAATGTTGGACTGTTTGTATCAGCATAAACACTTTCTTACATACAGCACTCTAGTGGAACAGAAGTGGTCCAAATAACATTTTATTTCAATATAATGAGGACACACAGCTACTGCGGCATCACAATTTCTTATTTCCTTGTGTCCAAAATTGTGGTCTTAGACTAAATACAGCAGAAAAACCTTTTGGACTCATTAGTTTTTGCATACATTTTTAAAATTCATTTTTGCAGAGTAGAGCTTAGCTTACTAAAGTTACTGCTAGTATATTTTTATTTTTCTAGAGTAAAATAGTCTTCTCTACAGTCGTATTTAATAGGCCAAAGTTCCACATCTTCTAGTATCATGAACTGCTGCTTGCAGTTCTTTTAATGAGGACACAGTACACCATACTGTGGAAAAGTGTGTTTTGTAATTGCAAATGAAGTATTTCAACCTTTTTACCTTTTAATACCACAGAATACCCTGGGTAGCTAAAACTGGCTTGTTTCCAAGGAGTTTTATTACAGACAAAAAACATGGAATACCATTTTATACGCTTTTCATGTTTATAATTTTTTTCTTGCAAATAATACCCTGTCCTTTGGTAGCAGGGCTTTTGAGCCACACAGAGCCCAGTGTAAGTCCTTAAGTGGATGCTTAATTGGCTTTCTCTTTTACCATGGAGAACATCCAAAAGGAAAGAAGAGGCAAAGCTGTGGGTCAAGGGTTCAAGTCTGCTGGCAGCCAGTGATCTGCACTAAGTACAGGCTGAATATGCACTGCTCTCTCCTGGAGTAAGATTTTCTCCTATGCTTTGCTGCCGTCACAGGAATGAGGAAAATGCACCATGGGTTGAAATTAAGCTGTCACGGAAACTCTTATGCTTGGCATACAAGAATCAAGCGGATGAATCAAAAGACAACAAGTTGAAGAGATTTGCAAAACTAGCATTCTTGTATCTGTATTCAGCTTCTCTCTTAGGGAAAGGGGGAAATGAAGGCCTCATCAAACAACATGCTTTTTCAAAACTGTGAATAAAGAGGATGTGAGAAATTCTTACTTCTGGTACATCCTCCTGGGGAAATAAATGGTCCTACAGCTAAGACCTGTAACTTGGCCAATGTGCACTCCTAGATCTGCAGGTGAATACAGATGATGAGAGACTCATTACGTCAGAACAGGAACCAACAGTATTGTACTGAAAACAAGGGCTAATGGTGTGCAGCGTGATTTGTGCAACTAGTGATTACTTGCTTTGAAAACAAAAGGTGTTAGATCTTCAGCATAAAAGGGATCTAAATACACTACTTTCATTGCTTTCAAGATGCCCTTTGTACAGCTTTACACATACGGACTTGAGATGTTAGATTAATAAAAAAAAAATTTAAACCATGCGGACAACTTCTCAAGTAGTGTTTAAAGTTGTTAGAAAACATGTGGAGAAAACAAAAATAAAATTAAGAGTAGTATATCTCCCCAGGTATAAAGAGGAAATGCCAATGTTGGCATCTGACTGCGGTGGCATTTGCATTTTAAATTTTCATTTGACATGTCCAAAGCCAGCAGCAAGGTCTACATGATGAAGAAAGCTTCTCAGTGTTTCTCAGAGGATAATGATAAAACCCAGTGGGACAAAACACCCTGACTCAGCAATGGAGAAATCAGGAACATAAAGAAACACTGGACAGCAGCATGGGAGTTCTAAAAACAGGTGCTTTTAATATTTTAGGAGCATTCACCTTTCTGTATTTTTCTATAAGATACCTAATGTCATGGTCATAACTAATCTTTTACAACCCCAAACTTACTGTGTCTGTAGCTGTAAATTACAGAATTAAAAAGAATTGGCACAATGTATGTGAATTAAAAATCTAATTAGCCGATATATGTATGTGTGCAGAATCAGTGAGGCGGACTTCACGCAAAAGTCATGTTAATTATGGGCTTCTGTGACATTCTAGATGCCAAACAGTATCCAAGATACAGGAGATGTGCAAAGAAAACTACAGTAATTGTATGGTGTTTCCTCTCACATTTATCCTTTTTCCTTTCTATTCCTCCATTTCTGCCTGATTTCACCTTAGAATTACCAGAAGACTCACAGCTGTTTTTTTCTGTTGTTGCTGGAGTTGTGGGGGCTTTTTTTGAGTCTGTCTAGCAAGATATAATATAGTGAGTTCCTGGATGTTAACCAGATGAGTAGCATTAAATAAACCTTGCCTTGCTGTAATATTTAACTGCAGTAAAATGTGAGCAAGTGCAAACAATAAACAGTTAGGGAAAAAAAAGGAAAAAAGTACAACCATTGGTGTTTTTAAATGACTAGACTAACTCTTCTTAATTTTTTTTTTCTTTCATTTATTTTTACTGTATTTTGTATAAGGTAAGAGCTGGAGCTCTAAAGTAATAGAAAGAAATTATGTTTCAAGACTTCTTTAAATGTCCAGAAGAAACAAACTAAGGGCATGAACCAGATGTCTCATCCATTGGCAACGTCCCCTGTGCATTGTCCCTCTATAGTGACAGGGCTATGCTGTGCTTTTGGAGACTGGCATCCTGCTCCTGAAAAGCAAAGCTAGCTGAATTTAAGTTACCAGTCACAGACCGTTCAGTGTTTTCTTTGAGTTTTTCACTAAATAGTTATCTGAGATCATATTGGTAGAACTTTTTAAAGTGCTATCTGGCTGAATGTCAGTAGTCTGTAAATATTCACTATGCTCACTGTGTTGCATACCTGTGATGGGTCTAACCATTTGCAGTGGGCTGATTTTGCTCTCTGATTAGGTTAACATGTAGGTGCTTCTGACGTGATTACTTCCATGTGCAAATTTAAAAATTTGTCTCCCTGCCACTTACCAGGCAACTGCAAATTTCTTTTCATGAAAAATCATGTCAGTAAAATTGAATTACATAAGTGATTTAGAAATGCCAAACATATAATTTAAAGATACAAAAGAGCATTCAAAGGCTCCCCTACCCATCCATCAGTCTATCAATGATAACGAGAGGAGACGGCTGAATTTTGTTCCAGTGTTAGCTGGAAGATATAATCTACACTCTTTGGATAAATCCTTTAACAAGCATTTTTATTTGGGTTTTTTTAGTGTGTTTTGAACTGTAGGGTTTTTTTGAAATCACATGACAACTTCCTTAAAAGATGCTGTGAGTATTTAAGTTAGAGAACAGAGGAATTTGGCCCTGCACTGATATGCCACAGATTTGTATCTTAATAATGAAGTACTATTTAAAATTCAGGGTTTCCATACTTTGGGATTTCACACATTAGTGAAATTTATCCAGGACTTGCCTTGGACCTATGCATCCCTTCAAAGGTATATAGAAGAACAGGAACAGTATAAAGATAAGGCTTAATACAGCGTAAATACACGACTTGATCCCACTTCTACTGGTGTGGCTATGAGCTTTGGTGATGATTGCAGTGAAGGTAAGTTCATACACTGTATTAACAATGACACTGTGGTTTTGACTTCCATGATGTATAGGCTGAGTGATGTACAGTTAAAAAAGCACCGAACTAGTCCAGTCTCATGTTTTGCTCATGGTCTTGCTGCTACTTTGTTCCGCATTTCTCTCTCTCTCTCTCTCTCTCTTTTTTTTTTTTTTCTTCTTTTTTTTTTAAAAATCCAAATAAAAATAAGTATCACCAGTAGGGGGAATAGATGTATTAAAAAACAAACTCAAAACATATTTATTGTTTATTTGGATGTTACTGTTTTATTGCTTTATCATGTCTTCAGCAAGAAAAGTGTGTCAGGGCAAAGTATGATTCTTAAATGTGTAGCTGAGATTGCGGTTTATAATTTATTCAGAAATATGGGAATGCCATTTCTTTTCCTGGAGAAGAGTCGTCTTCATACAATGATGAGACTGGAAAAGGGATATTCTGCTCACCACTGATCCCCCAGTGCTGGTCCCACTCTGCACCTGTATTCATCTCCCATAACTGATAGCAATGGAAGTTGTGGAAGAAAGGGGAAGTGAGCCAGAAGGAGAAGGAAAGCTGCTCCCATTCGCTCCAAACTGATGCCATTCACAGCATCACACAGTGTCCCTGCATCTTCTCCTGACCTTAAGGACCACACATCAACTGTACATCACCTTATGGCACTAACTGGGCAACAATATCCGTCCACAAAGAACAAAATCTCCAAATGCCAGAAAGCAAGAAATGAGATATGTGACATGGCAGTC
>WAAE01019825.1:0-17500 GCA_013400495.1 Nicator chloris | reverse complement strand
TGGGGACAGTGGAAGGCCTGGAAGTGAAGGGGGTGGCAGTAAGTTGCCTGGCTCCGTCCTTGCCCTTCTGTGCTCCTACTGACTTTCCTCCCCTGAGGCTCCTCTGGTCTCCAGGGCCTTGTGCCAGCAGACAACGAAGTCTTTGCGACTCAGATTGCTCCCACTGTGCAAAGGGCTGTTGGGGCAATTTTCCCGCCTTTCCAGCCTTGGATGAGGCTCCTGTTTCCGGGCCCAGTTGATGCATTATGCATCAGGGCTGCCGGCAACTGACAGCCCCTCAGCCAGCGTCTACTTGAAAAGCAATGGTGCTAATCAAAGTCGACACATTTGAATGTCCAGACACACACACAGAGAAATTTACTAATCAAAAAGTGTATTTCCTAGGGCTGTCTCCAGAGAAATCCGCAGGAAGAAATTGGAATAATTTATTAGCTTACAAGTTTTCGTTGACAGTTAGCCCAAGGCTATTTATCTCTGTAATAGAGAACGTCTCCAATGTGGCAAAATTGACCAAATCAAACAGCTTTGATCAGAAAATGAATCTGGCAAGGCTGTCTGTCTGTGGGTCCCGGGGGAAAGGTGGGAAACAAACAAAAAGATTTAACAAGTGGTCAATAGGAGAGAGAGAGAGAGAGAATTTGCAGCCTGGAAAGTCAGAAGCCTGCAAAAATCTTCACACACAAACACTGAAATGAATTACAGGAGAAGTAAATTATGTCTCACATCTTAACATTTAACATTGTACTTGTGCATAATTGCAGCTATGCAGCCCAACGTGATTCTTGCATTAAGGTGATGAAAAATAACTGCAGGAAGGGGAAAATGTTTTAACTTCCTCCTGAAGGAAAACAAAATACAGAGAATTCCACATCCTCACAAGAACACTGGTACCTGCACTGCAGTTTGCATGTACTCTCCATTAGCAACACCTACTTTGCCACAAAGACTCAGGGTCCCACAGACTCAGTACGTTGAAAGGCATCATGAAGCCAACACCAAATTCTGTTTCAAGGAATCAGAATGTGTTTCAGCTGTTTCACTGCACAATTCAGCCATTGATTTAACCATCATCCTGTTGATGACTAAGACTTAAAATGCAAAATAATAAAATGTAAGAACTATTAGGGATAAAATTTAAAAAAGTATAGAACTTTGATTTATGTAAATAAACTAGACATGCCTTCTCTTGTAAAGAAAATTTTTACCTGTCAAAGATCATCCCATAGCAAAGAATACAGAGGAAAAGGTTCAAGATAGCAATCAGGAGCATTACATTGCCACAGTTCTACTTTTATATTACTTAGTAGCGTCTATTTCTAGTAATCCATGTGAAATACCAGATAATAATACCTATGAGTGACAAACTTCATTATTTTTTGGAATTAAAGTGCTTTATGATAATTAGATATAGATGCCTCAGATGGCCATTTCATTATTATATTATATTCTCAATGCCTCACAGAGAATAGACTAAAGGACTGTATGCTGGTTCCCTTTTTCTAGGAATTGCAACATTTCTTCCCTGGTAGGAAATGGATTTATTTATTCATATTATTGTACTACTGGCTTTAAACAGGAAAAGGCAGAAGTAATGTCTCTCTCTCCTAATAAGTGCTATGGATTATGTGAAAGAAGCATGAGTGCAAGCCATCTTAACTTAATAACCAAGGATCAGCAATTTTATTTTGCTTATATTGGTGAATTGAATAAGCAACCAGCAAAGAGAAGCACTCAAACAAGTTGAGATTGAAAGCACTCCAGAAAGCAACCAGGCAGCCTAGTCAGATATCCAGCAGGAAACTGAAGGCGACAGCTTACCTTCTCACATCTTTTCAGGCCATTTTATGGGACCGCAAGTCCTCACACCTGATCTGTATTGTTATATACACCGAGAGAGATCAGTAGGGAATAGTCTGGGAATTTACTTATTTATCACTGTTTGAGGTGATAAATTTATCAAATTGAGGAGAAGAGAGAGGCTGGCCTCTTGAATGTTCTTCATCAAATTCAATTTTGAATGGTTTTGTATTTTTACATGAAATCTTCAATACAAGCTGTTTTTGTACTTGGGAAAATGGAAACTCAAGTAATTGATAGTCTGAAGATGATTGGCACTGTGCAAGGTATGTTTTGGTATCACTGGGCTGGACCATGAACCCCTTCGTTATTTCTTAGATGCTTGTGAGGCAAAGAGGACTTTTGCCTTATTAAGAATTTGGCAGTATTTTATATTTGCATCGTAGAATGTTTCTATAACATACTAAAACAACATCAAAGTGGATTGATTATAGTTTCTATGTAATAGATAAAAGTTCAGCATTTTCATGGCCTGGCAATGTAAGAGGCAGAATGGTCTTAGTAATGAAGACAAAAAAATACGTGTTTCCAATCCCTCCTCTTCCATTGGCTTACTGTTCTACAGTTTACTGTTTTGTAGGACCCAAGAAACATGAATAATTTAGCTGCTGAATTTTCACAATTACGTCTGCAGTCAATATGCTCTTTAGACACTTAGCTCCTCCTGTGAGATTTGGGTTTACATCTCAAGATGTGGTCCCTGAATTTGCAAATATTTTTAAAAGGTTTTCCCTTTGCAGGTCTTCATGTGAATATTCCTTTTTGTAAAACAGAACCATATACTTTACTTTTTCTTTAAAAGGCTATGAGTGCTATACATAAGAAATACAATACAGGCCTTCACTCAGCCCCACCTAGAAAACAAGACTTTTTCCATTGGCTTTCGTAGAGTTTAAATCAAGACGTATAAGTGCTAAGCTTTATTTTAGAAGCTGCATTCAAGATGGTGGAGGTATTCTCCATATATACGTGGTAGGATGGATACTGATAAAAGACAGGGATGAGGCTTATTTGATGAACTGCAGATATCTGCCTCTGCTCTAGAGAAACAGGCACATTTTAGGTTTGAGTCATTGTAAAGCAACAGTCTAAAAGAGGTTGGATGAATTATAAAACAACCAGTGGAGGTATGGATAGTCAAGGAGTAGATCTAGAAAGCTAAGCTAGTCCAACTGAGTACAAATTACTTACTATGAGATCAATATGGAGTCTGCTGATGATTACTGTATTTGCTTCCATAATTCCAGCAAGTAGTTAATATAAGACTAGTTAGAATGGGACCACATCTTTACTGGTCCAATAGACAGGGTCCAGAAAGGACTTGGTTTTCTACATACAATGTATTCAAACGTCCTTGAGGCAGCCCTGAAAGTCACCCTAGAGACAGTCTTGGGCTTATCCGTTGCAGAGAAATGGATGCTGAAGGGTTACTGTTCTGTTTATCTTCCTGATCTGTGGAAGTGGGGAGGAAGATGCACATCTCCTCTCCCTGGGATCCAGTGATAGGATGCATGGAAATGTTCAAAACTGCACCAGGGGAGGTTCAGACTGGAGAGTAGAAAGCATTTCTTTATAAATAGATGGTCAAACACTGGAATGGGGTTCTTAGAGAGGTAATGATACCCCAAGGCCATTCCTGTTCAATAGGTATTTAGACAATGCCATTAGTAACATGATTTAACTTTCTCTCAGCCCTGAAGTGGCCAGGCAACTAGACTAGATGATTGATGCAGGTCCCTTCAAACTGAACAATCCCATTCCATTCCACCCCATTCAATTCCATTCCATCCCACTCCACTCCATTCCATTCCACTCCATTCCATTCCATTCCATTCCATTCCATTCCACTCCACTCCACTCCATTCCATTCCATTCCATTCCATTCCATTCCATTCCATTCCATTCCATTCCATTCCATTCCATTCCATTCCATTCCATTCCATTCCATATATACTGATCCCTACAACCATAAAGCAGTAAGATTTTCAGTTTAATTTCTGAGTGCAATTCAAGATGCTAAATACAATCTTTGGAACCCTGGATGATATGATGGTCTACTTGAGGAATTATGTGATCCTCAAATCTTCAGATAACATGTCTTCACTTTTTTTGCTTATCTTTTTTTTCTGGATAAATATCATCACTGACCTCCCACAAATTCCTTTAAATGAAATTGCTGAAATGCATTGCACTGAGGAAGAGAGAAACTGAAGAAAAAAAAAGATGCAAATTGAAAACCCAAACCAATCAACCAAAACAAACAAACAAAAACCATTTCTGTCTAGAAACAGTTAAGAAACTTTAAAATGGGAATGTGAATTAAAGAAAAGTTGACAGCTTTCTCTTTTTCTTCCTTTCACACCATTTTTTTTCCAGAAACAACCTCTTTTGTATAGTCGTGTTTGCAATGATGCTAATAACTGGCAGAGTACAAACCCTGCAAAAAGTAGAATTATTTGTCCTCTGCCACTGCTGGCAGCTTTCACCAACCCAAAACTCACCTGACACCATGCTTCTCTGACGGAAGTGACATGGCCAGGACAGTACTGTAAACTTCAACATTTTTAACCTGCAGAAAGCCATCGACTATGTTTTCTTTCTTGTCAGAACAGAAATGCACATTGTCAGATGTTGCCCCTTTGTCTCCTATTTATGTTGACATGAATTGTGCTACTGCTTTTTGTATTCTCTCCTGGGCTGGAAGGATGGGAAAACTGTCTATGGATGGAAGTGTCTTCTTCCTCCATATAAAAAATTGATTTTTCTTTTTAACGTGCCTGTTTGGAGCTTGATGTTCCCTTTATTTTGCAAATCAATGTTTTCTTGGCAATGTAGTAGATATCTTTTATTAATATTCTGCTTCCCACTCCCTAACCCAAAGCCAGAGTTGAGGTACACTAATCTTCATCAGGATGTCCTTGGTCCTGTGTCTTAGGCTCTGGTGCACATCAGAAAGGCAGTATGAAAACTTGAGCTGTCCAAGGCTGGGTGATATTGAAAAGGGTGGGTGTTCTGGGATTAGTAGGGCCGTGCACAGCTTTAATCTCATTTTTGTTTTAATTTAGTTTGCTTTATTATGTTATTTTATTGAAGCTTTTTCTTGACAGGAATTAGTTTTTACTGGTTTTGAACAACTGTCATTTTTTCCCTTTATGATCTTACACAGAAATATTATCTAGATAAATTGGTAAGCTATGGCAAATGTCTTTATGTTTTGATCTGATCCACCTAGTATTGAAAAGCTTTTAATAGAACATGGTTCCATATTGTTCTAAAACAGTAATGCAGTTCTGAAGAAAAGCAACCTTAAAAATCTAACTCATAGCAATTTTGTGATTTCCAACAAGGCACTTTCAAACAGACTTCAATCAAGTCTGCTGTGATCAAATATTCTACCCCAAATTTTGATGTTAGGGGTGTTCCATACATCTAAATTAAATTACCAGTGACCTCAAAGAACCAAATTATTCTAGGACTGGGTCACCAACCAGTTCCTGGTAGTGCAGAGAAAGCCATAATGCTTCTCAGATGGCTCATAAGGGAAGATCTCTGTTCTGCAAACTCTCACATACCATACAACCTTTGCCTTTATCAGCCTTTGCCCTCTATCTGGTCATGCAGTAAGGCCAGATTGTCTTTATGTGTTCAGCATATTCACAGAGAAAACACACCTGTAACATGATTTGGTGTGGGTTTTTTTATGTAAGTCATCCTGTGATACTGTCGTGGCCTGGAATTTTGGAGGCATAAGTCTTAATGTGGCTTGTAACTCAGTACAGACTTAAAGCAGATTTTATGGACCTGTAGGACTCTGGAAATGTCTTCTTTCTGGCTGAGGTCTGAGCTGCTTTCCCCATGGAACACCTTCTTCTGACTTTAAGTTTTCATAGTGTTCAGACCACCCTGACATGACTTAAGCAGGGATTCCAGATGTTTTTAGCAACACTAAGCTTTAGTGTGTGCTTCCCTGTGTACATATAGGATCTCCCAGCTGAAGGCCCTTGAGATCAAAATTTCCTTCCCTTCACACTTCAATAGAGCATTGGTCTAATTGGCTTTTGGGTGTGATACAAAACACAGATCCTGTACAGGCTCTTACTCTTCACAGAAGAGCACAGTAGAGAACAAATTAGGGCAAACTCATTTTGAAAGCAATGGCAGAGCCAGTCCCACGGAGACTCACCATGGGGACACAGCAGCGAGGCAACCACAAGCATGCAGTGCTGGGCAGACTTTGAACACGCACACAGATCTAAATGCCCAGACTTACTGGGAGGGCTTTTTTCTCACTGGTCTTGCAGGAAGGCAGTGCAAACACAGCAGAACTCACTGCCTACTCCTCCAGTGGCATTTTACAGGAAGATGTTGAAGGCAGTTCCCTCTGTCATCTTGGACCGACCATGGACTGCCATCACCTCTGAGACATGAAGTGCAGAGAGGTTTTCTAGGAATACAAACAGGCTGAACTGGCAGAGATGCAAGACCAGATGTTTTCTGAGTGGGCATATCTCCCTACGTGTTTGCTTCCATTGCATGCATTTCAGTAGAAGGAAAACGAATTTATTTCATTCAACTTTTGCTTTTTGTGTGTTTATTTATTTGTTTACATTTGTTCCCATCTTTTGTGCTACTAATGTTTTTCCACTTCTTTAGCAAATGCTCAGCCCTTCATAGATATTAATGTTATATTAATTTTTTTCTTGGTAGTTTTAGTCAGCTTCTTAAGCCACTGTTCCAAGAGATATGCCAGGTTTACAGACATGGTTTATATTGGTGTTTTCTACATATAGACCAAAACAGAAATGTTTAAGGTAAAGTCTTCCTTATAATAAGGAATGAGGGATTCTGCCTCATCCTATTTTAAAATAAATTTTAATATATATTGTTTTTACATGAGCAGGATTTCTTCACCGAGGTTTGAAATGTACTTCTGGCAGCAGATGCTTTCCTGGCAGCTTCTTTCTCAGACCTTTGGTCATTATCCTCCAATGTCACCCAGCTAACTATCACTACAGCCAGTAAATCACTCCTGAATCATGACTCCTGAGCATCTCTAGGACCTCAGATCTCCTCTGACCTTACGCACTCTCTTCAATACCATTAAATAAATTAAACATTTGAATTAACTATATTAGCTTTAATTGTATAATTATAGAGTCAACAAGAAATAAATCTGTAAAGGGTAAAGTGTAATCTAACAAAAGACTTGCCCTCACTTCAAAGTGGATGAACATGCCAGTGGAAATGATAGAGACCTCTGTAGGAAATCAGCTTATGTCAAGGTTTCATCTATTATAATCATAAGATATAAACAGTACCAGATTTTCAGATTTGTGGGCAAATGTCCTAATGTTATTTCAATGTTTTATCAATTTATCATTTATCATTATATTATATCCAGGATAAAACAGCGCCTTCTATGCACTGAGGTGAGGATGTAGTGAAAGCCTTCCTCTGAGACACACACAGATTCCAGGCATAGGTCAGGGGATGGGAACAAAAAATTAAAATTAAAATTCTAGTACTAGTAAAAGTATCTTAAAATAGATCTGAACTGTTTAGACATGAAGAGTGGAATTAGAAGTTTAATTTAACGTAATTAAATTTAATTAAGTTTGATGAACCCATATTTAAGTTAAACTATGCTCTTTTGCAATGTCAATAGCAGTCTCCCATGTCCCCATTTACCTGTAAATTGTCGCCATGAATAATGGTGTTGGAAAGATGAATATCCAGATTCTTATTGCCTAGGGATTAAGTTACAGGAGATTGGATGTGAGCTCAAGACTAGATCTTATTATTTCCCTTTGTATAGGGCTCTAGGTGCAGGCACGCACCAGAGAGTGATTGGGAAATAATGCATCAGCAAAGGCCACTTGCAGGAGATACCAGGAGTTCAGTCCTTTGCCTTTTTAATTTCTGTTCTGTAGCTCAAGACCACTTTGCAGGATGGATAGGAGCTGTTGGAGCTCTAGTCAGGCAGCAGAGCACAGGACCAAGTGGATGAGAATGATGTGTCTTGCGAGAGCTGGCAGCAATACCTCTGTATTTTTCAAATAGTATTTGTCTTCAGTTTTCTTCTATTACACTGGGGACTGACTGCAGCTGGCCTCCATGTCTGAGTGGTTAATAAAGTTGATTTACACTGTTTATTTCTGTCAGGAGTCCATCAAGCATACTTTATTTTGTCTCTGGTAAGTCCCCAGTTTGTTACTCTATAGTCTGCTTCCTCAGACACATCGATTCCATAAAAAGAAAAACATCATTACAACATATAGCCAAACTAGTCATTCACAAAGTGCATTTATTCTTAGCACATTCTAACAGTTAACTCTGTTTATGCTGCCATTACATTTTCCTTGGTAAAATATATGTGAAAGAATTGTATAGTATGCAACTCACGCTGATTACAGTGATTTTGACTTAAAAGTTGGTGTGTGGGGTGCTGTAGCTTGGTTTCCCAATTGTTTTAAATAAAAATTATGTTAGGGAGGTAAAAAGGGTTCCTTCCCTTCCTTATGAAGTCTTTTCATCTTTAGGTAAAATTTCTTATGGACGGGTTTATTTTATTTGGTTAGCTCTGCTGTAGATTTTTGAGGATGGTTCTTCCTAGTGCTGTGCTCCCACCCTCCAGGAAGAGTGGGAGAAACAAATCCCAGAGACAAAGAGGGGAGAAGAGTTACCTCTGGCACCTGCAGATCTGGGAGTTACAATACTCAAGACGTCCAGTAGCAACAGGGGAGAAGAAACTCTGTCATCTCCTCACACCCAGGAGCTCCTGGGAATTAGGATCAGAGTTTTATAAAGACAAACTGTCATTGCATCACATATACTGAAAAACAAATTGCGGGGAAGCTGGGCTATGAATTGATTCTCATTGATTAAATTCTCATCTCAGTTTGCTGGAATAGTGTGGAAGATCCAAAGGATCCTGTTGCATGACAGGTCTACATAAATCCAAGGATTTATGTTAGTGCTTTATGGAGCACCTTCGGAGTATCCAGTTTTTGTCTCTATTTGAGTATAAAACTGTGGTTTATTTTCAAAGAAAATATTAGTTAAAACCTAATTTAAGACTCAGAATCAGTAGGCTAAGATTCACAAAAATCTTCCCAGTGTCCAGAGTCAAGTTTTTGACAAGTAAGTTTATAAATGGAATAAGGAGAGATTACAGAAAAAAAGTCAACTTAGCTCTCAGAAAATTAGATTTGTCCAGATAATTTAAATTACCGATATGCAAAGGCTGGCTAAATGTTTGAGACACTGTAAGGGCATACAGGAGAGCTCACTGAAAGAATCCCTTCCCACCTACTGCCCTGCCCTGGCATGGCCAAACAACCAAAATAAAACACACACATATCTGAAGCCTGCAATAAAGAATGCCTAAGAGACCTCCAAGTCAGCTCTGATGTAAACCAGTTGCACACAACACCTCAAAGCTCTACCACTACACATCCAGGGGAATACAGCCTGCAGGAGATGGAGCAAAGCTGTGCCTTCATGCAATGTTTCACGTTGAGCATGGTGTTAATCTTCATGAAGTCCCTTGGCTCAAACACAGCAAGGCCAAGGTGAAAATATAAGCTGTATTTTTTCACACCAAAGTTGTATTTGTTGCAATTGTTTTTGAGGATAATTTGCTAACTTTTGTGAGAGCTGGAAGATACTGATAGGTATCAATAGCAGCAGGACTTGGTCAGAGCTCAATCCTGTGCTTCCCCACTTCATGTGATGATGGATAACTTCCATCCATCCTTGTACTGTACTGTGCAATTTTCTTGTGCTGGGATGCCAACAAACAAGCTTGACAATGCTGAAGCTGCTAATGGATTAGTTGATGTCCCACCATACTGATCAACATTATACAGCTCTGTTTTGTTGTCCATGGTAGAATTAATATGTTATCTAGACTCAAAGACTCTATGCTTCTGCTTTTGTAAAACTTCTTTCACAATGGAGTACTGGGATGTTTTTTATTTCAGGTGGTATGTTGTTACAAGAAGTGCAGGTATTCCCTTATTACAAAGAATGAATAATAAGAATGGTGAATAGATTCACATGGAAAATACCTGAAATCAAAATGAAAATTGTATTCTAAAAAGTTGAAAGAGCAGATGCTAACATGGTGGGATTGACTAAATGTAACAATAGGGGATGATTAGATTGTATTTTTAGCAAGGCACATTTGCCATGAATGTTTTGAGGTTAGTTTACTACCTTTGTGGGAGATTGAAAATAATGATATATATCAATACTAGCAAGACTATTTGGAAAAAAAGGCTTATTTTATTTTTCATGGGAAAAATGTTGATTTCACTGCAATTTTAAAAAACCCGGAATGCTTGAACATTTAATGTTCTAAAATGATACAGGATAAAGAAAGCAATGCTGTCATCAATCTCTGACAGATTCAAAGGTTCTGGAATTTACCAGCTTCTTAAGAAAATGGCAGTCTCAAATGAACTGTGAGTACCTGCTTATTTTAAAAAGGTAGATTTGGAAGAGTTACATCAGCATTTTGTCTGAAACAATTAGCATTTCATCTAAAACAATTAGCTATTCTAATAATATTAGAAATATTGACAGTCAGAAAATCCATAGATATTTTGTGCTTATTTCTGTGTCTGGTAGTGGTGAAACAATTGGTGAAAGCAAAGGTTGCTCTTGCCTGGAAAAAAATTACTTGCATTAATTTTGTTCTGATTTTGTGTGACAAAGAGCATTCTTTATCGTGTGTTGTGTTTCTGTGGTTTGAGCTGTGTTACAAGTAGAACTTTTTGCAGTCTTGGAAAGGTCAGTTAAGTCTGAAGTGAAAGTCACTTCAGAACACCTCTAACTTGTATGATTGCTCTCTTAACTGATCATCAAGGGACTTACTGGTGCTGGAACCTTCACAGAAGGTAGATTCTCCAACTCAAACTGGCTTTTCCTGAATTAGTTTAGCAATGAATTTGACTCAGATAAGGAAATCTTTGTTGCATCATGGAGAGAGGTTCTGTGAACAGGAAAAGGATGGAGAAAAGAGGTTTCCACAGACAAGCAATAGATGATCCCTTAAGGCAACAAAGCCGAAGGGCAGAATATGTATGAATGAGTGCCCATGTGAGAAGTCCATGAGTGAAAGAGAGGGAGAATGAGATGGTCTATTGAGGAGAGTAAACCAAATATATCATGTACACATATCAGAACTCCACTAGGAAAAAACCCACCTGGATTTCCTCCTTTTTCATTTTTCTAAACTGCTCAACACTGAATATTGCCACTTTCAAATCTGTGAAAATTTGGCTGACTGACAAAGATATACTGGAAGACTTTTGTCAGAGCCAGTGCTGTTTCTGGCTAATAGCTGGTCTGCAAAAGTCCACCATTCAAGCAATGCAAAATTGAAATCTGTCTCCAAAAGGCTTTTTTAGCATTATGAAATGGGAGACTTGAATAGGTTATGACTTCTAACATTATGTCATTGATGCATTTAGAGCAATGCAAAGAAATGCTAACATGAAATTTTGTATCTAGTAAGTATTCTAGGAAAGTATGGAGGGAGAAGTAAAAGTAATAAATAATTTAAAAACCCCTAATTTTGGAGTTCTCAAATAAAGAGAGCTTAAAAATAGATGATGTTAAAAAGAAATGCTGCCACCCATGTTCTCTTCACAAACCTTTCAGGAAGATTTGAAAATCAGATTCTACGAATCTGAATTTTGGAACACTTACAATCTCTATGTACTTCTGAGAATCTGAGCCAAAGTTTTCTTAAAAGTGAATTATCTTCATCAATACAAGAGGTACTTGGTGTTTCAGTATTTTTCTGAAACATTATTGACAAAGCCACAGTATTCTAAGTGGTTACTGTAGTTTTTGGCCCTGTGGAGGAGCAAATCTTCTTACTCCGAACCCCAAAATTTGATAATATGGAAGAAAATTTTCCCATCATCTTCCCCCGGACCTCTCTGCTTTATAGTACTCAAATGTCTAGGCTATTTTTTCAGCAATATTTAATTTTTTTAAAGAATAGACCTGTCTGCAAATTGAAAAGGAAAGAATAAATTGCCCTTGTGCTAAGACACTCTGCAGGATTGTACCACATCCTATCCATATGGTATGGGCTCCAAGGCAGTGATGTGATCTGATGTGATGTGATCATCCCTGTGTTTGCATAAATTTCCTGGGCAAGTTGAAAGTGTATAAACTACAAATGCAAAGAACACAATTTTGTAACAGTGATGAGGAGCCTGGTGAAATTTTAAAATCCTCAGTCAAAAAATAAATGAGAGATAAACTACCTCTTTCTGTGTTGAGCCTTCATTAGAGGCTTCATCCACTTTTCAGGGACAAGCAATCTCTAACTTGACTATCTTTCTTTTTTGAGATAAATGTGGACATTAGTATTTCTTCATGTACTACTAACTTGCATCATACAAGAGTTAAAATGCTACATTATCAGTCCAGACTTTTGGACTACAGACACACAAATCTGCATGGGAACCATCACCACTGATCAGTGGGAAACAAATTTCTCTGGTTTATCTCATATTTGCATGCAGTGCCTTCTGCAGCAATATGAGGCTGACATATGCAAACATATAATTTTTAAAGAGGGATAAGTGAGAGGAACAGTCAGCCTGTGTCTAGTGAACATTGGTCAGTAATGACCACTGATCAAACTTTTGCTGGTTTTTTGCAGATTTTTGCAAAACTTCCTTCATCTTTTGGCAGGAAGACAAAATCTGTGCTGCACTGGTAGTGCCACAGTCCATCAGTTCAAAGCACAAGGAAACAAATGGCATAAGACCCAGATGAATTAAACCAGAAAGCCAAACATGAAAGGAGGGACATTTCTGAAGTTCACCTACCTTCCTTACTCAATACACTTTCTTTTGGAGCAGTAGCCTGTATGTCCTTACTAGAGAAAATATACAGCTGAATGAGTAGGGGGTTTTGTATGCATCCTAGTCTGGTTTACTCACTTATTAGCTTTCTTCATCATGTTTGTCTTTCAAAATTGTTTGTCTTATGCTTTTACAGGAAAGATGGCAATTAATCTATGTGGTTCACAAATTGAAAGTAAGACTTAAAGACAACATTATGATTTTCAGTGCACAGATTGTCCTAGGTACTCTCTGAGAAATATTTGGGTTAAGTTAGGAAAACAGACCTGTCTTTGAAGAGCAACTGTGAGAAGGGAAGTGTTCTTAACTTAGAAGATATTTTGTTTTAAAAAATAAGGAGAAAATACACATTCAAAGAAAAATATTAAGCATAAAATCAAGTTGATGAAGACAGGTTGAAACAAGAAGTTGCCAATAGATGAAACACTAATGTCTAGATTTGATAACTACTGAGATATGAGAAAATATATTTGTGCTATAGAGCCAGAAAGGAGACTACCTGATTCTTCCTGAAGCTAATATCTAAGCTAATATCTATTTATGAAGACATACCAAGGCTCTGTGAAAATATAATATATAATATAGTAACATAATGGAATGCATTTGGGTGGTTTTGGCAAAAAGATTGTTCATTAATGTTATTGATGTACACCAGAAGACATCTGATGTGAGGTTCATAATTGAAATGTTACAAACACTTCATATGTGTGTGAAGCATATGGATCCTTCACATTCACTTAATTGCCAGTTTAGTAATAATTTTATGTAATGAGGAATTATTAATAATACGTGAAATACTAAATTGACGTAATCACCAAAAAAAGTAATATGACATCCACTGTGAAAAGGATGTTATAATTCCAGGTGTCTTCCTTATATTTTAAACAAGTAACATAACTGGTCAAATTCATCTTTCAAAACTATTGACTCTGTAAAGTAGTACTATTTTTTTTAATAATTGTCTTTAAAGATAAGACTATTAATCAGATATTCTTTTTTTTGCCCTCATCCTTAATATTCTTTATTAACATCCAGTTATGACAAAAAAAAAATGATAAATGATCATTAACAAACTGCCTTACAGTTTTCTGGCTCAAGTTCTGCTGTAAAAAAATCTCTGTATGCTGAATTTTTGATTGTGTAGGTAGATACCAACACCCTGTTCAGATGGGTGAGAAAAGGTGACCAGATTTGTCTCTTTCCAGTTGCAGTTTAATCATTGTGGAAGACTGTGATAGTGGGACAAGAGATCTTTTATCTCCGGCACACCAATAAAAATCTTCCCTAAGTTTGCAATTACTGAAAGTCAATAGCCTATTGGTATGAGAAATGTACTCTTCAAGGACAAATGTCCACAACACAGTTATCACCTCTATTGCCACACAGAACAGATTGAGCAGGCACGGAGAATGTCAGGCACCTCCCCAGGTAATCCTCGTCACGGCAGGATCGGCGCACACTGATGTGGGGACCAGTGAAGTGTGCAAGGCCGCTCATTCTCTGGGAGCCCTGTCTAGTCTATGACTTCATTTTCCTGAGTCATTATTCTGACACATCTCATGGGCAACATCTTCAGTGAGAGAAAAGAGCCAATATGAGTTTTACTTAAACTGGTATAAATCAAGAGAAACCCTACTGAAGCCAATGACTTTCCACACAAAATCATAAAAGCAAGAGGTAAACTGAAGCTACTAATGAACAACAAAATAAAAAGCAAAGTCTTCAATTTCAGTTTACTTCACTTCAGTTTTAAGTGGGGTTAAAAGGAACTGACGTTCTCTGGTTCACCTGATCTGGGAGTGGGAATTGTGAGACTTAAATTTTGATGTATAAAATTCATTGTGTGCACTCATCCAACTAAAAAAAAATTAGTAAATCAGAATTACTCTATGTGCCTTTAGCTCTTCTTCTCCTTTTTCATAAAGCTTGTATCAGTGATAAACTCTAGTTTAAATTGAAAGGATAAAGACCTGTATATTTACTGGCAGAAGGCATTTTCCAAACTTCATTTAAAGAAACTAGATGATAAACATGAAAATGTAAAGTCAATTTTATTTCAATTTTAGGTGGGTACTGCTTTAAAAACTTAAGAAGTTTTGGATAAAGGAGATCTCACTTTGTACCTAAGGAATGCTCCATTCCAGATTTTACTCAGACCAATCAGTGAGTCTTCACAGGGCAACAGTTGTATGCAGAAAGATTCAGGACTGCAGTTTGTTCATTATTTCACGCTTCCTTGAACAATTTTTAAATAAAATCTTGCAATAAAATATAAAATATGTACTTCCAGTGCCTTGTAAAATACTGAATTATGGGATCTGAGCAGTTCCTTTCTGATTTTCTCCCTGGAAGGATCTATATAGAAATAGTGTAAACTATATTCAACAGCAAATACAACACAGCCCTTAGAGAGATCATGCATATGTTTTTAAAGGGTGATCAAATGAATTATTTGTACATCCCACTATAACAAAGTAAGGAATTTTTCAGGCTATGTAAAAAGTCTGTGCTCTTTGGGTGATATAATTTCAATGCTAGTACATATGCTGTGATTTGATGAATTGCAATAATTACTATGTGCATTGTATTCTTTCCTTCTTGTTTTCACATTTGCAGATTTTTCTCTGCGAGGCTTACTAATGGTTTGTGTTTTAACCAATTTAATACCTCTTTTCTTAAAGCATTTAGAAGCATTTGTTTATATAAAGAAATTGCTGTTGAACAGGCAAAAAGGATCTATTTTAATATGTTAGAAATCAGCAAAATAGTATTGCAGAAAAACAAAGCATTACATATTGTGAGAAATGATACAACAGAGTATCTTATTTCATATAAAATGTATTAAGCAATGGCAATCATTTTAGGCAAATGTTTGTTTTTTATTTGATCGCTAAGCAAGAGAAAGTTTCATTCATCTTCATTTTTGCATTTTTAAGTCCATATAATTTAGTTCACACTCGAGAATGAAGCTGAATGTTAATAATTTTCCTTTGTGTATTGTGAAAGTGAAAGGCAAAATATTGCTATCTTTTTGTTTGGTTGGTTTGGGGGTTTTATGTTTGGTGGTGGTTTTTGGTTGTTTGGTTTGGTTTTTTGTTTGGGTTTTTTTTTAATTTTTGTTTTTGTTTTGTTTTGCTTCTGCTTCTGGCTTTGTGTATAGTAAAGAAAGCATGATGTCCAAGAAGATATCTTGTCACCTACAACAAAAGTAGCAGTAGGACATGGCTATAATGTTCTTTTTCCCCTCATGAAAGAAGAGAGGAAGACTCAGAAAGAGAGTTAAAGCATAAAGGAAGCACTCAAATTGGAAAGGGGGAATTCAGAAAACTCTTTTTCAGATGTGGTTTGATTCCTGGTAGATTAGAATTACAATTAATATTATTTATTTTGTGGCAGACTTTTCCTTTCTTAATTCTCTTTCCTTAGCTGTAAGATTTATATTCTAATTGAAATCAGGGTACTTTTGCTTATATTAAATAGTCTCTTGAACTCTTAGGAATGCTACTGAAATAAAATACCCACCCATACCAATTTACGAAATGGCAATCCAGCAAATTTTCTGCCACCTTTTTTAATCTTAAATACAATTCTACAGAATATAGTAATAGAGAATATAATAATAAAAAATAGGCACATTGATAAACATAGTTTGATGCTGTGCATTTCATCCGCATCATCAAGAAAAAATTTCTAAGATGACACAACTGGGACAGTAGGCAAAATTTTCTAAAGTGTAACCTGTAATAAATATAGTAGGACACATATACAGTAGCAAGAATTAGTGATCCAGTCCTGAGGTTACCAAGCAATCTCAAATATTGTTTAAGTTCATGGGAACCCTTGGTGCTTGAACCTCTATGAAGCATGCCCTAAACAATAAGCTAAGAATTTAATCTCATAAGAAACCAGAAAAAATGGATATTAGCCTTACAGAAATGACAATATCACTGTGAGGTTTTTTACATTAGAGCTGCTGAACATTTGCTGAAAATTATCTGCAGATACTACATTTATTTCTCTTTGTAAGCTGTCCACAAAGAGATAGCAACATTGTAAAATTCTCTGCAGTACTTATTCAAAAATAGTCACATGCTTCTCCAGTGAATTTTCTCTTCAAAATCTGCTTTTGGTGAATATTTGAGCTAGCATTCACTTTTTCATGAGTTATTCATACTAATAAAGCTTGAGCACTCAAGTGTTCCTGGAAAGCTAACGTGAAAGCATTGCAAACATGGTCTAATTGAAATCCACTTTCCACTTTGAGCAAATATTCACAGAACATTTTTCCTACTATTTACTTTGCTTTAGTTGACATTATGGGCTAAAATCTCACTGATGTGCACTAAAGAAAGACGTCAGAGCAGGACTCTCTTCAATAATGCAGGTGCAATATTCCTGGAAAAGGCAGGCCTCTTGAACAGGCATAGTATGATTTAACTTGCTCTGTACTTTCATTTCGTTCAGAGGACAGCCTTAAAGGAGACTGTTCAATGGCTAAGTGAACTCTTTTTGCCGTTTCAGCCACACATCAGAATGTAAGAACCCATGTTGTACCGCTCCCTAAGGTCCCCTTCAGTATTAATCAATGAAGCTATTCATCTAGCTTCTTTCGTAATTACCAGTGATCAACTTATTGCCGGTGTTAAGAAGCTTCTTCAGAACACATATTTGTTGCTGACATGAGAGGACACAATACAAGGAGTGACCAGTGGTGTAACTTGTCTTACATTTACGATAGATAGATAGATAGATAG
>WAAE01019824.1:0-18976 GCA_013400495.1 Nicator chloris | reverse complement strand
AATGTATCAGGGGCAAGATTGCCCTCTGCACTATCTCTGTGTCTTCCCACACTACCGGAAAGCTTTCATTGAACTATCTTCCTTCCACACATTTTTTGAGAAATTCAAGCTCCTTTTACATCTGAACCATGCACTAGCAGTCTCCCTAAGCATGGCAAACAGCCCACCAAAGAAGGGTGGATCCACTAGATGCACCAAAGTGGCCCTAAGCTCTGTACTTCCCTTTTGAAAAATTCACTACCTATAAGATCAGTCTGGCTTCTCCTCAGAAATTTGTAAGAATGGAACATATGGAAATCACTCCTCTTAAGACATAAGCTTGTAGAATTTGAGAAGGTGAATTTTGATTTGTAAAACTACATGCTACTGTTCCTGAAATGATAACATAAAATAATAATTTTTAATGAAATATTGCAGAACTGTGACTTAAGTAGAAAGGCAAATAACAAATTTTTGGAAATCTTATTTTCTTACTGGATCAAAAATTTAATTTTAAATCATACAATCACTTCAAGCAAGGAGGAATAGGTAATATCCCAGATGTTTTAAGTATGTGACTGATGCTTTTGAAAAGAATGCAAATGGTGTAACTATGTGTTTATGGCTTCTTGAAGCTATTCACTGGCTGGTAAGAGAGAGAAAAATCCAATTCTGTCCTTTCATTCAGATTCTGACCTTCCATTTTAAAAATGTATCTAACATTTATGATTGTGAACTAAACCTCAGCGTATCTCTTATGAAGCATTTGCTTAAATTTGCAAGAAGACATGAAAGCAGTTATAAAAAGCATCCGTGGAATGTGTGAAATTTTCTATTTGTTTCAGCTGAGAGAATTAATATGTCATTTCAGTGATGATAATTGAAACGTCAACACTGTTAATTTAATTTGAGAAAAGTCAGGGGAGGTATTTCACACAGTTCTGATGTTTTGTCTTATTTCTTAGCTACAAACTGATTTCAATTTAGACATACTTGTGTATATTTCCACATCTCAATATATAATTCCAGGTAGCACTTGAAGGCAAGGAGTGTATTGAAATTTGTCAATGAACCTTTTTGACAAGGAAATGTGACAGAGATCTTTAATTCAGTTGTCTTTTTTAAAACTCTTTTTTTTTTTTACATCAACTGTTGTTCTTGAAAAGATCAATGCAGCGGTGTATCTGAGTAATATTTTTCTTGCTTTTTTTAAAATTTCTTTGAATGAAGACTTCCTGGTTTAAAGACGTTGATTCAGAGGTTTCAAATATTCCAGTTAATGTATTGTTAATTGTCATTGTGCCGGATAGATGCAAGGCAGTTCAGTCTTTCATATGACCTTTCAATATCAGGCTCTTTATAATTCATTTCATGTCCCTGTAGATATCCAAGCTCCAACTGTGTTACAGAGGGCTTCTATTTTTTTTTTCTTCTTGGTTCTAGAGCTTTTCTTCTTTTTCATGAATTATTTAAGAACATAGTGATTTTACCCAAGTTTAAATGTTCACAGCCTAACTTGATAATAGAGTGTCTTTTGTAAATTATAGGTCTACAAAATGTTTCGACAAATTACAACAGTGTATGGGTTACCAGTTTGCCAAGATGTCTAGAAACTCATGAATTTGATTGGTTCTACACCATCTCTGTTCCTGGTAGTAATTTTATTGACAGTTCCCCTTCAAATTCTGTAAAGCAATGATTTTATTTTGTATTTCCCTAAAATGCCTCAAAGTACCAATTTCAATAATTTTGTTTCTAGTCTACCCCAGGAATCAGAGGAAAGAACTGACAAGATTTTTTCAAACATACCTTTCCTGACCCTGGCATTTTCAAACAAGTGGATTTTTCTGGGCCACTGGTTGTTATCCAGTCAAAAACTTACATCTTCCCTTGCTAATTATTTTCACACATCTTCTATTTATAGCCTCCAAAGTTCTCTTGCTGATAATTTGTATAAATAACTTCTGAACAAATTAAGACAGAAGTGTGCATACAATACACAGTAATTTGATACTCCTACCAATTACAAATTGAAATGGAAAGTATAAACAATCAGGTTTAAAGCTGCTAATATATGATATGACCTGTTAGAATTTCCACTTAGATTCTGGATTTTCCTACTTTCTTTAATGGACTGCAATATTTCAAAGACAGAAAAAGAATCACCATAAATTTGGATTAATTCAACATTTTCACTGCATTTTTAAATTCTCACACATTGCTCATTTATCGAAGCTCCCTTCCTTGCCCAGCTATTTTTTTCCTGTATATGTCCTTCCAAACATTGTAAACATCTATACATAATTATATATACCTAAATTACTTCAGTTTGGAAGTAAACAATAAGTATAAAATTTTGCAAAACAAAATGAGGGAAGATAGTGATATTTCCATGTGGGCTGTTTTGATATATTTTTTCTTTCTTTCCTAAGGAAGTAGTGAAAATTATTTGTAATAAATTAGTCATGTTATCTGTTTTGCAAATGCATTAAGCATCAAAGATTAAATATATATGTAAAACTAGATGCATTGATATAGCTACTGCTTTCCAGAGCAGCAAGTAAGTAGACTTCCAGAAGTCAGTTGGTCAGAATATATACACAAAATAACTACTATTAGTAATTAACCCCAACCATCAATAATATAATTTAGCTCATGCATCACTTTAAACATTTGAAATAAGATCAGTCATAGAGCAAAAGCTAAACTAAAGAAATTCTATTGAGCAAGACCATAGGGAAGCCTTAGAAAAATGTTAGAAAATTTGGTTTAAGGAATCACTTGCATTTGAAATACAGATCTCTAAATAGAATAGATAGAGAAATCATCTATTACTGTGTATTTAGCATAAATGCCCGTATGGAAGTGTGCCTTACTTGGCTCATCAGCTCCATCTACTCCTCTGCTCCCAAGGTATCCTTCATTTTGTACCAATCTTTCTTATCAGAAAGTTTTGTACCAATCTTTCCTATTCCTCATCAGAGCTTCAAAGCTTATGAAAATTGTCCCTGCATTGCTTAAGACATCACACTGCTAATGTCAGACATCAGTGGCTCCAGCATTATGTCCTATTTAAATGCAGTAGAAAGAAACCCAAGAGAAGATAAGAGAGGTAAGCCTAAACTAAGATGAGCTGAGCTAAGCTCAGCTCCGATTTCTTACTCTCTGTTCCTTCATAAGTTATTGTTTGCTGTTTTTCAATATCTTATGTATACTTTCTGATTTGTCACTTGCTTTTAATGGCCCAAATGCTTCCAGTTGGCCAACTATTCTTTGGAATGGTTATGGATTATTATCTGTAATCTTTGGAATTGTTATGAAAAATGTGAGTACATATAAAGGTGCTGAAAAACAGACAAAAATAACAGGGAAAAACTCCTGACATGCTGCATTGTAAGCGAATACTATTGTTATCCATGATGGAAAAAGTATAAAATCTAAAGTGTTTGAAATAACAACTACTATAACAAAGTATATGAAATAATGATTAGTGTTTTCTAAACACCTATGTGAACAATAGCAGAAAGCATGCTAAAATATTTTTTAAAAAATGGATAATCATATGTACACTTACTAAGAAAGGGACATATCTGAAAGCAGGTAATCCACCTAATTTATTAAAGAAAGTGACAAAAAAGGTTTTGAACTTCATATGAATGACAAACATGCCTTTATATGATTAATGTCTTCAGAGGATAGAGAAAGTTCTAGCAGTTAATAATTTTCTAACAGGTGAAAAATTTCTGAATGTGACTGACCTTCAGGAAACAGAGACTGTCCCCTTTGGAGGTCTGTGTAGCTGAAATACATTTTTATAAGTATCTGGAAATTAATCTTGTTTCATTTAGGTAAGCCAAATGAAACACTACACTTGATCAGATCCTTATGCCTAAGTAAACAATGTCAATAAAACTGCATGTTTTAACTGAATGTTAAAATTTCTTTATTGATAATAATCATTAGTAAATGTATTTGATTGTACCAGTCTATAAAAAAGGTACTGAAATGCATAAACTCCATATATATTAGTCTCCAATATATGATAAATGGACCAGACAGAGCAGTGTAAAAATGCTAGTCTATAGTATATAAAATGCAGCACCCCAAAAAGTCAAATAAACAAATAAACAAATTCAAAGTTTAATTGCTCTCATCACTTTAAGTCTGCATTCTAGTTTGCTTTCAGATTTTAAACACCAAGAGCATTTTTTTGAAAGCAGGTGACATTATACTAATTATAGAGTCACAGAAAGGTTTGGATTGGAGAACTTTGAAGATCATCTAGTTCCAAAACCCCTGTCATGGAGAGGGAAACCTTCCACTATACTAGGCTGTTCAGATCTTCATCCAAGCCTGGCCTTGAACATTTCCAGGAATGGGGTATTCACAACCTGCACCAGTGTCTCACCACCATCACAGTAAAGAATTTCTTCATAATATCTGACCTAAACCTCCTCTCTTTTAGTTTGAAGACGTTCCCCTTTGCACTGTCACTACATGCTCCTGTATAAAGTCTCTCTTCATCTTTCTTCTTATCTCCCTTCAGGTACTGGAAGACCATAATTAGGTCTCCACTAATCCTTTTCTTCTTCAGACTGAACAACCCCAAGTCTCTCAGTCTTTCCCNCCCATTACCTGCAGGGATGGATTTCATGTGAGAAGCATTCTAACGGTGTTTGGAAAGAGAAGCAGCTGACAACCGAGAGTATTTACGGTTCCTTTTCCTCCCCATGTTGGAGGGTACATTGTCCCTTTGTAGGGTGTGGGAATGGTGTCATGGACAGTGGGGCACTTTATTCTGGGAATCCAGAAAGATGCGCTCACCTTCCAAGAAATCGTGGTCCTGAGAAGAGAGGGATGGAAGGGATGGGTATGAGAGAGTCACACAGAAACAGGGGCACTGTCCAGGCACTGCTCGAGACTGAGCGATGTGTCCCAAACTCTCTCTCATGCAGGGAGCAGTGGGCTGGCACTCATCCGTGGTACCCTCAGAAGGTTGCATGGGAGCCCCTCTGAAGCCCAAAACCTCATACTCTGCATGGGACCTACATGCAAAGCCTCTAAGAGCATCTCTGCCTGGACAAGGGCACAACGGGGAAGCAGGGGCTGATAGGAGGGGACGGGGACATCACAAAGGTAGAGTCAGGCAGAGCTGGCTTCTCCCACCCAGAGATGGAGCAGGAGAGGGACAACCCCAGCCAGCTAAGGATGTTATTAATGAATGTAAGACAAGCTGTGAGGAGCCACCCATCTTCGCTTCTGCTGTCACTCCTCTAACTGTCCAAAGCTTCTCCAAGCCTGTCCATCCCTGATGATCAGTAATGATTTTAGGAAATACCACACCCTATGTGTGTTAGTCTCACGTCACACTTTATCCAGCCCTGCTCCCACCAGCCTCAAGTGTATTCCAGCCTCCACATCCCACTACCTCACTATCTGGACTTTGTGTTTCAGCATCTGTAGCACAGCATAGAATGCAATGGACCTGGCTGTGTTGTCCCTGCTTCCCCATAGACTGTGCTGAGGGCACATCCTGACTGGAAAAGATGTCTGACTGGGTGATGCTATTGCTGTTGGAGTGATCACAGACAAAGACAACAGAGCCCCCCCCCATTTTTTTTTGCTGTCTGCGTGTATGGGCAGCAGAGCCCTTCCCTGTGCCGGTGTTATCTCTATCCAGGTCTGGACAGAAGATGTTAGACACGATGGTTTTGTGTTTGGACTTGGTTGTTTATTATTTTTTATCTAAGTTACAGTCACATGAGGTGTGAGCTCTGTCTGTACAAGGCACAAAATGGAAAGTTTCTAACTCCTCTCAAGGACTTTTAAACAATAATCACAACCAATTAAAAACTGACACCTAAGTTATTTTTATTTATACCCCAATTAAAGATCCCTTGAAATCCGCAATCAGACCTTAACCAACCAATCAGAAAAGATCACCCAAACCCGAGAAGAAGAAGGAAGAAGAAGGTACAAAAAGACAACTTACGCATGCTCAAAAATCTCCATCTTGGCTCCCATATATTACTATATACCAAAATCCTAAATCCAAGTTTTTCACCCTATGAGACCACACAACACCACTCCAACTACACACCCACAACCTCTGCGCTGTCACGCAATCTTGAGAGCCTTCTCCAAGGCCTGAAGTCAAATGTGGTGCTTGCCTGAGGGTCAGCACCCCCCAGCTCAGAAAACCTGAAATTTTCAGGCTCCAGGGTTCCAACACTTCCCAAACTTCCAGTGCAAATGGGTTTTAACCCACTAACCTCTCCCTTCCTGCTCTGTCAGAGCACTGCCCTGGCTCAGAGAATTTAGATGAGCTCCTGCACAAGATGAGGAGGCAAATTGACAGCTGAGCTTTTTACACAGGTGACCTAAAACAGCCCCCAGGAACATCTGTCCTGAGAAGAAGAATACAAGCACATCTGCTGCTCATACACCCCTTCCCATCAGCACCACACAAGAAATCTTACACTGTGTGCAGGAGATGCCACCCACAGGGGTACAGAAGTCCTGGTCTAATCAGCCAGCAGTATCTTCTGCTTCTTGTGTAAGAGCTCATTGCACAGCTGTTGAAGTTGCCTCCTCTGCTGAGCTATGCTTCCATGATCCTGCCCCATCCCCAGGAGAAAGAGAAGTTGTTGGCAAAGGTTCAGGCCCTTGACACATGGACCACAGGCTGAGAATGGAAGGTGAGGGGGTGTTTGGTTGGTCCAGAAACTCTTGATGCTGCTCAGCTGCTCCATCTCTCTCTGGATGGCCCTGAGCCTATCCGGGCATTCAGGCTCTCCAGTGTGCCTCCTGTAAGGCTCTCTCCCTCATACTTCTGGCATGAGCGCTGCAAGACAGAGCAGCTGGGGAGACTGGGAACAGAGACCATTACTGCCCAGGGACAATACCCGTTTGCACATATCCTTATACCCAGCTCAGTATAAGGACTCATAACTTTGTGACGAGTGTCAAGCCCCAGCCTTGCTCCTGCACCCTGTACATCTGTGAATTGCAGCACAGATGCTGTGCTTACCTCAGTCATGCTTTTAAGCCCCTCCCCTTTTTTGGATCAGCTGTTTGGCCCTCTTCAGCTTCTCTTTCTTCAGGTGAAGCTCCTGCCAGGATTCATCCAGCTGGTACTTGTCCCTCTCCAGCTGCTTCTTCTGGGCTCTCAGCTTCTAGCTCTGTAACTTCAGGCCTGTGTGCTCCTAGGATGGACACAGGGGAAACCAAAGCATAGCCTGTCCTGTTCTTGACGTCTGCTCATGTCCTCCTATGTAGATGAGGGAGACCTGTCCTTGCTGAACTTCTCCTGCAGGCAAATTTGGGGTGCAGAGCAACGCCACCAAGTACTTGAGCAGTGCCCTCATTCATCCATCCTTGGGGGCCAGGGCTGGCAGAGTTGTGACTGTACATCCACACTCTTTCCTCAGGAAGGATGGAGGCCCTCACCATGCTGGACAGAATAAGATGTGCTCAAGGCTCAGCAGTTTGTCAGTAGTGGAAAAAACTGAGCCTGAATGGGTTATTTTTCACCTCAGCAGCCCTTAAAAAAGGAGTTCTGCTGCACTGTCTTTACCACATATTCCCTCAGGACAGCCCCAGGAGGAAGCAGAAGTGACTGTGGTCACATCCCCATGGCACAGGGAGGTTTCCCATCAGCTGACATGAAATAGAGACAACTGCTTCTGCTCTCTCTGCCCAAACTCATCACAGGGACAGGAGAGAGACAGAGTTGCCTGATGCTTCTGTTGATGTCCAGACATACTGGCAGAGTCTGTTCCTGGAACAGCCTGTTTCTCACCACCCTGAATCATATCTCTGACATTACACCTGCAGGCAACATTGAATGGGTCCCTGTGGGCAGGACCCATCCTTGGAGCCTCCCATGTCGTGCTGGAGGCTACAGGAAGGACCTCTGCTCTGATACCTTGGCCAGTCTCATCATGGTGAAGTCCATTTTCTGTGATTGTTCCATCTTGTGCTCCAGGCCCTCGTCCGTCAGCCGTTCTTGGTTGTGGAATTCAGCCCACTCAGATGCCAGCTTCTCTCACTCCTCTAAGCAATTCTGCAGCTTTGACTCCTGCTCCTCCAGCAAAGTCCTGACCCAAAGATATTGAGTAACCAAGGCAAGATAGGCTTTGCCAGCCTTGGCTGGACTGACTTTCTCCAAAGAACACATTAGCAGAGGTGAGGGTCTACACTCTGTGCTTGTCTAATGTTCCAGAGGCAGTACCTGTGGGTCCTATTGGAATGAATCCCACATGATGGAACATGTGCTTCAGCTGCTTGTCCTACTCTGGGACTTGGGATGCTGCTGTGCCAGGGCTGTGTCCTGGCTCTGTGACTCTCTGAGCTGCTAGCTGTTTCTTATCCTGCTACAGCCTCTCCTCCTGCTGTCACATCTGGTGCCACTCCTTCTCCCTTCTCATTTTTTAGGGAGGTACATTCTTGTCAGCCTTTCTTTTCTGAATGCTTACAGAATGCCTTACTATTTTAAATATCCCTTGCTGGTGTCATTCTTCTGTGCTTTGAAATCTTAAACAATATGCTTACAGGAAAGACTTTTATTAATATTCATCATAGAATTCTTCAAAATCTTTAAGCAGACCAGGTGTAACTCAAGGAAGAAGATTCATTTGCAGCACAAATCCCTTTCAACACAAATGCATCTCTTTTGTAGTTCATTCAACAATGCCTTGACTGTATCAGGTAATTCAAGGTTAACACACATTCTTTGACAAAGTGGCCTGCACCACAAGCCTTGCAAAGACATCAGAAAGGCTATGTAAACTTATAGCATAAATATTTTATTAATTTTGTCGCTTAAAAGTTTTGATAGTATTCAAGTAGGAAACATTATGTTCTCTGTTTCTGTAAATTCCATTGAAGCATAGTTAAGATTTTGAAGGTCTGAATGAAACAGTGGATACAATGAGTCAGCTTTGTTAAATATCTAGGCCTAGTTAATAATTACTTGCATTTGTTTGTAACTGCTACCATTAGAGATGGTATCTACTTTGTTTATTTGTTTTGTTTTAATTTATTTTAATTAGATTACTTCTGGTTTTAAATTGCCAGTTTTTTGACAAGAGCTAAATTCAAACCTAGAGTTTTATAGCTATATTTTATTAAGAACCAGCACTTTAAAGATACAGTATTGAAAGATTAGTTGTGAATTATGGTACAGCCTGCACATTAAAACCATCAGGTTGTGCAGAAAATTCAGAGACAATCTGCAAGTTGAAATATTACTATCTTTGTGCTTTGGAGATTGCATTAATTATTGTAATCTAAGAGGCAATAATTAGACTGTTTTACAGTCGCCACTAAGGTCAGTTTATACAAGTAGTTTTTCACCTGCTACTGAGATCCATGGATATAGCAATTCATCACAAACCTGTGTTTTCTGCTCAAAGTTGTGCTGTTTTGAAAGGAAAGTAATAGAAGTGGTGGGCTTGACAGAATGAAGTTCTGGTGCTGCAGTCAGGGATGTTCTGGCACAGGATTTCATCAGAAAGCAATATACAGCTATGAATGCTAACTGGCCTTTTGTCATATCTGGAAAATCAATCCTGTCTGCTAACATAAAAAGCTTTTGTGGGAACACGGGTTTTATTGGAATGCTGCCAAACCTGGACAATTTGTAATTGTATGTTGTAAGATGTTTCCAAGAGTGCAAAAAAAATTGGGGAGTACAAGCAGGGGTGCAACTCTGCCCTGCAGTGGTAGGTAGTTCAAGTCAGTACCTCAGCTTTCCTGGAATGTTCTCATCCGCAGGAAAGAAAAGCAGAAAAACCCGAAAGCAAGAATAAGAAACCTGAGGTTTTATTCTTACTAGTAAACAAAAATATTTGTTGATGCTTGATAGATTAAAAGACAACAACAAACAAGGCAGTAAAAGAATTTATTTGTAAGTTTTTAAACATTATTGTTTGAACTGAGTGGACATTTTAAACACATTCCATGAATTTTTAGTTAAAGTATTTAATGATTTTGTTTTCAAATTCATAGAGTTCAACTATGGCTACAGAAACGTACCAAGAAAAAATATTTAAAAGCAGTTATGGTAAAAGATTGGAACAGATCAGCATTAAAATTTACATTTATTAAATTGGATACATAATTGTGAGGATAAATACATATCAATCAGCAAAAACTAAATAAATTCCTTACATGTCCAAGTAAAACACTTCACAATATCAAAACTGGACATCGACAAGCAGTTTTTTTCCAAGGAAACTGATGTATTTTTTATCAGTTGTTTTTAATTGAAACAGTAGCATCTTCCAGATAAGATCTGAACCATCTAATTCACAGCACTGTACATTGCACCTTGGAGTGACTCTATGTCCTGTAGAAGATTAAGGCTAATGGAATTGATTTAATTGAAAATGCAACTACAGAATTCTCTGTTGATTTAGAATTAATAGTACATTCTGCATAATAACGCCTCTTCTGTTTCTTTACTACAATAACAATATCTATGGCCTCCAGACATTAGGAAAATATTTTCACATATAACTAATTATTCATAGAAATAAAAAATTTACTATGTTCCTTAAATGTTCAAGCAGATTTCCAAACTTCATAATTACTCACAATCATAGTTTTCAATTTACATGTTTAGTACATTAATCTCCTGCTGTCCCATCAAGTAGAAACTCTTCGTCTTATGGTGGGCTGATTCCTTTTTGCTCATAAGAAAAGCTTCACAGATATAGATTTGAGTAGCATGATAACGAGCTAGAAGAAAAGTTAAATTAATTATTCTGGGAGATTTAAAGCTAACAGCAAAAGATGAATAAAGGAGGGTTAACTTAGCATAAGATCAAGGTCTAAAGAATAAAATTAATCAGGTCAACGAGGTGTTTGAAGAAAATAAAATTGTAATTGTCTATATGCCTGCATCAAGAATGTAGGTAATAAACAGAAAGAATTAGAACTGCATGTTTGTGAGCATCAATTTGCCTTAATTAGTAGTACTGAAACTTGTGGGATTCACATTATTGCACTGTTAAAATCAATATAGATTAAATGAGGAAAAGAGAAGAAGGACAGATTTTCTATCTGAAATGTTGTACTAATTAATTCTGAGGCATTGAAAAGTCTGAAGTAAACAGTGTTGGATAACTATGCCTTCATTTTATAATACATGACAAATACCAGGTAAGGTAACTATAAAATGATACTGCTATTTCTAAAAGTTATCTTCAATTTTCTAATAGACCATTGTTTCTGACATATGGGAATGTGACATTGGGACATCACAATTAGATATTGTGGCAGTAAGAGATCACAGGAATAAAACCCATCTGATTAGATGTGCTATGTTTGAAATCTCAGCTAGTAACAAACATAACTGATACCTAAAAGCTATGCCCAGACTTAGAAATAAATCTGTACAGAAGCAGGTAGTACAAAAAATATCTCAGATAATGACTAAATATTTCACTGGATTCCATGAGTGAAAAAGTAATTAAATAATATTTTTTAAAGTTCTTCAAACTGAAATGAAAATATCCGCCAAAAAGCAAAAGCAATACCTACAATATAGCAAGTGATAGAAGGGAAAGGGAAAATTAATAGTGATGATAAAATGTGAACTGTAGAAATCCGTAAGTAAAACAATGAATTAATAATGAATACATACACACACACACACACACACATCCACACACACACACACACACACACCCCGAAACTGCTCACAATGTTAAGAGGAATAAATCCAACTATGATTAGTATGCTTAGTCACATGTCAGCCTGAATGCAGAAACTATAGATCTGCAGGTTTTGAACTCAGTGGTCCTTCTCGATCCCTTTCAGCTCAGGATAGTCTATGATTCTATGATTTGTTAGCTAATAAGCTTTGTCTTTTGTGGTGAAGGGCAAAGACAGGCAAATACCTTTTAGGTTCAGAAGATAGTTTAGTTTCCTTTCGCAGTTCAGTCCATACTTTCAAAATTTGCTCTTGTCTTTTAACTTCATCACTCACTATTCTTCACTAGTAGAATCCAGTTAAAACAAAGTGATAATTTAACAGTATTACATGGCTTCTGGACTCAATATTGCAAATTTACACACTTCTTGCCATATGAACTTGCACATTCAAGTGCAAGAGTCTCTGGTCTTCACTGACATGTTGACGTGTCCTAAAGATTCTCTTGTGTCTGGATGACACCAAATTGTCATAGAAGAACATCCTAGCAGCAGAGAAGGCAAAAGAGTTCAGCTAGTACGTCTATTTTTCAGGAATAGCTACATGCAGTATATACGTGGCAATGACTACACACTAATTCTGCTGCTAATTCTCAAACATGTTAAGTGGCATTTATTAATATGTAGTATTTTTAAATTGGCGCACTTATATCAGTTTTATGTAAGTTTTGGAAGACTGTGAAAATTCTTAACACATGTAGAAAGCTAATGCTATGTCAATATTTAGAAAAAGTAAATTAAACCGGGAATAGATACCGTTAATTATAGTCCTGTCAGCCTGCTATCGATCCCGAAGAAAATAATGGAGCAGCTGGTACAGGGTTTGATTAAGAAAGAATTAAGAGGAGTTAATATAATTAATGTCAATTAAAATGCACTTACAAAACCTAAGCCTAATCACTCCAACTTAGTATCTCCGTTGAATACAACTGCAAATTTGGGCGATGCATTCAATCTCTGACTTTGAATAATTTCAATTTGATGCAGTGAGTTCCACAGTACAAAATCCTTTTGGTAATATATTATATGGAATAAAGTCTGGTCAGAAAAATATCTTGAAGGACTTGGTAGAATTACTTCTTGGTCTACGACTAATAAAATAGCAGTAATAAAATTTCTACTGGAATTTTTTTACATAATAAATATTCATTCCCTAAATTATAAATAGTGATGATTACTACTGTGTCGCAGTGCTCTGTGGAGTGAGGGCAATCCTCACTAAAGCTCCGGCTAGCAGAGAGAACTGTCACAGTTCTGGGCGCAACTTTGGGTCTGAGGCTGTCACCTGCCAACAGACTTCCAGCTGCTGCCATAGGGTCTTTGTCCCTCTTATCCTCCGATGACACGAGAGCAACGCACGACCACGGCGAAGAATGAGGCAGGCCCTAATCCCAGGAACAATGCTGGTTTATTGGGAGTCCCAGCAGGGAGTTCCGAAGCCAGTGGGATCCAAGGCAGAAGAGCCCCGAGCACTACTCTGCACGGGATTTTATATGAGGGGAGGGGCGGGGGGAGTCAACAGTGAGCAGCCAATGGCAAACAGGGGGTGTAACAGAACAACTGTGATCGACATGAACTTCAACCATTCAACAAGAACCGGGGAGGGAACTCAGGGGCCCCAGCCTATCACTCGACGCCCTCCCTGGAACCTTCCAGGCGAAGGGGACAGGCAGTCGAGTGACAGACAAGGGCCTGAGGGATGGAAAACACAGATTGACAGGGAATAGCCGAGAAGACTGGGAGGGGAAACTTAAATTGACGTATGGGAGAAACCAAACCAGAAAAGACATGGGGGAGCCGTGATCACAACCAAGAGGTTGCACACTGCAACACTAATGTAAATAGAGTCACTTATAAACTGAGTTACAATATAATGTATATAAAGTAAATTACTCAAACTGAAAAATGTAGCACATGGTAGCAAAATGAAGGATCACAGAATGGTTCACATTGGAAGAGACTTTAAAAACCAGGTGCCTCAAAGCCAAATCAAACACTTCCTTGAACATTTCCAGGGATGGGACATCCACAATTTCTCTGGGTATCCTATTCCACCGTCTCAACGACCCTCACAGTAAAGTATTTTTTGCTAATATTTAATGTAAACCTACTTGTCACCCTGCTTTTCTCAGCCTTCTGATGTTTACCTTTGGGAAATTCTTTTCTCACACACATTTTCTGTAAACTATAGGTTGTTTACATTCTTTCGTGGAGGAGGAGTTCTCTTGATAGACACCTGTCTTGACCAATGTGATTGGAGAGGTGTTGACTTTGCTTACCAATCACTTGGTTTGCTTGATACACTATTTAATGGAGTCAGTGATGTAATAAAGTTTGTTCTCTTAGTTAAACCTAAGTCAGAGTTCGTGCAGTGTTTTTAGTGTGGAAAGTGCGACACCTACTCTCTTTCAGATTAAAGCCATTAGTCCTTGTCCTGTCACCATATGTTTTTGTAAAAACTCACTCTGGAGCTCTCTTGTGGGCCCCATTAGTTACTGGTAGGCTCCTGTAAGGTGTCCCTGGAGCCTTCTTTTCTCCAGGCCGAACAGTCATGATGCTCTCAGCCTGTCTTCATATCAGAAGTGCTCCAGCCCTCGCATCATGTTTGTGGCACTTCTTTAGACCCATTCAAGCAGGTTGATGTCTTTCTTGTGCTGAAGACCCCAGAGTTAGATGCAGTATCCCAGGTGAGATCTCACGAGGGCAGAATAGAGGTGCAGAATCCCCTCCCTCCACCTGCTACCCATGCAACCCAGGATGTGGTGGTCATTCATGGCTTCAAGCACACACTGCTTGCTGCTGTCCCACCTCTCAATGACAGACTTCCGAAGACTTTCTACTCAGTGCTACTGTCATGATTCTGATAGAAAAAAGAGATGTATTTATTAAAGCAAAATATATGGTAAATATGTGTATTGTTACAGCCAAGCTCTGACTGGGAGTAAATGAATAAATGAATAAATGAATGAATTAATTAATTAATGAATTTTCCATGAGGAAATATTCTAATTGAAGCAGAATTTTTATTACTTCTGTATTATATGTATCTATACTATATATAGCTGTATATCTATATGGGTTTCACACCGATATGACCATGTATTGAATCCGGTGAGTACATGGTGTCTGCATTTCACTTCTTTTCCCCAAATAATATTAAAAATGTCAAGATCAAAGAAAAGTCAAAGATATTATTCAAGAGTGGAAATTCTGGTAGTCTTCCTACGCTCTTTTTTTGTGGTATTCTTTTCACATATTTATAAGTAATTGTCTATATGGACATCAATGTAGATTTGTACATTTCCTATGCTTGTTCCCTCCAAAGCTTAATTGCTACTCTCTAATATATTATACTCATGAGGAGCAGCTTTCCCTTTTGCCCTTTTGTCATGCACATAATGAAAGACTTGAAAAGAGCTCACTCTCTTTAGCTTATCAAGGAAAATGTTGAGAATGACACAATCACAGATTATGAGAACCTCCTGAGGCACAGTAATCTGATTAATATAATTAGTTTTCAATCTAAGGGAGAAGAAGCAATAAGTGGTTGTCAACCTGGTTCATTTTAAAATTGTATGCTGTGCACATACATTTAGAACCAAGTTCCTCTGAATGGCTGTTAACTTTTGGATTGCTGACCCAGATATTTTTTTTGTTAGTATAAACTTTAATGTTAATCCAACACCAATACATGGAAATAAAGAGTTTCAAAGTTTTCCCGAAGCCTCTTACTTCGGTCTCTGAAGTCAGTGAAGAACACATGTTATGAAAGGGATGTGACTCACATTATTCGCTCTCATACCAGGGAGGTGATGTTCAGACAATTCCAAATGTCAAAACAAACCTGAACATTTTTGCATAATATTTTTTTTTTAAGAAATACGTACTTGGAATACAGTCACAGTTGGAAAAATTTATTCCAAAGTGGTATTGTAAATTTCCTGTTGGGAAAAAAATGTTAGTTTCATGGCTTGAGATAGAGTGGCTGGAAATCTGCCTGAGAGAAAAGCCATGGAAATGAGTCAGTGTATGCCCAGGTGGCCAAGAAGACAAGTGGAATCCTTGCCTATATCAGCAACAGTGTGGCCAGCAGGACCAGGGAATTGATTCTTCCTCTGTATTGGGCACTGGTGAAGTCACACCTGCAATCCTGTGTTCAGTCTTGGGTCCCTCGCTATAACAAAAACATTGGTGTCCAGGAACATGTCAAGGTCATCTCTTAAAGAAGATTCTCCACCATAGGTTTCCATGACCAAAATCTCAGGAAGAATTCAATTTATTTATTTATTTCATACAATGATAATATACAGCTCATGCTGTGTGCTTCTGGAGAGGAAATCTGAACAAAGAAGTCACTGGACAATTATACCCTTACCATCAAAATTTTTGTCCCTCACATGACAGTTCAAGCCAATAATATTAATAGGGTCTGGGGTCTTCTTGTTTTCCATTGTCTGTAAAATGCAACTGCAAACCTTTGGAAAATGTTCTTTTCCATCATAAATGATTCTGTAACTTGAACCAGGTAAACTGAATTGATCTGAGTTTATGCTTGAGGAACAGTTAATTCACAAAAGAACTGTGTCATCATCGTGCTCAGTTTTCCATCTTTCTGAATTGTTCATTTACTCCCTGTAACTGAATAACCTTCTCTTGCCCGAAATCTTCCCCCTGGGATTTTTACATAAAGAAGAATGTTCATCTCTTGAGATGAGATTTGCACAGATGGATATTTCTCTTCACCTATGTGCTGAGTGTAGCTTCAGTGTAGCAATTAAAAACTGAAACATTAATTAAAAAATTATACTCTCCCAAAAATCCTGGGGCACTTGAAGGCTTTGGCCAGCTAAAAAGATCAGAAATAGACTTTGTCTTATATTGACCAGCATCAGGATGACAGTCTAGTGTGGCTACTATTCTACAAATCAAAATGCCATCCATCAGTAAAGGTTGTCTTTAGAACCATTTCTGTGATATGTACATGTGTTAGAGAATGCTTTTAATGTGACATGTAAATAATTGACCAATTTGGTGAGAAAGTAACACAGTGCACAGATGAGTAGTGAGTAAAGATCAGATAATTTCTTTCCACAGTGGAAAGAAATTGTAACTTAGTCCTAGGTTTGGTTAACCCTAAGTTTTGGAAGGAGAATTTTGAAATTCTTATGGAAATTGTCTTGGTAAAACTTCCAAAGCATATCCCAGCAGCAGAAAGAAATAGTTTTTTCTTTGTGTATATGAGGGACCAATGGAAAGGAAGGATCAAAATTCCACTCTGTTCTAATCATCAGTAGGAGCCCTTTCAGACTTGGGGGTGTGTTTGACTAGGGCTTATGAAGTTCACAGGCCTGAATTTGTAGTTTGATACATTAAATCTTTATATGTCAGCTACATTATGAACATCATGATAATACCAGTTTTTCCTCTCTAACTCAAGTAAAGAAGATTATTGTTCTGACATAAACTGTGGCATGCATATATGCAACACAATGAAGTTCAAAGCCAGGGGAAGAAATAGCAATGCAAGCTCCAAATGCAAAATAACAATGCAAAACGAAAAAAAAATATTATTGGGTTGATCTTTAGAATAGAGCTGTCCTCAGCAGCAATCTTTATAATTCAGTAAGGTTTTTAAGTGTAGCGCTACATTCCACTTAGTACTTGTGCCATTTCTACGTTCTCTTACAAGCATTTTTGCATGATACTTGTTGTTGCAGTACTTCTTTGCATTATTGGGTATCTGCTTAGTGGAAAATTTTCCAGATAGCTAGGTTTGTTTGTTTTATGTATCAAATTGTTTTCGCTATTTTACTTAATTTCAAGATGAAACCAAGTGTTTAATTATAGAACATGTGATTGTCATGAACACAGAAAATTATTATTTTTCTCAATTTATCCTAAAGTTAATAAAATTATTTTAGTGCAAATTTTCTATTTATCAAAAATGTAATTACATCTTTACAGATTATTGTATGTACGTATCTATAATATAACAAATAGCAAAGCAAAGCTGCAATCAATGAATGTTCACATCACAATCATTTTATTTGCTTTATTCAATATACACTTAAAATAAATGCATTTTTAATTGTCTATTCTTCAAACAGATTAACATCTGCCTCTATGATCCTTCTGCTATGCAACCTTCAGAATGATGCTTCATTTGTGCTGAGAAATCTGGCAATTTACTATAATTTACTTTAACAGGGACAAAACCACCACATATATCTTGTTACATTTGCTCTGTGCTGTATTTGACATTAGTTTATGTTAGTCCTGTAAAAGCAAGACTTTTTGGACTGACCTGGAGATTCTGACAAGCCTAAAGGTTCTGAGTTCATTTGGCCTTGCAGAGTATTCAGACACAGACTCAACAGGCACACTAAGTTTGTTAAATATACTTTAGACTTTTTTTTTTTGAGGGGAGGGGCGTATTCTTATTTATGTCCTCCTATATTGACACCTCACAGACTTCAGCTTCATACTAAGCCACATTCTTAGATAACATAAAAGATAATGTGGTTTTGCAGACAGTGTAATAATGCTGGTAAGCATGCTTACCTGGTGAATCTATATGTAAATATGCTATTATCTGTTTTTTTCTTCAAACATGCTATGCTGTGCACAGGGTTTTCTTGCTTAGCAAAGGAAAACTGAAGTTTCACATCACCTGCGTATTGCCTGCTCCTGAGGTCAGAGTCTACACATGCACATTAATGTGCAGCTGTAGATTCTGAATTTATAGATATACATAGGGATGAACATGTATAAATATACATGTAAGGGTTTAAATTGACTCCTGGCAAGCCAACTTTTCCTTGAGTTAAAGTGATTTATAATTCAGTTAAAATGTGGTACTAAGGTATTTTTTTGACAAGATAAAACAGAATATTCCAATAAAATCTTAAACGTTCTGTTTCCAAGAAACTCCAGAATACATTATAAAATACATAATAAAGAAAGAGAATGAAGCTTTATTGATAAGTTACATTTCAGATAGATTTATTATACAGTAAGTTAAGGCAGAGCAGATGGGCGTTGAAATTATCAGTGAGACTTACTGTCTTATATATTCTGGTCTGTAAATATCAGCAACTGTGTTTGCTTCTGGCACTGCTTGAGATGAGTCTAATATGGCTTGCCAGGCTTTATTTCACTTTCTTAGATAAACAATCTTAGGAGCAAAAATGAATGTTATATTAAGTATCAGAGCAATGCCAAGCTGATAGAAAGCCATGGTTGTGTCATAATGGCATACCGCTTTTTTTTTTTTTTTTTT
>WAAE01019823.1:0-10496 GCA_013400495.1 Nicator chloris | reverse complement strand
ATACTTTCCTGCCCCATCTGTTGCATTAGGTGCAGACTGTTCACTGCTGCTTTCTGAACCTGTGCTCACACCAGATTTTAAGACTCATCCTTCATTTGGGATTAATTATTCAGAATTCATATAGTCCCACCATTGCTTAGCTGAAAACTTCAGGAAGGACAGATGCTCTATTTGCACTGACTTTAGACTATGGACTAAGGATGAAAAAGAAAGGAGGAATAGAGAAACTGAGAGTTTGGATCAACATTTTCAGAAATTATTATTATTATTTTCTTGTGCCTTCTGAGTAGGGATTCATTCAGTTCATGTCCTAGAGTGCTGGTCAGATAACCTGTCCAGTCCTAAGTGAGTAGGTAAACATTGTGTAGGCAAAATACCTGAAGGAAAACAATAGAGTTGAAATGCACTTTCTCCATTCACAGTTTTGAGTGTATTTGAGCATACCTGTGCTTAGACATACTTTCCTCATGGAATCATTCGTGCTTGGAAGAAATTTAAATTCCTTTTCTGCTTATTACATTCACTATGTGAAGACTGCTTTGGAGCTGGAACAAGTTTGTGTTTTGTGCAAAAGAATGTTGAGAACAATCAGAATTACTGCAAAATTGATGTGTTAAAACCTAATATTGATGTGAGAGACAAAGGGAATAAATCTTATTACTAAATTCTGTTGTAACTTGTTTTACCCCTGCTGACTCCTCTCTTCTTACTCTCCAAGGAGAAATGTCACCTTGTGTCTTTGTAACCTTTTGTCTCGTTTCTGGATGCTTTTTCATCAGTCTGTGTCGGTATTTTTCCTTGTTGTTGGTTTTTTTGGTTTAGTTTGTGTTCGTTTGTTAAATGTAAACTAGGCTGGCCTTACATGGAAGTCTTGAATTGCAAGGAATGGACATTTCTGCATACCAGTAGGGTGTAGAGCCTCAGTTATAGGCAGGAAAAGACAGAGATGGACATAAACTAGGCCTTAACACAGAGATGCGGTCAGAGAAGTAGAATCTGAGTGATAAGATGAAAGCTATAGGATGGACATTCAGGTGATTCAAAGATGTTTTCATATTTCAGTGTGTAACTTACACACAAAGCTTTTATGATTTATTCTGCAATCAGTCCCTCCTTGCAGAATGATGAGATGATGCAACTTGAAAACCACTTTGCATGCAACTAACTAGATTCAATTAAGAGTATCAAATTAGGGAAATCTGTGATATCAAATGACTAACAATGAGCTTCTGAACAGCCACTCTCTCTCACTGTGTCTCACTGCCCAAAACACTGACATTTGAGTCACTTAAAAGCTGCTTTTGAAATTTTGAGAGAACACTTTTAAACCAATTATGTATTAGATCTCCTGTAGCAAAATACGGGGTTGAAAGTTGAAATTCAGTCTCTGCAAATGCAAAGTAACCAGGCTTGTAATACTGTCATTACTTTGGTTTGTATTTCTGTAACCAAGATTGGAATGTGGCCTTTACCCCACTGAACTGATTTTATTATCCTAAAAGTTTGGAAGCCACAAAGCTGGATGTGAACAATAGCCCAGCACATGTCTACTCATACTTTGTCCCTCAGTATCTCTTGGGTTTTGTTTACTTCTTTCCCCAAAGGAGAATTTTTTTTGTTGTTTTTTTAGAAGGCCATATGGTTTTTCCCCTGAACCATCTCAAATAAATTATCTGTAATCAAAAGGAATGTTTCCAATCAATTAGTTACTGCAGCCGTGTGTTTGTATTTCAGATTATTCACAGTCTGTAGGAGTTGGATAATGAAGATTTTAATGATTGAAGGTTGGCATGTGTCCCTTTTAACAAATGGACACATGCCTCTTCTTATTTTGGAGATCTGGATGTCTATTATGCTTAATATAACATATAAAGTTAGCACTTATAGAAGGGAAGAAAAATGTGCTTTAGACTGGAAGAAAGGGGAAAAAAAAGCTCACATTTCCTCTGCACTGATTTTTAGCATTCCCCAGGAGATTCAAATGCATCACTCATTCTTTCCAAAAACCTTACAATTTTGTTAGTCACTAATTAAAAGTTGTCCAGTCTTTTTATATAACACTGATAGTCACAATCACAAATTGAATGTCACAAAGTGTATGAAACTGTTGCAGCACATTTGTATGCAGAGTTCTGTAACCTGTGATAGCCAAAGCATTTCATGTCTTGTACTACATATTGTCAACTTAGATGTTTGTGAATTACTGTGCTCATTTTTTCTTGAAAAGTGACACAACCAATCTATGTTGTCAATGCAATATGGTATAGAAAGGAAAAACCTCTAATGTTGAAATATACTGTGTTAAATATATCATAAATATGTACTTTTTGCATGTGCTATAAGTTTACTGAAGAACTGCTGTCTTGTTTTGTCTGTCCCCATTAGGTAGGTTTTGGAATTTATTTGTAATTTATTTTTTTCTTTTGTAATACAGTTACACTGATGACCCCAGATCTCACTGGATGGGAATGTCCTCTGTGCTTCTTTGAAGATTTTTAAAAATTATTTATTTCACCTACAGTATATGACACAGTTTACCTATCAGACAGAGCCTCTGACATTGATATAATCGTACCTCCCCTTTAGCAGTGGTTTATTTTTTATATATTCAGGGTTGAGATAGTTGTGTATTTAAACTTTTAACTCTGTGTTTTTTCCTTTTCCCCCTTCTGACTTGCTCCCCTATCACTTCACTCTGGCTTCTCTACATACTAATTTTTGCCTTCTTATTGCCAGCTAGGGCTAAAACAACAGTCAAGTGAAACAGAGCTTGAAAGTGCTGTATTTCTCTGTTTATAATAGGAGAAAACCTACTAAACTGTGCTGAACTGCTTTTGCTCTGCTACTAGCCCCACGTGTCAAATGCAGTCATAGGGATCCGTAGCTGCTCCGTCTTTGCTTGGTGCCTGGAGAAGTGCAGCGGTCTGTAAATGATTTGCATCATCAGGGTGTTATGTTTTGCCAGAGGCCAGCACCTCTTAACCCACTTTTTCTCTATGTGTATGTGGTGGGTCTGCTCTGCATTCCTGGCTAGCTGCAAAACTTTGTGCTTCAGCCCGTCAAAGTATTGATAGACTCTCACAAGTGGAAGAGACAGCAGAGAACCCGTCACACAAACACACTGAGGGGAATGCTGCTAGAACTTCTTCACAAGGGGAAGTGCAGGAGCAGGCACTGATCTATTCTCTCTGGTGACCATGACAGGCACTAAGGAAATGGCATGAAGCTGTGTCGGGGGAGGTTTAGATTGGATATCAGGAGAAGATTCTTCACCCAGAGGGTGGTTGGGCACTTGGAACAGGTTCCTCAGGGAAGTGGTCACAGCACCAAGCCTGGCAGAGTTCAAGAAGTGTTTGGAAAATGTTCTCAGGGCTGTGGAGTGATTTTTGGGGCTATTCTAGGCAGGCCCAGGGGGTGGGACTTCAATTGTCCTTGTGTGGATCAGCTGAGGTTATTCTGTGCTTCGGTGATTCTGTCTGCTGCTGCTGTGTGGAAGGCTTAAATCCTTCCTGTTGAATTTGTTAGTGCTATCAGATTGATCCATAGCTTTCTAACAGAGGAATGACTTGCTACAGCTTCAGTTGACTTCAGACAAATCTTAGATTTTCAGCAGGTGGCAGAGTGCAGGTTTGTTGGAGCAGAAAGCAAGGTTCCTCTGCCTCTGGAGCATTTCAGCTTTCTTATACTGATGACAAGAATAATTTCTTCCTTCCCATTAAAAACCCTGATGGTGTTTTTTGCAAGGTTACCAGAGTGACCTCATTGAGCCTGTAGGTAGCACAGTAACATATGTTAACATGAATACATTTCATACTATAGAATTATTTGGTAACATACTATATTAAGAGACCACCTCTAAGAAAACTCAAACACATAATTCAGTTTTGCAGGCAACCACATCTGTTAAATGGCCTATTTCTGCAGTACTTTTGTACCAGTCCCATTCAGGTGGCAGAACTGGCTGCTAGCTCAAGCATTAGGTAGCTTTTGGAGCAACTTAGAGGGCAAGATGTTTCACAGGCATTGTGCTGTCACTGCTGGCACACTCACTCTTGCAAAGAACTTCAATCAGATAGTGGTTAAGTGCTGAATGAAAGCTCTTGCCTAAGCTGCAGTGATTGAATGTACTGAAAGTGTTCTTCATTACAAACTCTTCAGAGAATTTGTTTGGTCCAGGAATTTTTACTGATCATTTGGCATGATCACGCAAGCAGTGTTTTTTACAGGGGAAAAAAAGGATTTGGAGAACTGAAGGAGGGAACTGAACCCTGCTCACCTACATACTGTAGAACATGTAGATAATGGAGCTGTTTTAAACCTCCTGATCAAGGGTGAACCTGTCTATTCTTATCATACTAGAGAAAGGAATCCTATTTGAGTTTTTGTTTCTTTGTTTGTGCAGTTTTGTTGGACTTTTTTAACAAAGGAGTGATGTTTACCTTCGGATTTAAATCTGTGAATCTTACATGAAAAGGTAAAAGCAAAAGCACTAGAGACTTAATCCTCACAGACTCCGGAAGATTTAAAATATTTGTTTGTTCTCAGTAGACGCACACAGGAATTTTAAATGTTGATGGCTCTTCATTTTCTTTGTATAAACTATAAGAAGCATGGCTAATCAAAAGTATGACAGAGAGTTACAATACAGTTGCATGTATTTATGCACAATTTATCCAGGTTTGGCTTGATTAGCATGAATGTATGACCATTTAACTGCAAGGAATTAACTCAGATCTATCAGAGTTCACTAATTAAGTGGTCTTCTAAACTACATTAGCACAGTGACAGCTTGGTTCTTCAAGTGCCACATCAATTTTTTTCAATCCTCATTGCATCCTCAGTTCCTAGATTTCAAAATTATTTATATTTTGAGGAGTATCCACTAATGAAAAATTGATTGCATTTTCTTAGTTCAGAAAGGAAGGCTGTGTGTACAGAGGTTCAATTATGAACCTGCTTGAGTAATTTTGAACCCAGCTACCTATCTGAACTCAAGTGCTACCTTAATTACTTATGTCTAACTTGAAAGAAAACCTAAAAACTATTCAGAGAAATACTTTTCTTATCTTTTAGAATGATCTGCATAGCTATCTTCTTATTGAAGTAAATTGTTGCATTGATATCACGTATGAGATGACACTTATCAATAGATCCTTTGGCACATGGATTAAAAATTTGATGTGGAAGCATTTTAAGAAGAAAGAAAACCTCAGATTAATTTGTACTATTACAGAAATGGAGGTTGCTTTAATATGTAGATGCATGCCAGTACATATCTTGAGGGGGAAAAAATGCTTCTTTGTGAATCTACTGATGAATTCCTTATGGTGTGATTAAACAACAAATCATGTTAGATCATTGATTTCTGGTAGTGGAAGAACCTCAGTCCCTCTTCAGAATAACTGTTTCAATTAAAAGTATTAATTAAAGAAGAAAATGTCAAGTATTGAGGTTTTTGAGGCTAAATTCTCTACTCAGTTTCTCTGAGAGCAAATGAAACACTCAGTATGTGATGTCAGGCAAGTTTTGGAAGGACCTGGTATAACCTTAGTATAAATTGCAGCATTCCGGGGAGTTTTAAATTAGCAGCAGCTCTTCTTGTACTGCCAACGTAGTCTTTTGCAAGATGCCTCTCAGAACAGAGACTGTTTCAGGACTTTTCTGCCCATGTCTCCTGGTGTACCTGGTGTGCACCCAGATCCACACTGTCAAAAGGAACAGTGGGCATGAGTTCCTTCTGTTGGCTCCAGCCTTTTTCCCTAAGGTGGCAAGAGTGTGCAGTACAGCACAATGACTGTTTTCTAGTGTGCTTCATCCCTCTCTCCTTCTCTGTTTTGGTGGGAAAGGTGTCTACAGAGTAGCTATTTTTTTTTTTTAATGACTGTTTTTATGTGGTAGCAAAATGGAATTTGTGCCTCAGTCTGGGGGACGCTATTTGATTGTGGTTCTATGTATTCTTGATGCATCTGGTAGGAATGGAAAGGCTCAAGTGTCACTTCCCAGTGGTCCATAGGCTGTATCCATACTGGCAAGTAAAACAGGGATAGTTCTCTTGTCCTAGGGCTGAAAGGCACAGCATGCCTCATCTCCATATGGCTGCATTCCCGCTTCCCAAAAGAGGGTGGCTTCATTCAGCCTGTCCCTTGAGAGCATTCCTTGGCCTGTGCTGTCCCCTGAACCATGCCCAACCATTGTCTGGAAACATGTTAGCTGTCAGGAGCCAAAACTGTGCCAGGGAGGAGGCTTACAATGGAACAGCAAGGGCAGGAGCATGCTGGCATGCCAGAACATGCTTCGGCCCTCTTTTTGTTCCCGGTACAAACATAACTGTGTTAATACTGATATTGCCTAAGTTTAGCAGTGTCTTTAAATCCTGTTTCCAGGCTTTCTGTCAGCCATATAATCAGGACTATACAATCCTACTAATTTTAAAAAACTTTATGTAATGGAATGTCAAATAATATTACAGCAGGACAGAGTGCAAATAATGGAGCACAGCAGTTTTATTCTTTCGCCAGTACAAGACAGAGGTAATTCCTGCAGAGGCTTTCTTTTTTTGAGCTGAAAAGGGTAGGTGTGTTTCTCAAACTGTTCTTAAACTGAACTAGTATATATGTAAATTGAAATGCATATATGTGAAGTTCCAGTTGGGAAAAAAAAAATAATCCTAAACAGATTGAAGCAAGGAAATTAATCGTAAGGGAAATGTCAGTACATATTCAGATATCCTCACAGTTTCTTAAATAAATGCACATTTGTAAAATATCAGATTACATATTCCAAACACAACTTTAACTCTGTCCTTGTAGCCATTCCCAGTCTTAGTCTGCAGACCAGAGAACCCCTACAGTCAGAAACTCTACATCAAATAAATTCCAAGCATGAGTTACAGCCATCACACAATATGGTTACGTTGGAATATTTTTACTATTTAATAACAGACAAAGTAGATATTTTATTTTGGAATCAAAGTGCTGTTATGTGGATTTATAATTTATAACATTGGCAGTGTTTCTGAATACTTTCTTTTCCAAAGTACATAAATATAAAGTGGTAAAAGTTTTGGTTTTAGCTTATAAATGTAGTAATAATCTGTTCAAACAATAAAAAATTCTATTTATTAATGGCCAAGAAGTGTTGGGGGGGGTGGTTTTTCTTTTTACAGGAGAATCATTTAAATCAACTGGATGAAATGAATAGACAGTGAATGTTACAATGGTTTGGGGGGAGTTCATGGCACACCAGTCAATCATGTGGAACTTCAGTTATTAATCCATTAAAGTCATTACTGCCTCCAAGTCTTCTTTAAAGGTCACAGTCTTTTTTAAGGATTTCATTAATGAGGAAAGAACTATCCCTGTTTGATCAGTCCAGTGTGTGCAGGGCTGTGCACTCACTGACTGGCTGAAGGATGTTCTGTGCCTGGAATTTGCAGTGCTGAGCAGTGGGTGGGCAGTAACGTGTGAGAGCTCTTGTGGCTGCTTGAGGATTTCTATTGATGCTCCTGTTCTGACATCCTGGGTTTTAGCATGGTTACAGTATAGGCAAACACATCAGGCAATTAAACAAGTGAAGACATGGTTCTGCTTGATTATTTGACTTCCTGCAACTAATAATAAGATTTTTGAAAGATTTAGTGCTATGCCATTGAGAATAAAAGAAGATTGGAGGCCTGTATGTGCAATGGAGTTAGGTGTGGTAGATTAAGTTTGTCCTGGCATCCTTATTGAAGCTTCCCTGTAGGCACTATCAGCTGTAATCAGCATTGTTGCCAGAAATAACATTGCAGTGTCAAAACCATGGGTGTTTTAAGGGTATAGTCAGGGGACTTGAAGTGTTTGCTTGTTTATTTAACTTCAAATTAATAAAGACCCACAGATTTTTTTTCCTTTCCTGGGTTGCTGTTGAGTCCTGTCATTTTTTTTTTCTCTTTAATATTCTTTAGAAAAACTTCTGGTGTTTGAATTACATTGAAAATATCTGCTTACAGGCAGAGTGATGGCCTAAAATAAAATAAAGTCCTAGCAGGATTTGGAAGAGAGAAAGAATACCTAAGATACAATTTAGCTGTTGCATTAGTCATTGTTATGCCTACACTTTGGAAAGTGTGTTACCTTTCAGTTACTAAATTTTTTTTTGTTGGTTTGGTTTGGTTTGGTTTTTGTGGGGAGGCAGTGCAGGGGGGGGTGGTTGTGATAATGACTAGAAATGATCAACAAAAGTTTTAAATTATGCCCAGGCAGTGACCAAGAGTAAAGCAAGTTAAAGTCAGCACATACTTGACCTCTGTGGCACTGATTTCTCCTGCACTCAGAGGCTGGCTCCTGGGCCCAGGTGCTGGACACTCCTCAGTGAATGGGTGACCCTGAGATCAGGATGGGATAATGTTACTGGGAAGGACCATCAGCACAAATCTAAAATTAGTCACCCCTATGATAAATACCTTAAAGGATTGCCTTATTGAAATCCTCAGTATATACTTCACGAGGTAGTTAAACCATCACCTGGAACTGTACTTAGAATAAACATATATTTTCTATTACAGTTGTTATCATAAAGGAGATGATATATATTCCCTTAAAGAAAAACAGTTCTGGTTATTTCCAACAAACAGACTTACAGTGACCAATCCTACACAGGGGCCAATAGGTTTCCTGAAGAGTTATAATGATAGTATTAATAATCGGATTAGTAGAAGTGAAGTAATTGTAGAGCTTGCAGTTCTAATTTGTGCTGCTTACTTACAATTTTTGTTTTTGAACCAATTTCAATTCAGCAGTCAGTTTCAGTGGTTTTTAGACCACTTTTGCATGCAGGTTTCTGTACACATTACTCTGCCACATTGCCTGCCTTACAAATATTGCTCATAATTCTTTGCATGTCTTTCCTTCAGAACATGGACATTAGCACTAAAGCCTTAGGTTTAGCTTTAGAAAAGGCTTTTTTCAGTCTAAAGGAATCTTATGGTGTCACTTTCAATCTCTCCTGTGGAAGTTAAATTTCTTTCTCTTGCTTCCTTTTATGTTCAGAAACTTGAATAATTTATTACTGCAAAGGAATGTGTACCGAATCCAGTAACCAAGAGAGGATGTGGAAAGATTTATTGGGAGAAACATTAAGCGCATTCCTGGCCAGGTGTATTTTATTTCTTTCTGTGAAATGGAAAAAAAAAATTACTATACACCTCCAGCCAACTTCAGATATGGCTGGAAGCCCATTTGGAAGAGATTGCCTGTAATTGTGAAGTGCTTCTTGAGATAAACTGAACAAAAAGTGATGAAGGGCACAAGGAGATTTGGCATTGCTGAATAGCAAGAGCTGTGTTGCTCGATTTTGAAAGCAACTACAGTGTTTGCAATCTGAGTAGGTGCGCGCACGACTTCCGCTCTCCTTGTACTTTATCCAGCAGTTTATACCCATGGGAAATGAAGGAGTGAATGCCCTGCTGAACCAGAGCAGTGATTCTGAGTTTGCCTTTGCACCCTTGGTCCATGACAAAAGGTTCTTAAGCAGCAGGACCTCAGTAGACTTCTGTACTCCTTGCTTAACTGAGAAGGTGTCACTCAGTGAACAGCAAACATTTTTATTCTACCACAGTTTTTTAGAGCTCTAATAAATAGCTTTACTGCATATTGGAATAGATAACTTGAATTTGTGACCTGTGTAAGGTTTTGCAAGGTTACAAATTGTAATTTACTTATTTGATTATATTTAGGACAAAATCCTAGGCAAGTACAAAAATCATTTTTTCAGGAATGATAAAAAAATCAGTTATACACTAACTCTTTCTAATTCGATCCAGTTACCTCTCTGGCATGTTTAATTTCATTTACGTAAGTAGCCAAGTTAATAAGAGCATTATCATAGAATCATAGAGTAGTTTGGTTTGGAAGGGTCCTTTAAAGGTTACTTGCCTACTCCAACCCTCTTGCAGTAAGCAGCAATCTTCTTTAACTAGATCAGGTTGCTCAGAGCCCTGTCCGACCTGACTTCGAATGTTTCAAGGGATGAGGCATCTACCACCTCTCTGGTCAACCTGTCCTATTGTTTTACCTGCCCATCATAAATACTTTCTGCTCTATATCTAGTCTGAATTGACTCTATTTTAGGTTAAACCATACCCCTTGTCCTGTCGCTACAGACCATACTAAAAGGTCTTTCTTGTATGCCCTCTTTAGGTGCTGAAAGGCTGCAATAAGGTCACCTCAGGGCCTTCCCTTCTCCAAGCAGAACAACCCAAACCCTTTTAGCCCTTCTTCATAGGAGAGGTGCTCCAGCCTTCTCATCATTTTTTGTGACTCTCCTCTGGACCTGTTTCCACATTGAGAATGTTTTCCTGGGACAGCTTTTCCTGCAGGAGTCAGGACTTCTGGACTTCAGCTGACCAATATGATTCAGCAGAAGCCATTTATTGTTTACATTAAGCTACATTTGTACCTTCTACAACCACTAGTTCACACAATCATTGACTGATTGTATTAATAGATCGGACTGCT
>WAAE01019821.1:0-26392 GCA_013400495.1 Nicator chloris | reverse complement strand
TAACAGAGTGTACAAGATAGGTGAACAATCCACACGCGATTGCTCACCACAGAACCCAGCAAGTGACCTCACAGTCCTATAAACCAGCAGTCTCACAAACAACATTCCTCTGAACAACACTCCTCTCCCCTTCATGGCTCGAGGTGGTGTCAAATAACTCATCCCTCCTGGCTACTGCTAAAGTTAACCCCCTCCTGGCCAGAACCAAGTCATGACCCAACCAAGTGCGATGGGGCATGATGGAGCATGGAGAATATCTTCCTGCATGACATACTAGATCTTGCCAGTAGTTGTTGCTTGCCAGTAGTTAAAGGTTCCAGTGTAAAATTGTAAAAATAAGGAAGATAAACTTTGTGGCTTGCAGAATTGTACTGTGATGAAGTATAATGCATTTATACATTCATTTGGAGCAATTTTTTCTTCACTTTCTAACTGTTACTTAGAGTCTTTGGGTGCTGTTATACAACATGCTTATCCTTCTGATTGCCATACCTCAGGAGCAATCATCACACATGCTTCATTTCTTCTCTCTCAGGGTAGAACTGAAAATGTGTGTAAAACCTTTAAGTGGAACACTTCCTTTTCTTGAAAGGAAATTGTTGTAAAAAACACGGAGCACAAATCATCACTATATACTGCATTTGATAATGTTTTTCTTTTCATGCAAAACAGGTGTTTAACCTATGGTTAGAGATGAGGTGTGCATTAAAACAGAACAGACAACAAACAGTTGATGTTTTGAAGTTCTCATGCTTTGCTGTTTCAGAATAAAATGTCTGTTCATTTGAAGTTTTCTGAAAGTAAATGGGAATCTTAATTGCTGGAAGCTGAGGACAATTAGCCAGGCTAGAGGAGGGGTAGTCACTGTTAAGTCAATTCACCTACCCATGATAGGTGCCCCTCATCACTGGTGTTTATGATCAGTCCTTGATGACAGCGTTTCATATTGACAAGATATTAAAAAATTCTTTGGACTACAAGACTTGATTAAGTAGCCTTTTGATCCAGGTTCCAGCTTCAATAGTAGAAAATCTCATAATAAAAGTTTTGTCAGACTGCCAAAAACTGTCTTTTTGTTAAACTCTTCTAATCTGCTCATTATGTTATCAGACTGTGTTACATAGTCCTGTCTGCCAACCATAAGTGGTATAATTTATAATTTTTGAGAGCCATAGGAAAGACAATTCTTTGAGTAGTCATTGAAAGTGAGAGAAGTGTAACGGAGGAATAAATGAAACCCAAATTCAGCTAGAATTCCAGTTGAAAGATGAAAAAGTAGTCTTTCTTCTATACCCTAGTATCAGTCACTGAACAGTATTGTTTAGTGCTTAACTGGGGTTTGAGGAAGAGTGCTCCTTTTTTATGGTGTATAAGACTTTCATAGTCTCAAAACATTTAACCACAACACTTAAGGAAAGCCTTCTTTCTGTTTCTAATTACTGAAGTACCAGACAATGAGCTCACAAATAAAAATTAAGTTCTGAACATTATGCAACTGCTTCTAGTGTTTTTATGTAAATTACTAATCACAATGAGTCAGATATTCCCTTACAATTCAAAGTCAACAATAGGAGGGACACAAACTTTTCTGAATTCTTTTCTATTGAAAGTTAGATGTGAAGGGTTTTTTCAGATGTTCTTTTTCGCAGAGTAGGTATTTTTTCTAAGTATGTGTCTATATTTTGAGGTTTTGAACTTAGCAGGGGAGAATTTGCAGCTACAGAAGGCTAGTTTTGATGTGGTAAAATGGTAAATCAGTTTCAAGTTGCATCCACGTATACTTATACAGCTGAATAGAATTTGAGAGCACAAATACATTTTTTCTGTGCTTTCCTCTTTTCAGACATTATAAGTATTGGAGAAAGTTAAAGAGTGGATCTGTATTGCATATGTGGTAATTGATTTTGCCAGATGATTTCACAGTTAGTCAGCACAGGCAAAAGTAGTGCAAAATGTGGTTCATTAAGACTTTTCAGCCAGTACATTGGTTATCCTTCTAATGTTTGTGGCATCAAGGCAGACCTCTAATTATAGGTTTGACAAAGCAATTGTGAATCCAGTGTCAAAAGCTTTTAAATTGAAGCATTTTTATAAATATCATGCTATTAATGGTTGAACTTTGCAAATTTATGATAGAAACTAATGTCTTACTGTCATTACTAGGGGTTTTTTAAGAAATTTTCAGATGTTGCTTTTATTTTACAAATGAAAAAGATGTGCATTTATAAGCTAACTGCTGTTGGCAGGTTTATTTTTATAGCCTTTATTTACATTTCTGTGATTCTGTAATTTGTCTTAAAGATACTGTCAGATTATTACCTTAGACACTTTATCAAAGTCAGATTTCTCTCTTGAGGACAAATTATCTTTTTTCCTTTTCCTGAAGGAAAATAATCAAGATAGAGAAATTCAGATGTAGAAGTAAAGGAATGGATGTCACAGATGTAGATTACACTGATGAGTATATGTTTAACCTGGTTTAAAATTTACTTGTCCTGCTATACAGACTCAAAGCAATCATCAAATCTCTGGTGTTAGAAAACTGAGGAGGAGACTATGACTTGTTTACTTAGCCATAATGTGTGATGATGAGGCTGTTGGCTAGATTTGTCAAGGAGTGGCAAAGACAGTGTAGTGAGAAGGTATGTTTTACTTCTCCTTTCAGCCCAAACTTATGTCCCTGCACTTCTCAAGACTCCAGGAACATCAGGTGAACAGCTGCTAACTTGTTCTGCACTGAAGTGAGTGTGTGAGAATTAGACTTCTTATGCTGAAATCCTTTTTCCAAGTAAAAGGAAACTTTGCTCCTGCTGAATCAATGACATGTTTCATTAAAAAGCAATTATGAACACAGATAAAAGTACTTGAACCTATTTCAACAATTTCCTCATTCATCTTTGAAATGCATCTTTAAGGAGAAATAGAAGGTCTGTTTAATGCTGAACAGCATCAAATGAAATTTAGGACTAAGCACAGTACATACCTTGCACAGTGCAGTTGAAATTGCACTCAGAATTCCAGATGGCTAGGAAGTGTGTCTCTAAGCTGGAATATGGTGCAGATAGAGTTACATAACCTTAATGTCTTTCAAAATGTTGTCACAGCAGTCATCCACTATGAAAAATGGAGTATGCAGACTCGGTGAAGATCCATCCATGACCTGTGTGTGCATCACTGTATTGTTCCTCATTTTTGTGTTGTGACTTTAGGATCCTTGGATCAGTATCTTCCTTGCATGAAAGAAAATTTTCCATGAGAGGGTTCCCCATAACTATTCTTAGGATCTCCAAAGGCTTCCAGGACTTCTTTTCCTGCCAAGGAAATCTAAGCATGAAACTCCAGATTTCTTGTATTTGTATTTGAACTTGCATTCTTGTATTTGTAGGATATTTTTCATTTCTGCTTAGGTGCGATTTCAGTAGAACTGATGCAAAATATTTTTGAGAAGTTTTTGTTTTCTGTTTCACTGGGGCTTTCATTACACAGAAGTGTGGAGATTTTAAGTAAAAGGAGGTTGCTCAAGCACCTGAGATATCTTCAGATGATATAGATTGGTGTCAGTGTGGATGAAAAACATGAATCAGAATATACAGTGACTGATAATATACTATCATACAAATCCTGTTAAACAGAAATATAGAATGGAAGATAAAATATCTTAGTACAGAATGTATCTGTAACAGAGCAGGGTCCTGGCCGTGAATTTAAGGTGATCAGTTCTTAATAATAAAGGAAGGCTGGACATAGATGGAAATCTTAAAGACAGAGGAGCAGACCTTCCCTATTTGCCAAAAGATGAGCTGTCAGGGAAGAAAATTGTCCTGGTGTAACAGGAACTCTGATAAATAAGAGATTTTGGTCCTTGGAAGAAGGGGCAGACAACTCAGGAAGAATACAGTGATGTTAGGTCATGTAGGAAGAAAATTAGAAAGGTGAAATCTTAGCTAGACCTCAATCTGGCTACTGCTGTAAAAGATACTAGAAAATGTTTTTATAAATACATTAAAAACAGAAGGAAGGCGAAGGAAAATCTCCATTCTTTATGGACCTGGCAGGGCATATCACCAATGCTGAGGAAGAGGTTGAGATACTTAATGCCTTCTTTGGATCAGTCTTTAACAGTAAAGACAACCAACCCCCTAAACTGGTGGTCAGGGACGGAAAGCAGAGAAGACCCACTGCAATCTGGAACAAAGCAGTGAGTGACTAGCTGTGCCACATGGAAACTCACAACTCTGTGGGACAGAATGGGGTTCATGCAAATTGAGGAAGCTGTCGAAAGAGCTCACTGAGCTGCTCTCCGTTATTTGTCATCAGTCCTGCCTCACCAGGGAGATCACAGATGAATGGAAGTTGGCCACTGTGACACCCATCCCCAAGAAAGGCTGTAAGGAAGTTTCAAGGAGATGTTGGTGCCCAACACAGTTATAAACAGATCATCTTGAGTGTGATCACACGGCACATACAGGACAACCAAGGGATCAGGCCTAGGCAGCATGGGTTTAGGAAGGGTAAGTCCTGCTTGACCAACCTGATCTCCTTTTATGACCAACTGACCTGCCTGATGGACGGTGGAAAGGCTGTGGGTGTTGTCTGCCTGGACTGCAACAAAGCCTTTAATACTGTCTCCCATGTCATTCTCCTGTAAAAGCTGACAGCTCACAGCTTGGACAGGTCCACTTTTCCCTGTGTTGAAAACCTGACTGGATGTCCACGCCCAGAATGTGGTAGTAAATGATGCTGCATCCAGTTGGCATCCGGTCACTTGTGGTGTTCCCAGGGCTCAGTGTTAGGCCCAGACCTCTTTAATATCTTTATTGATGATTTGGGTGAGGTACTTGAGTGTAAAGTGGCTAAATTTGTGGATGATGCCAGGTTGAGTGCATGTTGATCTGCAGAAGAGCAGGCAGGCTCTGCAGAGAAATCTGGACAAGATAGATTGATAATCTGAGGCTAACTGTGTGAGGTTCAACCAGGCCAAGTGCCAAGTCCTTCACTTTGGTCAAAACAACCCCATGCACCACTGCAGGCTGGGGACAGAGTGACTGGAGAGTGGCCCAGGGGAAAGGACCTGGGCTGCTGGTTAACAGCCAGCTAAACATGAGCCATCAGTGTGGCCAGGTGGCCAAGAAGGCCAATGGCGTCCTGGCCTGTGTCAAGAATAGTGGCCAGCAGGACTAGGAAAGTGATTGTCCCCCTGTACTTGGTCCTGGTAAGGCTGCATCTGGAGTTCTATTTCCAATCTGGGCCCCTCACTTCAAGAAAGACATCAAGGTGCTGGAACATGTCCAGAAAAGGACAACAGAGCTGATGAAGGGTCTAGAGGGTAAGTTCTGTGAGGAGCTGCTGGGCTTGAGGGTATTTAGCCTGGAGAAAAGGAGGCTCAGGGGAGACCTTATTGCTCCCTACTATTGTCTGAAAGGAGGTCATAGTAAGGTGGGCGTTGGCTGCTTCTCCGTGGCACCCAGTAACAGGGTGAGAGGACATAGTCTCAAACTGCACCAGGGGATGTTCAGGGTGGACATCAGAAAGAATTTCTTCACTGAAGAAGTTGTTAAACATTGAAACAGACTGCCTAGAAGGGTGATGGAATCACTTTGCCCAGAGGTGTTCAAGGAACAACAGGACATGGCACTTAATGCCGTGATTTAGTTTGTATGGTGGTGGTCAGTCAAAGGTTGACCTCACTTGTCCTGAAAGTCTTTTCCAATATAAATGGTTCTGTGATTCTGTGAAAGAACATAGACATTAGTTTAAGTCATGATTCTATGTTTTATATTTGTGACAAAAATAATGTTGGTAACACATATTTTAGCTACTGCTAAGCAGTGCTTGCACAGCAGTAAGGCATTCTCAGTTTCTCACACTGCCCTCTCATTCAAGGAAGCTGATCAGGGCCAGGAGGCTCAAAAGTGACACAGCGGGGACAACTGATCAGAGATAACCTGTGACATATACAGTGTGCTATGTACTAATAATAACCCACTGGGGGTGGCTATTGCCCAAGTAAGTGTTGATTGGAGAGTGGCTGGGCATTAAGTCTGCTTGAGGGACATGAGTAATTGCCTATGGCTCACTTGATTGTGTTTTATTTCTCTTATTTTCCTTTATTTATTGAACTGTTTTTATCTTACATGACATGTTTTTTCTCTCATTTGCTCTTTCAATTCTCCCACCAATTCCATTGGGAATGAGGGAGCAAGTGGCTGGGTGGGAGTTAGCTGTCTGCCAGGGTCAATATCTCAGCCTTTTAAAAATGTACTAGTTCTCAGGAGTTTAGTAACTAATAGCTCTGGAAGGCTTCTTTAGGGCAATAATTACCTGAAGTATTATTCGTGCAAGCTCAGTTTAACTCTGAAGTTAACTGTGGGATCTCTGGTAGTATAAGCTACATTTTGCATATGTAGTAGACACATTCTGGTGTAAGGGTCCTACGGTCCACAGAGGTATTCAAACATGGAGCTGTTGCAGAGTTGCTGATCCCACAGTTGCTGTGCTGGTCCATTTGTCTTTGTAAAGCATCACATAACTGGAAGGGCAATGGAGATGGAAAATAAAAGAAGAAAAGTAGAAAACCAACTTTACTCCTTTGGTTCCTTTAACTCATATAATTTCAGGTATTCTATGTAACAACAGCAGATACGTTTGTTAGAGGAATTTATGGTATCTACAGATATATAGGACACTTCAAATACATAGGAAACTATCTATCTCCAAAGTAGGTCAAGGGCCCCTGAAAACCTTAGAAATCAACTGGGCAGCTATAAGAACAAATAGATGAAAATCTTAAACCAAATAAATTACATCACTTGGTTTCTTCATGCTCAGTTAGGTTGCAGTATTAAGTCTTCTAATTCACAAGGCAAACCTCTACCATAGGCAAGCAGTAACATGGAAGAAAACTTGCCTCTCATCAAAATATTCCTGCCTCTTACTGGCTTAAATGTAGTTAGCTAGCTTGTGCAGGATTGCTAAGAAACTGCAGTCCAAAGTTTTACTCCTGGCTTTGTTTACAGACGTTATATGGTGATTTGCTTACAGAACAGAGAAAAATTGTAGAACTTAAATTTTTTTTCTGAAAGTTGTTATTAAGATGTGCCTATTGTAGTGGAGGTGTTTCTTTTGGTCTCAGATTTGCAGTTCAAGCTCTCAGTACCTCTTCAGTAGAATGAGAATAGAAGTGTCTTCTTACATCCAAGAAGTATTACATTTTTAAGACTTTAGAATATATAGTAAAAGTGATGAAGTGCATGCAAGTGCAAAATCAAATCTGCCTGGTTTAGTTAATCACTTTTTCAAAATCAGATGACAAACTGCTTCACCTGTGTCCAGCTCAACGAAAGCTCTCCTTACTGTGCAGATAACATAGTGCAGCCATTGTATAGTAACCTTTCCCAAGTACAAGAGTGTTCACTGTAGGTGGTACATTTGGAATTTTCAGCAGCAACTTTCTAACAAGCTTTATTCATTGTGTCCAAGCTTTATTCATTGTGTATTTCTTGGGTAAATATGGGTGGACTTTCCTTGGAACAGCAAATATATGGCATAACCAAAATAATAATTGTGTCATGTTCCAGTTCATACTCTAAAGCTTTCAAAGACTAATGAAAATTTTAATAGATCATTGATTTTGGATAGCCTTGTATTTAGAAACACTGATAACAGTTCATTCGTGAAAGAAATAAATCAGAAGGTTAAGTTAATAGGAACCATTCATAAAGCATACCAAGAGTTTCTGATTTGTGTAAAGTAACATTGGGAGTGACACTAATTTGATTTGTAATCTGAGGCCTTGTTCCCAAATTAGGATTAATTTTAGACTCAAAAGACATTAACAAAATCTTAAACTATGCTCATTATCAATATTTTTATGCGAAGAATTACTGTGAAGCATCATTTTCCAAATCTCATCCTGAAAATACTTATGTCAGATAGAAATATTTCATTTTTGAGATGAACAAGGGTAAATTAAAATGAAGTGAAATATTGTTAAAATAATAAGCTATCTGCAAAGATTTTTGCTCATTTAAATACGCTTACTTTTGAATCTTTCCACTTAAATGAGAGTTTGTGTCAAACCTTACAATAAAACTATATAGGGGCAGCCATATACCCACTTTTATTCCTTCTCCCCAAAGAAGCAAGGTATTTCTATTTTGTGGAAATACTGTGGATTTCAGCCAGAGATACATGAATCCTGAATGACCCAATGTAGGTTACTCTACTGCTGTCATCTTCTGGCGGTATTAATATGTGAGAGAGGGCCAGTATCCCAAACAAGGAAGAGATGTACTGGGAAAGTGGTTTAGTTTGCTCATTATTTTTAGCAATTGCCTTGGGAAGTTTCAAGTTTCTTTATCAGGCAAGAGTACAGTGTTACCCTGCTGTTACTCAAAGTTAAGCATTGAGTCCAACCTATGATCCATCACCACCCTGTCAACTAGACCTTGGCACTGAGTGCCATATCCAGTCTTTTCTTAAACACCTCCAGGGACAGTGACCCTACCACCTCCCTGGGCAGCCCATTCCAATGCTCCATCACTCCTTCTGTGAAGAACTTCTTCCTAATGTCCAGCCTAATCACTTCCTGGTGCATCTTATGGCTGTGTCATCCTGTCCTATTGCTGTTGCTGGGGGGAAGAAACTGATCCCCTGACTACACCCTCCTTTCAGGGAGTTCTAGAGAGTGATAAGGTGTTCCCTGAGCCTCTTTTTCCCCTCTGTTCTTTAGGCTGTACAAAAAGAGACTGCTAGAATTGCTGGTAACCTTATTCTAGGATTGCAACCTCTTGTTCTAGGATTTTCCACCCTTTCTACAGCCTCTCAACCAACCTGCATTTGGTTATAAAAAGAACTATTTGCTTATGTCACAGGAGAGTCTTGAAGTCAAAGCAGCCTCATATGCTTCAGTTTCAAAGGTAGACAAAGTTGTGCTTTTCATTAGGTATGTCTAGGTAGTCATATACTCTTCCAAGGTAATAGTAATATAGTCTTTCAACTAGCCTTGATGTTACTGTTGAACAGGTTTAACTCCAGAGCATGGGAACTAATCTGTACAGGTTTTACTTGTGCTTTGCTTTAGTGACTTAAGAGCAAGAATTGGATTGACCACTTTAAGAAGGTTACTGTACAGTTAGTATGAAAGGCAGTAGGAGAAGAAAAGATCAGTTGAAAGTTTTGCTGTTTCCTGGAGATTGAACTGTTTTATTTCTTCTCACCAATTTTTTTTTTCCTTTCAGAAAAGAGGCTGAATAAAATTTTTCCCTTGGATTAAAGTATATTAAGACATCACTAAAAAAAAAATTATTTTTAATACACTTAACTACATACTTGTCTAAATATATTACTTGCTGATTTTGTTTGATACCTTTTTTCTACATCTTATTTCATTTGCTCCATCAGACCATCTATTCATTGTTTGTTTTGAAATTAAAGAAAAAAAGGCATATTTGTTTTATATGTTCAGTTAATTTGCCCACTCACAAAAACAAAACTGTAAAATGCTAATTAAATTGTGGAGGCATATTCCTTTCCTAGGCTTGTATCAGAACTTCACACTTGTTACAAATTAGCTGCTAATAGCTAACAAATGCTAAGAGAGTGGCAAGTCAGCATTGCTGTTAGCCATGCTGCTAAGTTTAAAATTTGCGTGTCTGATGTGTGAAATGTTCCATGTGTTTGTTTTAATGCTGTCATCTTTGATTTTTTGAGAAATAAATGAGGTATTTTCAAGTTTTTCTAAAAGCAACTTCCCATAATCATGCAAAAAGTGAGTAGCCCTGGGGATGTTGACTGGAGATCTTCCAGTCCTGTGCTGTAACTACATTACAACACCGTGGTGCTGAGAAACACTATCCTGACTGTGATGACACCCAGGTTTTTGGCATTTTCCTTGATATCTCACATTGAAGATTTGTGTAACTTGTTTTTCATATTTACTCTGTCATCTTTCTCCACTGTTAATATCCAAATATCTCTCCTTTGGGAAGTAGCTTTATTATTACTGTTTTTCAGCTGTAGCAGATTATGTTTTAAAGGCAAAGATTTATATTTTGCTTGCCTATGCTTTTAATGTGTGACAGTTCCTTTTTATGTCCTTATTCAGACATTCCTAGAACAGCATCCCAACCTAGTGTCAATTTGGAAAGTGTTTTCCATCCTCCAGATTATTAGAGAACATTTATATATAAACAGCTCTAAAACAGTATTTTTTCAGCACTATATAAGACTGTAGTCTGAGATTCAATAAAGTGCATTTCTGATGATTGCTGTTAAAATATCTTTTTTCTCCAGCTGTTATTACATTGCAACCCTTCAGATACAACATTTCCTGTTGAGGATTATATTGCAGTTTAAGAGACAACTTTGAAAACATTTGAAAGTTTTACTAAAGAAGAGTTTTACAAAAAAATAAATTCCGACTCAGTTATTTTCCTGAAATTACCAATAGCTACCCAAATTTCCATTCTTTCTCTTTCCATAGGATTGGAAATTGTTATAACATTTAAAGTTCCTTTATTCCTATGATTTTCAATCTCCACCAACCACATAGTTTAGTTCATGTTACAGGTTACATCCTTAGGATTCTGCTGTAATTCATAATAATGACTAAGTTGGATTTTTATTTTTTTAGTATGAATGCATTGTCTTTATGCGTAGGAAATTTCCCCCTCTGGGAAAAAGGGCATCCCAAGAGGTGTGAGCAGAACTGATGTTGCGCACATTACTCTGCCCTGAGGTAATCAGCATGTTTGATGATACAGTGGAAATCTAATCTTTTTGACAGGGTGCATTGGATGTAGTTACCAAAGTAGAAGGTATCCATATACTCCATTTGGGGCCAAGGAGAAATTCGAGCTGTTTGTTCCATTCTTCTCCAGGCAGCCTCCCTCCTCTAGGTGTGGCTTCTATCCATTCACTTTCTCTACTGAAAGACCTTCCTCCCATCACTGCTTTCCATACTTGGTACCAGTGAGGGATTTCTTGGCAATGCAGTCTCCATCTGGGAGGCTGTAGTTAAGCCACATGCATTTCACTAGGCAGGGAATGATTTATTAATAAATTATATGCACTAAGCTGATGTCTGCAAGTATTTCTACATTTTTGGAGTATAGTCATATGTGATTTGATGCTTGAGTGACAACACCTCAAAACTTGCATGTGATACCTAACAAAATCATAATGAAAAGAGGGGATGTTTGGATATAATGTGTTGTAAAACCTTTTAAGACATGTCTTTTCACTTAAATACTAAGACATTTTTAAAGGACATTACTTCAAACATAGAGCTAGAAGACAATTTGAAAATACTTGAAAATAAGGATCTTTTCAAAACTTGTTTCATCTGTTATTTTTGAATTATTCACTTCAGGCTTTTCAAAATAATTCCGTAAATGGATAAGACAATTTATTTGCCAATTAAAGTCAAAGAGGCTTTTTTCAACTGAAGAAGAATTAGGCTTTAAAATTAGTCTTCGCATGAAAAATAAACTTCAAATTTAGTGAAGTTCTTGAAAAATTCTCTGTCAAGTTTGGCAACCAAATAATGAATCATGACAGATCAATATGAAATTAGTTGAGATAATGTAATTGTGGAATCTTGATGCAGCTTTAGAATTAATCAGTTTCCAACTTGTCAGTTTGATTTTGTCAATAGAGATTACACTTTTCCCATAGGTTATGTATATCTTTCTTGTCAAATAAACTTAATTATATTCTTTGACATTTTAGCAGTTTAGCACTGATCATTTATATTGCTTATTTTTTTGTTTCTTCTCCTTTTTTCCTAGTCCTATTTGTTGTTGTTCTTGTTTTACATTAATCCATTCCAAACAAGTCATCTTAGTGTCTTCCACCTAAGTATCTTAAAAGGGTAAGGGTGCAAGACTACTCTAATAATAATGAAATAAGGAATTACTCTACCCAAAACAAGCTGTACCAAGGGAAAGCAGCAGTGAGTCTTGTGTGTAATATGAGCATCAACTTTAATTAAAAAGCACCTGTGTTCTCCACATGTGTGTGCAAGCAAGTCTGTCAACCATCACCAGGAGAACAGTGTGTACACAACTGATCTCAGCTAGCCTCCTCTGAAGCGCTTGCTGTGTAGTTTTCTACTTCTCCCTTTGACTTAAACTTCTTTCTTTTTGGCTACCAAGCCTTATATTTTCTTTTTGTCTGTGTCTTACCAACTCCCCATCTCTTTTGCTGTCTGGTCTGAAACTCTTTATTTCACCTTCATAACACCTCTCTAAGTTCCCTGCCTGCTTCATTTTGCTTGTGTCACATTTCTGCAATGGAGCTGCTTAACTGCACAAGGATGAGGGCATGGCTTATTAGTAGAAAACACCCTGTGAAACCTATGTTGAAGGCAAAACCCACAAAACATGGGGGCAGCTCTCCTGCCATGGGAACAAGATGGATGGCCACTGTACTTTTTAGAGCACATAGATCAGGGCTAGGCAAAGCATCCCACTGTGGCTTTGCACAGTGGGGAAGGGGATGAGCAACCACTGGACGTTTTGTGTTTTCCTTTAGCAGCTTCTTGAAATTAAATACTTTCAGCTCAGCTCTGCTTCCAGGCACAGAGCATACCTCTGATGTGAAGGGTGCTTCTGGCATTTTTACTGCTCCCAGAAAGGCAAGCAGGCTTGCAGGGTTGGCCCAAGGCAGGACCAAGAGGTGCCTAAGCTTTGAGCATACCTGGCATAATGTCTTAGCCTCACCACTAAACAGCAGTGTGGACATTGGTGCAACCTCATCCTCCTCGTGGCATATTGTGCATGCTGGGGGTTGGATGAACATACACACACTAGCAATAGGAGTGGTTGTTAGGAAATTCTGGACATGCATTTTGTTTAAATGTAGGATTTTTGTTCAAAATTGAGAACCAATATAATTGAATTATGTATCATTGTTGTATGTCTTTATTACAAACTGTGAGTGTTCCCAGTAGGCATGAAGAGTTTAAAGTGATTGTGGTAATGTTATAACATGTTCAGAGGAATATTGCAACATAGCTATAAATTAATGTGGGGGGTTAAATAGTGTGAGACATGGTGGATAGCTGTTCATTTAGCACCTGAGGATAAGCAAAATCGAAGCCTTTAATCCCAGTGGTTTTTGCTTACTTGGAAAAATGTTTGTCTGACTGCAGGCATGGAACCCGTTGTGCTGGAGAAGTGGCAGCCACGGCAAACAACTCACACTGCACTGTAGGAATCGCCTTTAATGCCAAGATTGGAGGTATGTGAAGAAATCTCCCACAGAAAAAAAAATGTAACCAAGGAGCTATTTGTGCTAAATGGTGCATTCAGATCTTTCTCAACAAGAAAAGGAGATTTGTATGAACAAGCCTCACTGTGTTAGCTAGTAAAGCGTAGTTGTAGAGTGGTTGTGCAATATCAATACTGAAGGAGTTTGTCTGTGGTGGCCCTTCTGCAGTGCTCTCTGGAACACTGCCTCCCAGTACACATCAAAAAATAGAGAGTCAAACTTTTGATGAAAACATGACCCCAGAATTAGGACACTGGAGTTTTTGCACAGATTCAGAGCTCTTAAGTGATGAACTTTGACAAACCGTTAATAAAAGTACACATAAGTACTACTGCCTTGCATATTGATCCCAAACAAAACACTCTCAAAACATAATGCATTTTTTGGTTGTCTGGGGTTGGTGAGAATCTTCTTTTGATTTTGTGGGTGATAAGATTATTGCCTGAAAATCAATGTTTGATCACGTATTTTTGATCATTCAGCTAAGAGGTTTCAAGTGTTTTCTGTGAAGTCTTGGTCTTTGGCTGTTCAATTCATGTCTTTAGCTTGGCTTGTGGCAACGATTATCAAGATGTCATCTGCATGTCTCCTGCGATGTAACCTGCCTGTGATTGTAATACTTCTAATGGAGTTTATTCTGAACTTTTGGTGAAGTCATGGGATTGGTATATTGGCTTTCAGCTGAAAGACTGGGTTTGTAGCTAAAACTCATTAATTGTCGCCTTTCGAAGTAGAGCCTGAAGTAAAGCTCATCTGTAAAAACAGAAACATGTTTACCTATTTGTACACCAGAGGACAGTTCAAAAACATGAGCAGGCAGAATTGACACCATGTTTCCATTATTAAAGATACGGTATCTATTCTGTGCTGGATCAGTACAAGTTTGATCCAAATCAAACCTGAGCACAGATGCATTTCAAATTACCCAAAGCACACATCATCATCCTCACATCAGCTTTCTGTTTTCCTGCTAGATAAACAAAATTAGTGTAGGTAATACCAGATACAGCATAAGGTTATAGTGATACAGAAAAAAAAATTCTTCTTTCAGGTGAAGAGCCTTCCTGCACAAAGCTACCCTGTCAGAGTGGTTTAGAAAGTCAGAGTGAGGAAGTGGTCAAGTGTGGAACTTGTCAGAGTGGTCAAGTGAGGAAGTTTGTGCAGATGAACAGGTTGTCTCACGTGAACATGGCATTTAACCACGTACCAATAGTTATGCTATGAGATCTGTTGAGCTGTCAAACCAGAGTCATAAGAGAGTTAGTGCACTGATGGAAATAACAAATGCCTTCTGGCGAAGGCAGAAGTGGAGTAGTCACACAACCTGCAACAGTTTTGATATGGCTTTGAAAAGTTCTCCAGAAGTAACTGGTGGCTTCTTAATAGTTTATTCATTATTAAGCATTAGGAATGTGCCATAATAATAAATACCCTCTAGGCGTATTAGCTGACTGACAGCCTTTTCTAAATATAGAGTAAGAACTGATTCAGATGGACACAGTATGCAGGTAATAGAAACAGTAAAAACTGGATACATGTGCCTTTTTATTATTTATTCTTAAAAGAAAGCTGGAGATTAGTAACAGTGTATAAACCTCCCTTGAGGTGCCACCTTTTAAAAGGATCAGCATCTGGAAATAAGACTTCAGGAAGCTCAATAAAGAATCTGCAGAAAATCAGAATTAAGCGGAAGTTCCAGGGAAGGTAGGTTAAGCTTCCTCTTCCACTAGGTGAATATGTTTAAGAGTTTTTCTGCTGCTGACCTCTACTTGGCATGCCTTGTTCCTTTCCCTCAGGACAGCCATAAGCTACACATATGAATATACAGTGGTTGTGTTCCCTCTCTACAGGCCAGATAGAGTATAAAGGTTTTAAATCATATCATGCTGAACTAGTATTCAGCTCACTTGTTTCCCAGGGATTTAAAGGCCCTCCTGGGGTGTTCTTGGAGAAGAAACTAGAGTTGAGGTAAAGCAATTACATTGTCCTTATATATAGAGGAGCACCTGCTGACAATGATGTTGGATTTGGTCCACCAAGATAAGTATCTTTTACTTCAAACCGGAAAGCATTTCTGGACACATAAGGGATACTAAGGCTATCAAGAAAAAGGGAAAAAAATCTGTCCCAACAATATGCCATAAAATACTGGCAGTTGAACAAATCCAGTTAATGAGCTTTCTGATGGGAAGTTATTAATAAGATATTTTTAATAATGCTAATTTTTTTCTAAATATGTTTATACTCCTTGTCTCTTTTCCAAACATTTAAGAATCTCTGATGACCAAATTTCTTAGAAAGTGAGCCTTCTTTAAAGTGGTATAAGTGGAGATAAAACCTAGAAAAGAAAATTTTGCATCTTTAGTTTTTTTACAGGTTATGACAAGTTTGTTATGAAAAATTATGCAGATTTCTGTGTAGCTAAACCAGAGGTCCCTCTCACTAAAAGACAAACCCGTGCACCAAAGGGATGGTGCAATAAATGGTACTCTGCAATAATCACACAAAACAAATTACCACCACCAGAGCTTGTGAGACATTTTATAGGAAGGGTTGGTTAACTTGCTGTTATTATTGCAAACTGATTGTGGAAGTTGTAAAACATCTGTGGGGATTTAGGTGCCTAGTTACTTGGCTGGGCTCAAATCCTGATGGGAAAACAGTTACACTGAATTATGACACAACAGATGTATATTGTCTTCAGTTGATGAGGATTAGTTCAGCTGTTTCTTCAAGTTTAAGTCAGATGTTGAAAAAAGCAAGCATTTTAAAAGAAAACTTCCTTTCAGCTCAGTTTTGCATGTTTTCTGTGATTCATTGAAAATTTGTTCTGAGTAAAAAGCCACTTACATTTTGCAATTACTGCAAATGTTAGGAAAAGTTTGTAGGGCTCTGAAGTGTTGGAACAGTCTGCAAACACAGTCTGCTAATTGCCTTTCGGATAGCTTTTGTTGTTCTATCACCACATGCCAAATGCAGTTTGGAGGATGTGTGATCAGCAGACTTAACCGCTGCAGACATTACGGGGGGATAGGAAGGCAGGCAGGAAGGAAGGAGGAATATTTTCAATGGAGATATCCAGTGAGATGTCTGTTGTTCAAAGTCATCTTGCACAGAATCACAGAGTTATTTAGGTTGGATAAGACCAAGCTCATCAAGTCCAACCTTTGACTGACCACCACCACCGTGTAAACTAGACCACGGCACTAAGTGCCATGTCCTGTTGTTTCTTGAACGCCTCCAAGGATGATAATTCCACCACTTCCGTGAGCAATCTGCTCCACTGCTTAAACAACTCCTTCAATGAAGAAATTCTTTCTGATGTCCACCCTGAACATCCCCTGGTGCAGTTTGAGACTATGTCCTCTCACCCTGTTACTGGGTGCCACGGAGAAGCAGCCAACGCCCACCTTACTATGACCTCCTTTCAGACAATAGTAGGGAGCAATAAGGTCTCCCCTGAGCCTCCTTTTCTCCAGGCTAAATACCCTCAAGCCCAGCAGCTCCTCACAGAACTTACCCTCTAGACCCTTCATCAGCTCTGTTGTCCTTTTCTGGACATGTTCCAGCACCTTGATGTCTTTCTTGAAGTGAGGGGCCCAGATTGGAAATAGAACTCCAGATGCAGCCTTACCAGGACCAAGTACAGGGGGACAATCACTTTCCTAGTCCTGCTGGCCACTATTCTTGACACAGGCCAGGACGCCATTGGCCTTCTTGGCCACCTGGCCACACTGATGGCTCATGTTTAGCTGGCTGTTAACCAGCAGCCCAGGTCCTTTCCCCTGGGCCACTCTCCAGTCACTCTGTCCCCAGCCTGCAGTGGTGCATGGGGTTGTTTTGACCAAAGTGAAGGACTTGGCACTTGGCCTGGTTGAACCTCACACAGTTAGCTGTGACCAACAGCTTTGAAGCATGTCTGTCTGTTGCTGGCTACAGAGAACAACACCTAAGTCACAGCCTTGTCTGTGTTGCTTTAAAAGTAGACCACTTACTATTACAAAAAAAAAAAAAAAAAGTGTGAATTACTTTAGGTGCTAGTGGCAGCATTTGGTGTTATTCATTGGTTGAATATTTAGACTTTCTAATAAGTCATAACAGAAAGCTTTATTTTCCTTCTTTCAAAGCCAGTATACCTTTATTGTCTTTTTTCAGAACTAGAGAAATACTTTAAGATGGTTTAAAGGAATTGAGCACACAACTTTCACTCATCATTAATTTTCTGTGATTTTACTGAAGAAAATAAAATCCTATAATCCCAGAGTTGGTTTAATTACTCCTTTTTATAAGGCAAAGTTAATAGTGAGATCACAGTTCATAGAAGTTTATTATCTCACAAAACATAGGCAACTTTCGTGTGAACAGAGAAATACAATCACTTGTCATTTTTGAGTCAAATAGAGCAAGGAAAAAAAGTCTTCTTTCAACAAAGCACTCACTATGCCTGTTGTTAGCTGGAAGTTAAAGTTTTGGTAAACACATAAGTTTGTTTAATCTGATCTCATAAGCAAAATGCAATGTTTCTGTAATTAAAAATATGTAAATTTGGCTTATAAATAGGAGTGGTCTTTTAAAGGGGAAAGAGCATCTAACTTGTAAATTGTAGAAGTGGTCATCCTTCTATCATACAATTCAATTAAATTTTTATTTACTATTTAGCCTCCCTTTGATCATATTTCACACTAGCTGTGTGTAGGTCTTTTTTCTTGTTTAGGTTAAAACTGGTATTGACAGTTTTCTCAGATTTAACCACAAAGTCTTACAGTTAGGAAAAAAACAGAAATTCCATATTTTCTCAATTTTCAGATTTTAGCATACTATATTCAGTCTAGTAATCTTAAAACATCGTGAAGTACTGGCACATTGACTTGTCCAAACCCACATGAATGGATTCTTTTAACATAACAATTTCAGATTACACTTCACAGAAGCTTCTTCTGCACGAGAAGGATGTTCACCATATTGTAATTTCAGGTTGAACAACGTTACTTATTTGTTCATAACCTCTTGTAATTGCCGTGCTACAGTGTGTGGTAATCATTCTGTATACAAGAGAGTTCTCCCCAGTTTCTTCCTTGCAGCCTCATAAAATGATGCCAAGGTTACTTGTCTGTAGGGATCCTTTTATTACGTCTGTTAACATGATTAAAACTGTGAAGAACTCAAGGAAGATGCTTCAGTTTCACTGCAGTATAAAAGGAGAAAGAAAATCAATTGTTATCTTTAAGTGACATAAAAACATTTCAAGGTTCAAGTATCTTTTAAAATTTTATTTAGCCTAAAACTTTATTGTTGAAATTTGAAGGCTGTATAGTGGATAAATTGCTTGTATATAATTTTTAAAACTTGAAGAAGGCTGAAAATATTAATATCTTATTATATTTTTTCCATCTAGAGACATTGGGAAAACAGATACCCAAACGGATTTTTGTTGTTGTTTTTTCATTAGTAACAGTAGGAATTCCGAAAATTATTCAGTTCAGTGTCATACTCAACAGTTTTCTCTGAGAGGGAGGGTAGTAAAGAAACATGTTGAATTTGTCTGTAAGTTCATTGTATTTTTTGTTCTGAAGGTGTACGGATGCTGGATGGAGATGTGACAGATATGGTAGAAGCAAAGTCTCTAAGCCTTAATCCCCAGCACATCCACATCTACAGTGCCAGCTGGGGGCCTGATGACGACGGTAAGACTGTGGATGGACCTGCTTCTCTAGCACGTCAGGCCTTTGAGAACGGCATCAGAATGGTAGGTTGGCTTCACAGTGCATCGCCTGGATCTGCTTGCATGTGCACATGTATGTACCTGTGCCTAGTACATGCCAGTGCTCAGCATGGGGAAAGGCTAAGGACTTGGAAGGAAAGAGGAAAACTTCTTTCGCATGAAACTAAAAACATATTTTTCTTTTGTAGTGACCTGATTGTTAGTCTTACATGAAGTATCATCTCTGTTCATTTTCAACTGGAATGCATCATCCTCAATGTGTTTTAAAACTGCTCTGAGGTAGTGATGTAATTAAAAATAAATTGACTGAGAAATGCTACTTTGCAAATCAGTGCCAACTCATCAAATCTGAGTTGCAAAGAAATTTTAAAGCAAAACCTTTGACTGTGTTTCCTTCTTTCTTCATTTCCGTTTTGCTTTGTTTCGTGTGATTTCTTAATGTAAGTTTGATGATTTTAATAGGGAGTTGGGGGCAGAAAAAGGTTTATACCCATGGTTCTTTTACCATTTATGTCTAATCTCATAGAACTTACAATACTGTGATGAAGGTGACCACTAATGGCCACTAATGGATCTTGCTCAAGAAAGTTTTAAGTTTAAACACATATTTTTGTTAGTTTAAATGCTGTATTTCATGTAGGGAAGACAACTGTGAAAAGTTCAGCCTGAATTTCTGTACAGAAGGACTCAGCCATTTCCTCATTGAGATCTGAAATTCTCAAACTGGGGATAAATATGCCAAGAGCATAGATCTTGCCTACAAACATTATTGTTCCACTGTTATTACTATAGCAGTAATATGAGAAGATACCTTACAGAACCCAGATGAACATTGTTCTGTATGTGAAATAAGCACCAGTCTATAGCAAAAACGTAGCATTTAATTTTCTGAGGTAGGCTTTTTCTGATAACAGTGCAGAAAAAGTTTGGTATATTTTTTTGAGAAATAATAAAAGTCATGTTTGATACAAGTCAAATTATTATTTTTACAATTTAACTTTTATGTCGTTTTATCAAACTTTGTGCTGCCTGAAGTTGCCCATGAAGAGTTGATCTAAATAGTTCCATTTAGTTGGATATTTTATCTGTCACTGACTACAAAAGCTTCTTAATTTCTTCTCTTGAAATAGAATTCCTTTTTAAAACATATATAAAAATATACTGATAAGGAATACAAAACATTTAAGGTTAACCTATAATTTTCAGTCTTTAAAATATAATACAGACTGAAAGATTGTAAATGCATGTTGCAATTACCACCTTCCCTGTTAGGCTGTTTCCAGAATTACTTCAAGATGAACCTCTGCTCTTTCTTTTTAAAAAAACATATCTTTCTGTATTAAGATAAAGATACTTTTTCTATATTTCCTTACACTGTCATAAGCTGTGTCATTTTGAAAGATGAGGCAAATGGAAGATGAATTTTCTTTGACAAAATATCCCAGGAATGGGTTAATTGTTTAAGGTCATGATTACATATTCAGCCATACAGAGATTTCCCTAAGTAGTCACAATAATTGTGCAATAATAATAGGCAGACAAAAATGCCTTTTATGTTGTGTACAGATCCTTACTCTCCTTTTTTCAGAAATATTGAACCCAACAACAACATTGCATCTGTGGAGTAAACTAAAGTAATATTGGACCTTGGTTTAAGACAATTAAAGGGGGCAGACACTCCAAAATGAGTTACCTCCCCTTTTGATTTTAACCACTTCCCATTCACTAATAAGGAGAGATGAATGCCAGAAGATACAAGTGAAAAAATAACAGTTTAAACAGTCATTAAAAAATAAAACAGGAAGAGGCAAAAAATAACAGTGATAATGAGTAATTATAATGTTGTTGAATTTCATGGATTCCTCATGGATTCCCCAGAAACAAAAGCAAAAACAGCAGAGAAGCCCTTCTAAGGATGAGGCTTTCTCCATGGATGACTATGCGTGGAGAGATAAAGGAAAAATGGCAGACAACTCTTACCCCCAGGATGTCTACCTCTACTGACCTGGGGTGGAGAGGGAGAACCAAGAGAGAAAAACAGCACAGCAACCAAACCTCCGGAATTAAAAATCTCCCTCTTCCTCCCAAATATCAACCAACAGGGAACGAGAACAAAACAGAAAGAAAACCTAGAGTCCCTGGATGCTGGAACTGGGTCAACAGCTGGAACTCATGGAGGGACTTCGCTTTCTTTTTTGGCAAAAATAGGGGGCAGCCAGCTTGGGCAACTTGGATTCCATGCCCTCCTGCTTTGACCAGGCACTGCTGGCAGGCTGGGGTGACCGTATGGAGCAGGGGCTGTTGTATTTTTCTTGGCTTGGTGGTGCAGCTGCTGTGTGCCTTGCACTATCTCAGCTCGCTCAGCAAGAACAAAAAAGAAGGAGCACTTTTCCCTGAATGCCCCCAACCTTAAAAAAGGACCAGCACACACCCCAGCCTCACTGTTCCTTTTCTGGCCACCGGGTCTCAAACAGACAGTAATAACTTCAGGCATAGATACATATGGAATAAAATAACTTTTTGGGTTACACGGGACACATCAGTACAGGAAAATTTGGCAAAACCTTCTCTCAGACCTACGCAAAGTTTGAAGATTGATATTCTTCATTTATTATGCATGTACCCACACAATTGTATATTAGAATTTTAAAACAGAACAGCAAAGGGAAATGCCAAGAATTTTTAAAAACATCTGAAGAGGAAATTATGTCTGGCTGATTTTATTAGGAAAATCAAAGGTAGTGCTGAATAATAACTTTGATTAGAGCATAATCAAACTCAATTATTATTTTAAATTTATTATAGTCATTGCATAAAAATTAAATGGATGCAAGAGCCATCCATTGTTGAGTTTCCTGAGAGACTAGATGCCATGAAAGAAGCACATGGTTTATCTTAAGCACATACTATTCCAATTAACAGCTTATGCTGTGTGTTTCATAAATATTATTATTTTTAAATCTTCTGAGCTAATACGATTACACCTTTCAAATCCTGCAGACAATAATAAAAATAACTGCAGTTTTTCTGTAGAATTACACAGAGACAACCCATGCCTTGAACTGAAACAGACAAATCTATTTAAAGAAAGGCTACTGAGGAATAAATAATTTACGAAATCAACATGTAAGTTAAATATACCTAAAAACTCTGCCGAGGACCAAGGTAATGGAAGAGGAATCCAATTTTTAAACCTGTCCAAGTACTATGATTTTATGTCATCTTTAAGAGTATTTAGTTTAATTTTACTAAATTTGTATAATTGAGTTCAAAGAGAAGGCTTGGATACTTTACTATCAAACTATTTCTGTGCAAATATAGAACTCCCTTTATATCATGCTTTCAGTTGAGAAGGTCCTTTTCTTGAAAATAGTATAGTCGTAAGTGTGGAAAATTCTAGATGATTATGTTTTAAATACTAATGCATTAGAATTTGTAGACCTAATAATATTAAGAAAAAAATCCATTGTAATGCAGAATTTGCCTGAAAAAAAATCAAACAAATGGTGGTATATCTAAAAGTAACATATTAAAGGAAAGATTAGGTATGTAATGCCACATTTCACCCTGTGCTCAAGAACAAACAGGCTTAGCATTGCATAACATGATTGTGGCCAAATCATGTAATAATCTGTGCTGAGTCTGGGACAAAATGGAGAACACAAAAACCTTCATTGATTCATAAATATAAAATCTATTTACATTTTTAAGATGCCTGTCAGTGTCTCACAGTCAATAAGCACAACGCTGTAAGCACTTGATGGAGTTGAGCTTGCTGATTCATGGCTCCACCATGCAGCATTCAGGCTAGTTCATTTGTATTCATACAAATAAGCCTGGTATTCTGCGACAGTGTCAACATCATTTGGAGAGGAAAGCATTTCAGATATTCCGACTTGTTCTCTCACTGCTGTTTGCAAAGACCCAATAGTCAAGCTTCTGGATATGTGACCACTGTGAACATTTTATGTTGAATGGTTTCAAAGAGCTGGTTATCTCACTCTCCAATGTCTCACCAATTGCATGCCTTACGTTGTCTCTGTAGTACACATAAGGAAGTCTATATAAATCAGCAACTGGTCAGGTCATCCTTAATATAACCTAGAGAGGGTGGAGAGGAAGGGAAATCTGCATGGAAACTTATGGCACAAAGGCCTTCGTCCTACTGCCATGACACCACTCTGTTTAACGAGCTGGACGCAAGCCAAAATATTTGGTGGACATTAATGACCAGATGCTGTGTGGCTGAACCTCTTGTACAAACTCAGCTTTGTGCCTTCCCTCCCATCATCACTGCCCCTCCTCATCTCTCTCGCTTCAACAACTTTGGCTGCCGTGTGTGTGTTCAAAGCCCTTGCTGGTAGCAGAAAGGCTCTCTTACAATCACTACAAGCATCCTGCCCACATGCAAGAGTGAGGGAGAAAAGGGAAGAAAAGGAGAAATCAAGAAGAAGGATTTCCTATTTATTATTATTGTCATCATCATTCCTATATGTTTCTGCTCCAAAAATGGAAGAGATTACTCATCATTTGCAAATGTCTCGGCAAAGGTTTGCTCCCAGTATTCTACCACAGATGTTTCTGTTAAATTTATTTGTCCTGTCATCATGTGTCTGCATCATTCTGAGTAGGATGTGTTGCTTACACCAAGAGGAATTATTATCTTTTACTTTGCCAGAGAATTGCATTTCAGAAAACAAAGGCAGAATTTACAACAGAAAAACTTATAGTCAAACGTATCAAAATGGCTGGTTTTTAATACATTTTTAAAATACTTTTCACATGATACACAGCAGATTTTTTAAATTATTTTTTTAAAATGTATATTGTGGTTTTTCACCTGTACATCTGTTGCTGGAATCTAAAAAGCACCTGTGTTTATGCATGTCTGTGATCATATATGGATATGTTTTGCATGCATGAGACCTCCTGCACATTGCCAATTAGTTGGCAATAAATACTTGTTGAAAATCAGTCAGAGGAATTAGTGGTGTGCTTAGGGATGGTCTCAGAAGGCATGACTTGAATATGCTGATGTAATCTAGTGTTAGGTCCTAGCATTTATCTATTATATAATTAGCATATATACTATATATCTTGTTTGCATCTATGATATAAAGTCTGAACATATGATGACATACAGATATAGGCATATGCTTCAACATACTGAGTTAAACATTGATTGTCTCTGTAGTAGAGGTGGATGCTGATTACATAACAGAAGTTGAAAAAGTCCTTTGATATTTTATCATTGTATTTCTTCCTGCTGATTTCACAAGACATAGCACCATTGGCTTGATGTTCATAGTTCTAGCGTCTATCATCTGCACCTGTCTTTTGTCATAAGCCCAATAAGCAAAATTTCATCCAGTTGTTGCTTCATCAATATTCCTGTTTTCCTGATCCATCTATTATTTTCTGGTTTCTGTAAATCTTTTGGGAAGAGCTAGTCTTAACTGAAACCTCATGTCCATGTCTTTGCAAGGCAGTAGCAGCCTTCACTACTGAAAATAATAAACCTTATTACTCATCTAAGTCTCCTACTTTCATTTTCACTGTAAAATGCCTCTTTTGCTGTATTTATGGTGCATCTTATGGTGTTAGAAAACTCCACATGTAAGTCATTACAGATTTTGACCAAGTGATCTCTTGGATAAATTGAATTGGAACATAGGACATAAGATAGGAAATGACAGCACAGGTCATCCAGTATGGCTTTCTACCACCACAGGCATTGTGCCATTTAAATACATTGAGCATTTCATGTTCTAGAACAAATCAAATTTTTCTGCTCTGATTCTGTTGGGAAAACATTTCATGGCGGACATTAATATATTGGTTAGAAATTTTCTTCTAAGTTACAACAGGTTTTTCTCATGTGCAGTTTTCTGCCCATTTGTTCCTGGGTATAAATTCCCTCCCTCCATTTTTGTTTCTGATATTTTTTTGGAACAGACTCGTTTCAGACTTCATTTAGATGTGATAGACATGCCACACTCACTGATCACTTAACAAGTAGTCTGTCCATCTCCTTGCTCATTAGAGTAGTGCTTCTTCACATCTTCCAGCCTGAATTCTTTCTTGAATGCAGGTGATAGTAGTTACTAGACTCACTAAGATGTTCTTTCTCTTTTAGGTCAAAATACCTAATGACTTTGTTTCCTAACCTCATCCTTAAAATACTCTACTCATAACTTCCTTGACCTCTATGTTTGTCCAGCAGAGCCTTTATTATTTCCTATACAATCATTTCCACTCCCACCTTGCTGTTACAATAATGTTAATTTTCTTTTATTTCATTACTGATTTCTTGTGGAGCTTGTCACATCTTTGCAGAAGCCAGACAGTCTCGTTCTCATACATTTCTCTGCATAAAATAAGTTACCAGACAAAAACTTCACAGGTTTATCTGAAATTCTAAAGTGTATTTTGCATTTTAAGCTTTTGTTAAGTAATGCAGGTGCCACTTACTGTCCTTTAAAATCTGTCCTGCAATCTAAAGAGTAATTTTTTGTGTATTGAGTTTCTTTCTGTTAGTCAGAATTTCCAAATCAGACTTCATTCTTCTGGTTCTTTCTGAAACACTTTCTGTTTTCTGGCATTATTATTTCCGGTGTGGATACCAGGTCAGGGCATGCAAGTTTTAGCATTCTCTATGCATGCATAATACTGCTTCCCTATTCCCTGGATAGGTTCATAGAGACCTTAGTTACCAATCCAATGGACAGACCATTTTAGGGCAGCTCATTCTGAATTGATTATCCTCCATAGCTCTAAACTTCCAGTGCCACCACCACTTAAGTTTGTCCACCTTCCTTTATTTCTTACCAATAAGCCTCATTTCTAGATCTGACTACCTTGCATTTGGCTGATGTATCTCAGATGCCTTAATGACTTTGCAGATGTGGTTTAAACTTGATATGTAGTTTTCTACAAATGGGGGTTCCCCAGCAAAAATGGCATTAGGTGATAACCGTAACACATAATTAAGCTAATAATAGTAATCCTTTGCTCTACTGTTTGCACACAGTTAGCAACATTTTGCATTCAAACAAAGTAGAATTCAGAATGTTTCCTTCCAGTAAATGAAATAGTATTTAGGTTCAGTGATACCTGGAAGAACTTTCATTCGGTACACTTTATTTTGTTTGGGAAATATGTGAACAAAGTGCATGAACCGAATATATGCAGCTAACACCCAGACAACCACAACCCACATCTGAAGTGCAAAGAATAGATTTATTCCATCACTTCACTGGCTGGAGGATTACAAAGAAACAAGGAGATATACATACATTGCCAAGCTCATTTTAGCAGGGTCTGAGCCCTGCATTACATTTCAAAGAGCCTGGAGCATGCATAAGTCTTCACTAGACTGTGTTTTACAATCTCAGAACT
>WAAE01019818.1:0-25700 GCA_013400495.1 Nicator chloris | reverse complement strand
TATATAGATATATATATATATACGCATGCATAAACTCAGCTATTCAGTTATTAGCAGTTCAGCCAAAATTTTTGGTTTAATACCTACAAAACCATTAGTTTCTCATTTGAAATAGAGGAATGTTAAATTTTATAAATTAAAAAATTTACAATTTAATTTAAAATTTACAATTCTAATTTACAAAAAAATGATAAATGAAGATGAAGCGTAAGACCTAATTTTTAAAAATTATTTGTTTCTCTTATTCATATGATGGAAAATATAAATTCAGATATTCCTTAGTTATTTTCAGTACCTGGTAGAATTGGATCAGTTCTTGAAATATGATAATCTTGCAGAATGAATGAGTAATCATGAACTGCATTTAGCAAGAGAATTTTAAGTTTTAAAATGCAGCCACTCTTGTAAGGTCCTGCCAGAAAGCAAAAACAAAGAAGCAAAAAATCAGCAATCTCAGATAAATCTGACACTAGCTAGAACAAAAGACGTATCCTGGTAGGAGTACCACCTTCTCTGACAGCAACAGGGAAAGGGCCATTAATCCCGCAAGAGGGAGACAGTGAATGTGACTGCGGTTGAAGTGCTTGGCTGGCATGGCGGGGAAGCGGTGAAAGAGTAATAGGATTAGGGTTGTTCCTTCTTTAGGACTTTCCACCTTTCCATTTGTGGTTGGAGGAACATGAGAGCCAGCTCTTAGCTCACCTGGGTCTTTCAGAAGCCTCTGGCTCCTAAAATTAAACTTCATGGGTGTGGAGGACATCTTTTTGTTACATTTAGGTGCAAGCAAATAGAAGTAGTTTATAGGTTCTGCTGAAAAACAAATAATAGTTACAACCAAGGCTAATTTTGTGTTAAAGTACATACTTTCTGAGCAAGTTCAGGTATAATATTCCAACCATACTAGCACAAAATTAGCTCTCTTTACAGCTATGATTTCTCTTGATGCAAATATTATTTTAATCTTGGTTTAGGCTCTGTGGAGAGAGCATGGTGGTTAGTCCTAAAAACTGTCCTGTGTTTATGCCCAGAAGCTGTCTGTCTGGTGTGTTACAGCCATGACTTCAAAAGCCAGTTTGCAGGAACGGGAAACAGTGGTTTTACTTCTGTGCCACTTCAGCCTTAGGTCTGAACTGCAGAGCTGCCAAAATTGCTAGTCATCATGGTAATGTGAATCAAGGGGTTTGTTTCTTTATTACTGAGAATGCTAGCAATTCTAGAAATTAAGCAAGACAGTTGACCAAATTTGCACAGGCTATCAAACTATCAACTTGATGCCATCAAAGGGCATCAACTTTTAGCAAGATATGGTCAAAATTATCTTCTGCAGAAAATCCCCAGAGGCATCGAAGGAATGATGCCGTGAAGAACAGACCTGCCACTGGCAATGCTCCAGCCCTGCAGATGTGAGGCGGAGGAGTTTCTGCACGATTAGGGGAGTGGAGAATACGCTGCATTCAGCCTGAAAACTCTGCCCTTGTTTACAATCCTAGGTTGCTTAATATGGGTAGAAGGTGGCAGAAATGAAGAATATTTAATAAATTTGTTAAGGCTAAAAGTGAAAGCAAAAGATGAAAACAACAAAAGTTGAACTGTGTTTTCAGTAATTTAGAAAGCGATCATTGTTCAGCCTATGTACAAAAGGGCTTGTCACTTCACAAAAATGCTTAAATAAATAAAAATCCATAATCTTAAACTGGCCCCATGAAAATTGTCAGACTGTGTTTTGAATGAATTATTTTAATGGTTGGTTTGCCATGTATTTTTGATGTCACTGAAACACAGCTCTCTTGTGGTGCACCAGACATTTTAAAGTGGTTTATCACTGTTATCTTGGCTACCACCACTATTCTGCATTGAGCCAATGGGGACTCTGCGCCACTCCAGTGAAGTTTTCTAAACACTGAAATGCAGCATAATATAAACCACTGTAGCTTACCTTATGCACTTCTTGGAATGGATAACCCAGTTCCTTTCTGCCTTGTCTCATTTCTCGAGGGAGATGATGTGGCTTTGTGTAGTTTTTGTTTGTTGTTTTTTTTCCTCTTGGTGTTGGTCTCCCTCCATAAAAAGCCCTTGCACTTATATTTCTTAATTAGAAAAAAAATATTTTAAACTTAACAGTATTGTTTTATAAGTAGAATGCACTCTTCTAGCATTTTCCCAGTTTTCTTGCTCTCCAGTATGAGCTTTTTTGACTCTCCTTAGAGTACCTTTTCCTCATGATGGCCTGCTCATAGGGATATTCCATGTAGCTGCCCTTCTTCTGGAAGTTCATACCCTGCTCTCAGGCTCCTTCTTCTTGAAATTTGCTAATTACACGGCTCGAGACATGAAGTAGCCATTTGTTACTTGGCTGGTGTCTCCTTCCTCTCTTTCCTCCCAGATGATATGTGTTCCTCTTGTGTTTTCACTCTTACTCTGTTTGTGTAGCACTTATCAAAACAGACCTAAACAATGTAGTGGATGTTATGTGTCAATGATAATCAAAGCCACAGTGTTTAAACTGCTTTGCGAAGGTTTGGGTTTCCTCAGTGTTCTGAGGTGTGTTTGGAAACAATTAGGTCTGTTTTTTGGAAAGAAATCCTTCAGAGTAGGAACAGTTTTTCTTAGTCTACACTGAGAAATTCCAAAGGCGAGTTTTCTGTTGACTGGTTTAACTAGTTCTGGGAAATGACAATCTAGATTAATTTTTCTATATTCCAACTTCTCATCTGAAAGACACTGTTACTGAAACACAAGTTAAATAGCTATGTAATAGCCCTCAGACAAACGCTGAGTTTAACGGACAGGTCTGTATTATAGTCGTGTCTCTACCAGGACAGGTTTCAAACAGGGTTTGTCATGTGTAGTATGTATCCATTGCTGAAACCATTTGCAAATAACTGCATCTGTTAGCTATTGGTGTCCTTGCTTAATTGGCAAGTTTAAAATAACTGCTTATACTTATGTGCTTCTGATTCTTTCTTTTGCAAAACAGATGAACCTCTGTATTCCAAGAATTGTTCCAAATCATGTTTTCTGGCAGTGCTCCTACCTTTAGCCATTGTATGAATTAAAATATGCTTTCCAGCTCTTGCCTAAGTTGTCAGAAAAGTCTCTATAGAATTGACATGCAAACAGTTTTTGCAATCTTTTTTTTTTTTTTTAGCAATGTTAAATTTGCTTGAGCAACATCTCTTGTTTTGACTAGTTGAAGATCTAAAAATACACTACTGTATTGACTGAACTAATTACATTTCAGATCTAGCCACTACCATCTGGATCTCTCTCTTTCTGGTTACATTTTCATTGCACAGATTGCACATGAGTGATTAGTACCATGAATGAGTTGCCCAAATTTTGTCCTGGGTGTTAGCAGCAGCTCTGCAGAGCTGCACACAAGTTGCCGTGCCCTTTGTCTTACTCTGTGGATGCGACGTTTTAGTCAGGGAGTCCTCAAGCCAGCAGCAATGAGGAGAAAGTGAGGAGAGTCCAGTGGCAAGCTGCCAGGGTAACCAGAACCTACCTTCTAACCAAGAGAGACTGCAAGGAAGCTGGGCTTCTCTAGTCTGGCAAAGAGAAGGCTAAAATGCAGTAAGAATACTGGAGAAGCAGTTAGAAAGGTAATGAAGTCAAACTCTTCTTCGTAAAGGCAGGTCATATAAGGAGTAATAGCCAGAAGTTGTGTGTTATGTGGCTCAGTCTGAACACTGGGAGAGGATCTTCCCCAGGAGAACATGGTTGCACTCAGACAGAGGAGTTACAGAGTCTCCCTTCAGGGATTTTCAAGACTCACAGAGATAAAGCCACAACTAACCTGTGAGGTGGTGGTGTTATTCCAGGCTTCTGCCTGAAGTTAGACTGAGTGAGCTACAGCGGTCCCACTACCCTTTGCTGGGGTTCCCTGATAACCATGAACAGAACCTGAGATCTTGATTCCTACCGGTGAATCACGGACAAAACTTTCTGCTCAAGGCAAATGCTCTGGCAGGCCACAGGTTTCAGCCTTGGTAAGTAGCTATTATGTAACTGAAACTTTCCCCAGCGTTTTCAACCCATGCATCACTTAAAGTGGGAAATTTTAATTCCTGGCTGTAGTGTATAGCAAGTACCTGTGGAGTAAAGTCTAATTGTGATAGTTTGCAGGCTAATGGGCATGCTGCCTGAGGGAAGTCTAGCTGAAGCTATCAAGTTGACTTCAGGCTGAAGGCTCTCCTGCACTTGAGTGAAATGTTCTGTACCACGCTAGGCAGCAATGCTTGCATGAAGTCCTAAAGTAATTCTTGAAAATACTGTGCACTTCTTTGTTCTTTCTGCTCTTTCTAAGATGATTTTAACATAGTCTTTTCCCTCTCATTCTTGTAACATATATCTTTTTGCTGTTAGCAGAATGTCACAGGTGATGGCTTGTGGATAAAACACTAAAACTAGAGAGAAAACCAGATGGCATGAGTGCCCCCATCCATAAAAAGCAAAGGTCTCTTATTTATGTACCTAATAAAGAGTGAGCTAGTGTTGCTTCTGAAAGATCTATGGTAAGTTTTCAAAACATAGGATGGTTTAAATTCTGCCAGTCCAGTCATATGATTTGTTGTAGGAAGTGTTCAAAAAGCAACAGTCCAATATCATGCAGTTCACCAGTATTAGCAAAAATTGTGACTTTTTTTTGCTCGAACCAGTCAATAATGTAAGAAGAAACAGATTTTAGGGGAGGCTGTCAACAATAAGGTATAAAGCAGTGATGATCAGCTGGGAGCTGTGTACTGTAGAGAGATGTGGAAAATTCTCAAACAAATCCAGTGATATATGGGTTGAAAAGATGGAGAAAGTTTAAGATACTGGATTTAACAAGCTATCTAGGTTGCTTTTCTTATTTTTTTCAGCCAGCCATGTCCTTGTCCACTTTTTTTCCCATTTTGAAGCTGCAAATTTTTGTTCCTAATGGTGGTACTAACACTGCTGTTGGAGCTGAATGAGACGTGTCTTTGCTGTAAACAGAATCAGTGAAATTCTACATCTTTCAATGTACCTTCTTTTCTTTTCAGAGAGAGATTTTGTTCTAAGATTTCTCCATGGTCCATTTTACAGTGCAGCCACACTGCACTGTAACATGGGAAGGCTGTAAGCTTCTTTCAGTCATTCTGTTTCAGAATGAGGCAAATAGGGTACTTCCAAAGAAGTCAAACCTTGTGCTAGTTCTGCTTTCACACTGCTAGCTGTTTTCTTTTGAAAGTCAATGGTACATTAACATCTAATACCATTTTCTTCTACAATTATTTTCCTTGTGTTTACAAAGCAAGTGTAAAACATTTTTTATTTTCTGTATAGGTCTGTTTTTTGTGTCTAGTCATTGGGCCAAAGCAGCTTCTCTTCAAGAGGGATCAAAAACAGTTTGTCCGTGATAGCATGAGGTTTATGACCTGCTCCATGGGGCATAATTAAATGTGGAATTCAGCCCCTTCTTGCAGAATAACTTTGACACATCTGGTTTAAACAGTTTTAGTGCAGTGAGGAGATAAGTAGAAGTTTCTTTGCACACCAGATTAGTTTCAGATGAGGTATAGAATCCTCTGAAATTCAGGTTCACAGAAAAAGTACACCAATGGGACAGCCACCCAAGGAAAGTACATGGTCACCCACTAAATATGTTAAAATAAATGGTAGGCCTGCAGTGCAATTCTAAAAAAAAAAAAGTCTTGTCACAGTCCCAGAAGGAAATGAAGGGTAATTGCCTAGAAAAGAAGGACCAGTGCTGAATTCTTTTACCAAATCCCTATTCTTTCCCTGCTTTCTTTGCCAGAGCACCTCTGATCCAGTTTTATTCCATGTTCCCCTTCACTATGTTCATGTTTTTACAGATATAGCACGTTTTATGGCATCCACTAAAGTTATCTGCTGTGAAATTCAATTATTTAAATACTTTGTCCTTTTGTTACCCTTTTCTAATGGATTGCCAATACATATTGCTTTCTCATCAGATACTGATAGTCCCTTTAGTAGGCTTTACTATTCTGTAAAATGGTGATGAACACACAATATGGCTTATAGGTAGTGAAATACAAAGTAGTTGTTTCAGCACTTTGCTCTCAAATAGAAAAATACAGTTTGTGTTTGCTTAGTATTCACCAGGCTATCCAGTTTAAGGCATGTTTCTGGTAGGTAACTATGAATATTTAGGCATATAATTGCTGCATACATTTTACAAACATATTTTTCCTTATTTTGTGGACAATTAAGATATGAAAGAGAGGTTTAGTAATGTATATGTGCATTAAAGCAGTATTTGTGAAGGCCTTATGAGGTCTTAATATGAACTGTGTGTTTATTTGTGTTAAAAAGTACAATACGTGGTCTGAATTGCTGACTGCTGAAAGTTAGCAGACTGGCATAAATAAAGCATGGTACATCATCATGCAGATTAATTTTTACATAAATTATTTCTACTTCACATTTTATTGCTTAAGCAATCTTTAGTTGTATGTTTTGTCAAAGAAGACTAGTTGAGAATCTGAGAAATATGATATTTGGGTGGTCGGTTGTAAAATCTATGAAGTAGCTCAAGAAATATCTCACTTTTGCAAAGATAGCAGAAGTACAGTAGTTCTTGACCAAAAGTTGAAGTAATAGAAAATATGTTGAATGAATGCAAGTGTGCTAGCAAAGTCCTTTGGTCTCCCGTCTCAGTGGAGGTAAAGGATGGAGATCTGTGTGGCAGCAAAGGCACAGGGGTTATTGATGTGTCAGAAACCATGCAAGTACCTTAGGAGTGGTCATAAAGGACTTAGGGCTTTTTTCCCCCAAAAGGTAGTGGGATCAATAGTCCAAGTACATGTACTCCAATGCGCACAGCATGGGCAGCAAACAGGAGGAGCTGGAAGCCTTCGCACAGCACAAAAATCATGACATAGTTGCCATCATGGAAACATGGTGGGAAGACTTGCACAACTAGAGTGCTGTAGTAGAGGGCTATAAACTCTTTGGAACAAATTGCCAAGGAAGGAGAGGCAGTGAGATAGCCCTCTACTTTAGGGCATGTTTTGATTGTCTAGGTCTTAACAAAGGTGACAAGAGGATTGACTTGATTGTTTATGGGCAAGGATCAGGGGAGGGATGACAAGGCAGATATCCTGCTGGGAATCTGTTAGAGAGACTGCCCAGCCGTGATGGGGAAGCAGATGAAAGATTATATAAACAGCTTGAAGAAGTCTCACAATCACTGGCCCTTGTTCTTGTGTGGGGCTGCAACTTAGCATGTCTGCTGGAAATTCGGCATAGTGGAAAGGAAACACCCTCAGAAGTTCCTGGAGTGTGTGGAAGGCAAATTCCTCACACGATGGATATGTGAACCAGTGAGGCAAGATGCCCTACTGGACCTGCTGTTTGTCAGCAGAGAAGGAATGATGGGTGAATGGTGGTAAGAGGCCGTCTTAGGCACAGCTATCATTTAAATTAAAGAGTTTTCAGTTCTTAGGCAGGTAAGGAGGAGGGTTCAGCAGAACCGCCACCCTAGACTTGCCGAGGGCAGACTTTGGCCTGTCAAGGGACCTAGTTAACAAAGCCCTTGGGAGGCAGACCTGAGGGGCAAAGGAATCTAGCATGACTGTTCAAAGGAGGAAATCCTGAAGCTGCAGGAGCAGGCCCTCCAGTGTGCTGAAATATGAGCCAGTGGTGGAGGAGACAAAACTAAATGAACAGAGGGTGTTGGCTGGAACTCGGGGAAAAAAAAGAGTTGATGACCTTTGCAAGGTGGGGCAGACAACTGAGGGGGCCTACAAGGATGTTGTGAGGTTATGCAGGGAGAAAATTAAAAGGCCTGAAGCCCAAGTAGAACTTAATCTGGCTACTGACATAAAAGGCATTTAGAATGTTTCTATAAATACATTAACAACAAACATAGGACTAAGGAGAATCTCCATTCTTTATTGACTGCAGGGGGAGACATAGTAACAAAGGATGAGGAAAAAGCTGTGGTACTTAGTGCCTGTTTTTCCTCAGTCTTTAATAGTAAGATCAATTGTTCAGTCAAACTGTGAGGCCAGATAGGAACAACCAAAGGATACTGAGGGAACTGGCAGAAGTGATCACCAATCCACTCTGCATCATTTACAAGCAGTTCTGGCAAACTGGGTAGGTCCCAAACAGCCTTCCCAGAGGTTGGAAAGTATAATGCCAATCTACAGCAAGAGCTGGAAGGAGGATCTGGGGAACTACAGGCCTGTCATCCTGACCTCAGTGCTGGAAATGTCATGGAGCAGATCATTTGACTGCCATCATACAGCGTGCCAAGTGTTGGGGCCAGGCAGAATTGCTTTAGGAAAGGCAGATCTCTGCTTAGCCAGAGATCCTTGCTGATCTCCTTCTATGACCAGCCTACCTGCCTGGTGGATGAGGGAAAGGCTGTGGATATTGTCTACCTGGACTTCAGTAAATCCTTTGACACCATATCCCACATCACTGTTCTGGAGAATCTGGCTTCTCATGGCTTGGACAGGTGCACTCTTCATTGGGTGAAAAAAACGGTCTGGATGGCTGGGCCCAGAGGGTGGTGATGAATGGGGTTACATCCAGATGGTCACTAGTGAGTTCCCCAGGGCTCTGTGTCAAGACCAGTCCTGTTTAACCTCTTTATCAATGATCTGGATAAGGGGATCAAGTGCATCCTTAGTGACTTTGTACCAGACACCAAGTTGGATGCGTGTGTTGATCTTCTGGAGAGCAAGAAGGGTCTGCAGAGGGATCTGGACAGGCTGGACTAATGCACTGAGCTTGAGATTCAACAAGGCCAATTGCCAGGTCCTGCACTTCAGTCACAGCACCTCAGGTAGCACTACAATCTTGGGACAGAGTGGCTGAAAAGACATTGGAGGTGCTGGTCAACAATGGCTGAACATGAGCCAGGGTGTGCCCAGGTGGCCAAGAAGGCCAATGACATCCTGGCCTGGGTCAGCAATGGTGTGGCCAGCAGGGCCAGGCAGGGATTGTCCCCCTGTCCTGGGCACTGGTGAGGCCACACCTCGAGTGCTGTGTCCAGTGCTGGGCCCCTGACTGCAAGAAAGACACTGAGGGGCTGGAGTGAGTCCAGAGAAGGGCAGTGGAGCTGGGAAGGGTCTGGAGCACAAATCCTGTGAGGAGCAGCTGTGGGACCTGGGGTTGTTTAGCCTGGAAAAAAGGAGACTCAGAGGGTGACCTTATCACTCTCCACAACTGCCTGAGTAGAGGTTGAAGTGATGTGGGGGTCAGCCTCTTCTCCCAGATAACAAGTGACAGGATAAGAAGAAATGCTCTCAAAGTTGTGCCCAGGGGAGGTTTAGACTGGATACTAGGAAAAATTTCTTTACCTAAGTGGTTGTCAAGCACTGGAGAAGTGGTCCATAAGTGGTGGACTTGACAGTGCTAGGTTAGTGGTTGGACTCAATGATTTTAAAGGTCTTTTCCAACCTAAACAAGTCTATGATTCTATGATTCTTAAATGTATTTGAGAGCGTGCACGGTTTAAGTCAGCGTAGGTGGTCTAAGTAAAGCCATTTCAGATGCGGAAAACGGGTAGTGTTTTCATTCCCTTGTGCTGTATGTACAGTATCATGGTTCAAGCTAAACTATTTCCATGGTAATTGGAACACGAGGAAGTTGGTTACTAGCAAATTAATTCAACCCGCCTCCTGTTATAAATCTTTTGCTCTCTAGAGAGGATACATTTTGTTAAAAAAAAAAAAAAAGTAAAATAGAGAAGTAAAGTAGAAATGTGTTAGTCTATTATGTAATTAAGTAACTGACTTCTTTTTATGATAATACGTTTGGGTGGTCTGTTCTTGAAACACTTGATTTGTTAGGAAACATTACCATTTCCGCAAGTAATCTCTAAGTCCTAAATATTTTGAAAAAAATTTGCATTGCGGTATTTCATCAGTGCATTACTCATCAGTTAAACACTCTAAACTACTGTTGCTTGGCATTGGAGAGGGCTTCCAGGTTTTTTTCTATCAGCAAAAACTTCTGTAAATTATAATATTGCTTGGCAGAGTGTAAAGAATAAATACTAGAAAACCAGATGATTTAAGAGAAAATAAATGGAAAGACTTGAATCTCATTTCACTTTTCCTTGGAAAAAGAAATCTCTCTAGTTTACAAAACATATAAAGTTTGAAATTGCCTTCAGCCACAATGTTTGTTTAGGTGTAGTGACCCTTTTGTATCCTTGTTATAGATTCCTCTCAATCAGCACAATTCTGATTGTCCCCACTGGACACTGAGGAGATTTAGTGGCTTGCTTTCTGCAATGAACCTCAATGGTTTTGAGGTTAGGCATGCTGCCACTGAGACTAGCATCATTTTAACTGCCAGTGGTAGTAAGCTGCTGACTTCCTTGGATTAAAAAAACCAGTTCAAATATACTAAATATTATGCTAATGTTCATAAAAACTAAGAGGTTTAATAGCATTACTACAGCCAAAGCAATCTACCCCAAAGCAATTTTTGTAGTCAGCTGACTGTCAAGTTCTCATTCTGTGCACAAATGTTTAAACTTTAGGTACCAGCAGGAAACAGCTAATGCACTAGATACTTCCTATAGTTTATAGCTGGTGAAGGGTCAGTATTAAAGTGTTTCTGTGTTGCAGTTGATGAAAGCAGTCTGTGATGATTTTTCCCAAGACTGATTTGCAACACTCTTGCTTTATTTTTCTAAATTCATAAACATCTGTAAAATCAATTTTTATAAAAGAAATATACTCATGGAAACCAAACTGGACTTCTAAAAAATTACAATGGAAAAGAGAAACAAAAATAAAACCCAAATCAAATTATACTTATTTGCTTATAGTTTTTTAAATATCAACATTCTTCTCAGTTTATTTTCTGTGTGGTTCCACTGCTATTAAGTTACAGGTTTGGTTATAAAATAGAAATGGTGATTAGATTTGAAGTAATCTGATGCTTGAGCTATTAGGAAATTTAGGACACTGTTACATTTCCTTCTTTAAGACATTCGGGAATCATTATGCTATCATCCCTTTCTTCCAAACAAGAGTGAGGGCGGGATGTGAAATGAGAACCCTTTGCTTCCCTCACTTTTACTCTGTGCACGCTGCTATAGCAGCAGCCAAGCTGCATGGTGTGAGTAGTTAGATGCTGTGGCTGTGTCCTCAAAGTAGGGATTTGGTCTCTTGCTCATGCGGCCTGAGCTAACGCAGTAGAAATTACCTGATGAGCACTTAGAAACCTATGAAGAGATTATACATTTTGTTCACAAGTGGGAACTGTGCTCAAGAGAGAAGTCTCTCTAGGGAAAGCAAAATCCTCCCTTGTCGTGGCTCAGAGTTGTGCTGATGCCTCCTGCTAATGCTCAAGTTTCTGCTGACTGTCTAGATGGTTTCTATTCGGTACCTCTGCTTTTGTTTCTTATGATGCACTATGTCTGCAAATACTGTGCTGATTGCTGACAAGAATATTCTCTTGATTAAGTCAAAGAGATCAAAAACTATAGAGGCAGGTTTTCCCCATAATATTTGTCTTGAGTCTATAGTCATATGCCTTCAACAAGTTGTTCACCATCCTTGAAGTTAGGAATAAAGGTTTTGATTTAAATATTTTAAATTTGACAGGGCACAGCTCCTACTGTTCACAATAATTTTGCCTGCTCTGAGGAGAACACATGCCAATGCTATGATCTTGGTAACTCTTTAACCATATTATTTCTCAAGCCAGTAAAACTTGAGTGTGTACACTGCGCATTTACTGTTGTAGATCCTTGTTTAAGTGAACTATTTAAAAAAAAAAAACAGAAACCCTCACACTAAAACATCCACTCCCGCTCCAAAAATTCACTCAGACTATGAATGACTCTTGACCAATATCTCTAGGAGCTGATAATAAAGCAGATACCACCAATTCAAGAAAATGTAATTCTGTATTGGAGATATGAGAAAAGGAAGAAATATTGATGCCCTGTGAAAAAAAGATTTTACTTTAGCTGCTGCAGACTCTTAACTTCATTTTCTAAAATCCTGGACTTGTAGGTGACCTGATATGGATAATTATTATAACTCCCTTTGGGAATGATACTATTGATTTTTCTTTTAAAATGAATTTATTTTTTCCTACAATAACAGATACATCTTCATAGCTTTGTTTCCTGTTACTAAGAGAAGATAGTGGGTTTTTTTATAGCAAAAAAAGACTGTCTATCTTACTGTCTTTGACTTGAAAATGTAATTGCAACAACCAAAATGAAAATGCAGCCAAGTCAGGTTTTGTGGGGAGCAGCTGTAAGTTGTTTGACAAGTCACCCCACAAAACACTGATTACCGGCCCTGAGCTGCAATGACATATCAGCACTGCAAGTGCTCCTTTTTATATTTGGAGCAAAGTAAAATGTGCTGGCGTAATCTACTGATGGAGACAGTTTAAGCTAACCTTTTCTTTAAGATGACATATACTAAAGCATATTAACTCTTTCATCTTGCTCAAATGAGAATGTGTAATAACAGTAGAAACATCTGCAGCACAATAACTATCTGCATATACAACTGTTAAGCAAGAAGGTATCTCATTTTCCTTGGTTCTCTTTGTATCTGAGGTGTGAAGAAGAAAAGTGCTTTATACCTACATCAAGCGCTATGCAAGATATGGGATATGTCATGTTCAAGAATTATAAACCAGCATCCTTAAATATTTTGTAATCTTCCTGTGGTATCTTGGACCTAGATAAAATAGTGTCACTTACACAAATATAAGATCCTTGCTCCTGTTTTGGATCATTCACAATAATTTTCTTTTTTTTTTTTTTTCCTAAAGTATATGGTATTAGTATTTTTTGTCTGTTTTAATTCCGTCATGTGTTTAAATCATAATCCATGTAATTGCACATGAAATGCCCCAAAGACATGTATCTTTTTTTCTTTGAGTTTGCCATGATTATATAATTAAGGTAATTTTAGAAACTTAATCAGTCTCCTCTTCGGGTCACTTACATTAGTGCTGCACAGAAATATTTATATTTGGATCAGATAATTTTTATATTGTCATAGAAATGTCTAAATGTGAATAGATGTGGAACATCACTGTGCCCCATGTCTTTAAGCTGTACTGGCTGTAGTGCCTCCTAAGCAGTTGGTGACAAGGTTTTGTGACATGCTGAGCTGAAGCAATGGCCACTTTTGTGACTTGAACACGTGAAATGATGCACATCAGACACTTGCAAGACTGCTAGATGAAGCTCAATCTCTCATTTCACTCGTCTCTTCTGTGGCTCTATCAAAGTCACTTCAATTGCTTTAGCTAGGACACTAGCCCTCCAATTGAGCTCTGCTCAGCCTGTGGGTGTGTGAGTAGTGTGAGTGTGTCTGTTAGATGGAGAGTCTGCAGAGATGTACTTGGGTAGAAGAGGGTTCACTGGGGAGTAGAAATATATTGCAGCTGCAATGCCACGCTCCCCCTCTCTTACCACCTTTTGAATAGGTATACTGAACACAGAAGAGTCAACTGAGCTTCTTCTGTCCTTAAAGCAGAATGGTTTCATTCTTCAGTCTACGAGCTCACGGGCATGCTGCTCAGAAATTAATTTAAACTGTGCTATGTGCAGCACCTGGATTAATCTCCAAGAAGGCAAATGTGTCGAATGAATGAGTAGCAATGGGTTTCCCCAATGCAGTAAAATGAAATGTGACTTCAGACAAAACTTAACTTAGTTGGGTTTCTGCTGTTGGCAGTAAGCACTGTCCTGTTATCTGCTTCTCTTCACAGAGTGCTCTTAAGGGTTTGTCAGGTAGTTCAGTGGATGATTTCCTTTGTTGTTCAATAAATTGTGGAGAAATTAGTTTTATTTGGGGAAAATGTGTTCTGATCAATTATAAAACTCCAGCTGTAGACTGGTGCCTGGATACTGTTAAACACCATATATGAAACAGCATTATACCTCTCCAAAGGATCATTTGTATAGCCAGGCATGCAGCAAAGCATTAAGCAGACATGCAAGTAAATCTCTCCTATAAAAAAGATATTGTGTTATATTGTATATGACCTGTAGCCCAAGACACTTTTATGAACTGCTTATCCACTGCCATCCCAACCCTCCTCCCCTGTCTGGTACCTGTACTCATTATAAATCATCAGTGTTTCTCTCTTTTAATATTTTCCGGCTCTAGTTACATTCTATTTTTTTTAATAACAATTTAATATTAAGAAAAAGATATTTTAAGAAGACTTTTTTTTTTTTTTAACTGGGTGATTTCCCTGATTTCAAGTATAGTTAGGGTAAGAGAACTGCTGCAAACTGTCTGTCTGCAGTTACTAAATGGCCGAGAGGGTGTCTGTCTGGGTGATCTGTATTCAAGTTGTGTCATCTTATCCTCATTATCTTTTTGTGTAATTGTCTGGCAATTTTTCTGAAGGATTCCTTTAGCATAAATCATAATATATGATTCCTGATATTTCATTTTTGTCTGTGTGGCTTAAACAAGAAATATATTAAATTAGGACCTTGAAGTCCTCTTGGGTCATTCTTTTTTGTACCATTATGAATTAAATCTTTTTCTCCATCTCCTTTTTTTTTTTTTTTTTTTTTCCTCATCCCTGGACTATTTGTTCACTGGAAAGAGATGAAGCCTGAAACTTCAGGGGGGGGGGTGTGTTCCCCAGGCTTTTGAAGTGTATTTGTGTTAACATTTTAATGTGAATTTTTTTCTCACATAATCTAATGATGGTGGCATTTTTAATCAGTTTTGAAGGACCATTCTGAAACAGCCTGTGAAATCTGAAAAGTACTCCAAAAGGAGCTGTCTGACTAGGTCTGAGATACTCATTAACAAACATCCATAAATTCATAATTGCAGACTGGCTTCCTTGTTTACCATTTTTCTTTCATAAGGACAATGAGACATGACAGCTAGTCCCAGGGGATTACTGCACTTCTTGGCTGGTTGATGTCACTATGCCTTTAGACCTGCATATTGCAGAGCAACCAAGGGAACCACTGATCTCCCGCAAATGTGCTACCTGTCACGTCTTATTGTCTTAAAACAGACCCATCTGATTACTGAAATGGAGAAATATTTGGCATGAGCGTTGAAGCCCATCTTAAAAAGATTGCCTCTGCTTCTGTAACAGATCCAACATTGAGATACAGTTTAAATTAAAAACACAGGAAAAACATTTTCTCTTTAAAGATTTCATTTGTGAATCTGCATTTCTTTATTTGGGTGCTGGAAAAAACCACCAAACCATGATTCGTAAGTAGATACAGATCTTCCACTCTAGCAGAACTCTTCTCATTACATGCTTTTTAGTCAATATCTGAAAATCAAAATTTTGCTGCTTGATGGGTAATTTTTCAAGATGAAGTGAAAACTCAGTTTCAGGCATTCTTAAATGTAATGGATTTGAAGCAGAATTTGGTTAGAATTTTGTATCTGGGTAAATGCAATTTTTTTTTGGCCTTTTTATTAATGTGTTTTGGTACATTTATTATGGTTATTAAATATATACTGGGTTTGTGTTAGAAATTCTTTGGTCTGATCAGGGTGTCCCCAGATGCTTCTCAGTTGGCTGCTATGTTCTGGATTCTGGATTGAGTTTTGAACTGGTGTTTGGATCTGCTCAACTGTGCCGCTTAAAATCTAATTGTCATTTTTTGGACTAAAAGAGCAAGTAGGATTTTTCCCCGAAGGCTTGGATGTGTTCATCATTCAGCCTTAAAACTGTTAAGCTTGCAAACAATTTGAACTTGATTATTCTTCTGCAGAGCTGTGTCCTCCAAACAAAAATTAATGGCAGAAACGCTTTTGAATTTTTCTGGGAACAGAATTAGGCTCTTACAACCTCCTTCCATGTGCTCAACTTTCTGAATTTTACTCAGGATTGGTATTGCTCGTTTATTTGCAATGATGCTTTGGTCTTCGGGCCACATGTCTGGTTAGTCCACCAGTATGACTCTACCACTGAAGAGCAGGTTTAGCCACCTACACATGAGAATCTCTCCTGTGCCAGGAACTCCCAGTGCAGAACCACCAACACAGACCGCCCCTCAGCAGCCCGTCTCAGGAGGTGAAGCTGAAGGCTTCCCATAGTAGAAGGGGACCAAAATTTCTTGTGCTCAAAGCTGGCTTCAGTTTGATCGATAATTTAGTGAACACATTACTTGCCTGACTCAGAAATAATTTGCATCTTGCTCTGGCATACTGAGATTCATCAAGTTTCTTGTTCTGAGAATTATGAAATTACATATTAATCACTCCAAATGCATTCTCTTGGTGCTGCTTGCCATTTCCACATCACAGTCTCATTTGCTCTCTGTAGCTTCCGTCAGCGTGGACACAGTTATTTGGGAAATGGTGTATTTTGTCAGGTCCATTGATGTGTGAGGCTGTGATACCTGTGCTGCTGGAGGAGGTGTGTGTCACCCCCCCAGGGCCCTATATTCGGGGACCCTGCTGTGACCCCATGCCAAGCCCCAAGTGACCGTCACATCTCTCCCCACCTGTCACTGATCAGGTGCACTACGCACAGTGTTTTACACAGAGACTTGACAATTGAATTCTTTTCCAAGATTTGCAAATTTTGCATTATTCTTCCACAAGTACCTAGTACCCCTCCCAAATGGTAAATTCTGGGTACTTGAAGTAGAAATAAAAACCCCTCAACCTTATAATTGAGACAAGAAGCATTTACTTGGACTAGTTTCTGCATGTTTACTTTTATTACTGATATAGTAATTAGTAAATTATTAGTAATTAGTAAGATGACATACCCTGATTGTCTGAGTTTGACAGATTTCAGGGAAGATAGCAACCTTTGTCTGGAAAAGTGACATTGTAAGCCATTCCAGCTCCATCTTTAATTACATGAAACTGGCTTCTAACATGAGAAGATGTAATTGTGCAAAGACACAAAATATCTCCATAATTACCAGTTTTATGATACTTGAAAATGGTGAGAGGAAGCATATTGCAAATCTCTAAAAATAAATAGTTTGTAAAGTCATAATCATTATAAAACAGATTTACTCGAGGAGACAGTATTACACATGTTAAGGGTAGTCTGTCACTTACAGAGTGTAGTACATATGTGACTTGAAAAAGCAAGCCAGTAAGAGTTGTATTAATGACGAATTTTATTTCTGTTCTGTCATTTTAAAGGGTGAAAAATTTGCAAAAATTAGAAAGGAATTCATAATATTTTAAAAAATTTAATCCTGAGAACATGTATTTTAAAGAAAGCTTAGTTTTTGGAAACATTAACCTATTTGTATTTTGTGAAAATAAAGCAGAAGAATCCCCTTTATCAATAGGTAATCTCTCGTTTTGACCACCCCACCAATTGTTGTTTTACTTTTTCTTTCATTATTTTTAAACTTTACTTTCTATTACTGCCTATGTTGGAAAACTACTAAAATACTATAATTTTTCAGATAATGTTTGTAACTTTTTGGCATGTGTTCTTTCTTTCAAACCCCTTAGGATAATCCACAGTTCTACAAAAACATGAGTCAAATACATTACAAATTTCCCTCAGAGAATCTACATCTTTTCCAGCTGTTTGGATAGTCTGTCTAAAACCTGACCAGACCTCTCATCTCCCAGTATTGTTTTGAGCTTTTATTTTTTTGACTTTGATTTGTTCAATGTCATAATTTCTAAACTGAGCCAATACTTTCAGTCTCTTTGGTTTTCTTAAAATACTTACACTGGACAATAGAATGATTTTTTATCCAAAGAAAATTGCATTGTTTTCAACTATTTCTATTTACAAGTGCACAATTTCTTACCCATGTCAATGAACCACCTTTTAAAATCCTCCCTAGAGAGTTTCATATATTATTTATGGATTAAAATTTATCTCAGCCATATTCTTAAGAAGACTTCTACTTGTTTCAGATAGATGAACAGAAATTATGAGGGCCGTATAAAAATCTTGGTGGATGTTCCATTTTACATATGGTTCTGGCAACTGGGTAATTCAGTTTTTTTATACAAAAAAAGGAAAAAAGTATCCATTTGTAATCATTCCAGTTAATTCCTTGTGTATTTTGTCTGGCAGTGTAGGATAAATCTAATTGAAATAGTGTTAAAAGATTGGCAAGCTACATAGTAAGCAGCCTAAGGTGGGAATTGGGCCTCAGAAGTTTTCCATCTCAATTAGCAAAAATAAGCTTATCACCCTCTCTACATACTCATGATCATTTGTTTTCTTTTAATCTTTAATATACCTTAATTGATCTTGGAGAATTATGTTAAGACAATCCAGAGTTGGAATAGTTAATATCTGTGAACAATAATATTTCCTGCTCTATTTTTAATTTGTTGCCTGCAAGGGCAAGAAAGCAAAGGAGGTTATAACCATAGAACACTACGTCCCAAATCTCACAATATATTAGATCATACTTGTAAAGTGCTGTATTAAATACAATAGCCAGCAAACAGCATTTGTCACTTGAGTTGCCCAGGTCTCTCTCAACGAAGGCACTAATTGTGTGCTTTTCTGCTTGATGGTGGACATCAGCTGCTGGTTCCTCATGAGCATGGGGACTAACAACAGTGGCTTTTTGACGTTATCAGCCACAAACTGCTCTGGCATTCAGTAAGCTGAGTGGCTTGTAGTTGTAAGACATGGTGCTGCAGTGCTGGCAGCCCTTCTGAGGATCCCAACTCTGAAGGCCTTGAGCTCTCCTGTTAGTGCTGGATCGCTACTGGTACATGCCAATGGGCTTCAGCTTTTACCTTCCTTCCCCTTCCTCTTCCCTGTCTCTGGCTGCTGATCCTCTTCTACAGCTGAGCAGAGAGCATTTGTCTGGTTAGCCCATCGCACTCTGCTCACTCTGTTTGCCTCTCTGCTCCAGGTCCACTGACACTGTCCCTGCTGCAAGTTAGCCTCCATCACATAACCCATGTGGTTACTCATTACTCCCATATCATCTCCAGGCTTAAAATTTTGCAAAAAAATAGTTTAAAAACTATACTACTAATGTCGAAGCTAGTCCAAGAAATTATAACTGAACAATTTAAGCAAGTAATTGCTTAAGCAGTTATGCCAGCATATTGTAGGGAGAAAAAAGCTCTGACATGCCAGGGAAGGATCTGGCAGGTGGCAGTGACAGCCAAGTTAACAAATCAGTCTTCTCGTGGAGCTCAGCTACAGGCAGCACCGTCAGAACTGGCACTGCCCAGCACATGGCACTGGGCTGCCTTCTGCAGTCCCCAGCCCCACAGTGTGCTCTGTAGCTGTGTGCGGCTATGTTCAACCACAGTTTGCTATGCTTGGAAGGTCAGCAGTTTCTAGTTTTTGTCCATTGTCTTTTAGAGATGTTTAAAGAGTTGGCACCTGTGGACTCACCTCCCAAACAAACAAACCTACAAAAAACTAAACCCCAAAACTTCTATGGAAAAAGATCTGGCAAACTGGAACGAATCTTTTCCCTTGCCTTCCTCCCCTACACGTAGCATACTGGCTTTTGCATCATCTATAGGTGACTCAGCAAAACTTGGGAGTGAGTTTAAGAACTGCCTAGGTGACTCTCTGTAGTACCCATGTTCTCTGAGCTTCCCTATATACCATAATTTAAATGTGCTGCACATTGAACTGTGTGTGTAGTTTGAGATATGAAGAAAAAAGGTAATTTTTTGAAAGAAAAGCTGTTTCGAAGAAAGCTTTTTTGCGTTGCTGTGGAGCCTGAGATAAGGATGGTCAGCAAGCCTGGACACAGTGAACATTACTACTTCTGCTAAAAAATGTTGCATGCAGATATCCTCATGATACTCTGCATGTGTATAGAATTATGTGTAGATCTTATATAGTGGATATCCTGTTTCTAAACTGAAATGTAGAATGAGTTTTGTGTATAGTGAAAGTTTGAACCTACTTGTCAACCCCCAAGTTATGCTAGTGACTACTCTGCATATTTAGGATGTCTAGTAAAAATTTATTTAGTGCTATTTGTGAGGAAGAGGTCAGAGTATGGACATCTTACCACTCTTAAGAAAGTGAGCACTTACTATTTGGTAAGACTTTGAACTCAAAAAAAGTACTATGTTGACTGTTTCACAGAACAGGTGTTCTCTGACTCTTTGAGCTGTGAGAGGCTATTTGTTAGAATCTTCAGCATTTTCAGTGCTGCTGGTGAAAACATTCTTGTTTTGTGAATCTAACTGATTTAGTGGGACATAAGTTATTATTAATATTTCTCATTATAAAAACTGCATTTAGCTTCTGGCAGTTTGCAGAAGTCATTATTGTCACATGTTTCTAATTTCTGAAAATTAATGTTTTTAAGATGAACATGAAAAAAAATCCCACTCTGGACACTTCATTAACAGGAAAAGTAGTTGAAGTTCTGCCATAAACACTTATGAAAAACTGTATAATACTGTTTGGCCCCACATAATTTCCTAGGGAATTCAGATCCTTGAGTAAGTAATACTAGTTTTATAATATTCTGTGACAGAGAATGCTTGTTATGTAAACATAGTTACTAAAGATACTAGAACAGATGTGTTTAATACTATAAATTGATCTTGCTTGAGCATAAAAGTGACTAAGTCCCTTTGAATACTTTTAGTACACCTAGTGCTTATGCCAAAAGGCAGAATTTACTTGAAACTTTGACTTCTATTAAGCCTTTTTGTCTTGAGTATGCATTTATGAGCTTTGTCTCAAGTTGCAAGCTGCTTGCTTAGAAAATCAGCCCATAAGCTTTTCTTAACATATAATTGAATATCATTTCCAGTAAGAAGAACAATGACACTAGGTGAGCAAGATACTGAACGCTTGAGGTGGTGTATTTCCTGTGACATCATGACAGAAACCTGGATTCTCGTATTTTCAATGTGTCATTCTCTATTCTGCAGAACAGATTCTTAAAGAAATTGCTGGTGTTATGGCACTTACTATGAGGAGCAGGAAAAATTGTTAGTGTTACTCTTGTTAACGAGTGATTGCCTCCCCTCCTGTTAGAAGAATGATGACGCTGTCTAAAGATCAGTACAGGACTTAGTTCTCCCCTACGCCCACAAGGTCTTCAGATTGTAACTACTGCTTTATTTTTGTTTCTGTATTTTGGAGGGGTTGTTATTGCTACTGTAGGATTTTGAGCTTGCCTGTGTTTACATAGCCACATCCTCTTGGTTAATGACTGTTATCTTTGACAACAGCATCTGACTGATTTTAAGATTGACATATAAACTATGTAGCAGAAACTTCTATTGGTTCCTATGATCTAGAAAGAAATGGAATAGTGCTTAAACAATATTAAATATATTTTGGATTATTAAATATTAAACTCAACTTCAGTCTACATTTTACCAGTCTTAATTTTTGTCATAAGTATTATAAGTCAATACTGTCAACTATTTTGTTAATGAGACTTTTTAATAGATTAATTAGGCAACTAGGAAATCTCTTCTAGCCGTGCCAGTGTGTGCTCTAACAATGGTGTGTTTGGGGCTTCTGGATTAATAGTAACTGTAAACATGCAGATGTCTTTTTGGTTGGGTCATTGCACCTGCTGCATATTTGTTCTTTATCCAGCTTGAGTGCTGTATTTGGTTATGGTGGTCAGGAAACTTGAGTGGCTTTGGTCTTGAAAAACCTTGAAAAAGCCCACTGAATTATTATGTGAAAAAGTTTTTGTTTACAATAGGAAGAAATCTTATGTTGAAACTGAAATATGTTGTGTGAACTTGTCGGTTTAATGGTACAGGTCTAAAAAAGCCCAGTACTTTGCTTTATTTTATGTTAAAGATTGTTCTATGCAGTAAAGTAATACAGAAGATGAAACAAAAGTATTTAAATAACAGTTGAAATGTTGTGCTTCAAAACTAAAAACATTAAATCTAGCAACTTTCTCCAGCCAGTAGGGAATGATTTATTTTGTAGCCAGGACTCCCACAATCTCGGTTTTTGAAATAATTGCTGTAAAATTTCCAAATGTTGTAACTAAGTAAAAACCTTCTGACAATACTATTGTACTTTTTTTTTTTCCTACTGTTGTATGCTAAATAAGACATGATCTTTAGAGACCAAAATCTTTTGAGTGATAGATAGAATTTTGTTTTCTTCTCTGAACCCAAATGTGACTGAAGATTTAATACAGGAGGTATGATAGTGAAATTCTCAGGTTCTGCAGAGGAACTCATGGCAATCAGTTGAAAAGCTGAGGTCATGGAAGAGCCACTTACTGTTTGAACACCTTTTTTTTTTTTTTTTTCTGTACAATCTTCTTTAACATAGTACTGGGAGGACAGTATGTATTTCAGATTTATTAATTTAGGAGAATTGGTTCCTGGGGTATCAAACCAGTTAGGAATCTCAGTGCTTCCTCTATTACCACTATATAATTCTGAATTAGAAGTTAATTCAGCCTTAGAAATGCCTCAATGGCTTAGAAAATTGCAGCAAGATGGTTTTTTCCTTCAAATTTTCTACTCTCTGGAACATGATTTTAGATTTTTGTCCCAGGAATGTAGTGTGAACTCTCATTATTAAAATATGTGATTCTTTATTATTGTCATGTCACAAGTGAGGTTTTGCTTTAAAATAAATATCCTTTGAGGAATTGTTTTTGAATGTGGTTTCTGAAGAAAACAAAGCTCATGTGATAGTGTTTTCTGCGTTTGTGAGCCTGCCTATGTGCCCTACTAGCAATAACTTTTGACTCTTGTCCAACTTCAACATCTCTGAGCAGTCTTCTGAAAAACAAGTTCACCCCGATAACAAAGAATCAGTGCAGGACACAGAAAACGAAATTTTACTCTTTCAGCTGCTTATGGAAACACTTGATTCACATATAACATGTGGATTTAATTTGTTTCTTTTCCAAGTTGGGAAAGGTTCTTTTTAAACTCAGGCTTGCATGACTTTGTCTTGGTCAAGACTGGTTTGTTTTGATGGAGAGGTGTGAGATGACAGATTTAGTTGTCATACAGGTGAGCGAGCCAGGGTATCTGGCCCTGTTTGGCACAGACTGTACGGATGCTGTTTTCAGTTTCTTTGTATGATGTGGCTTGAAAGTGTGGGCCCTTGTCTGATGTAAATGACTATATCGGCTATTCTTTGGGTCTTTTTATTGCAAAAAGGTGTTTTAGATTTTCTGTAATTTCTTTGAAGAGGTATTAGATGGTATTGTGATCATGACTGTCTGCTGTCTAGCATGACTAGCAAACCATTGATACTTCCATCCTTGCCAGCCCAGTTATCCACAGAATCATAGAATTACAGAATAAGCTGAGTTAGAAGGGACCCGTCAGGATTATCTAGTCCAACTCCTGACTCTGCACAGATCACCCCAAGAGTCATACCATGTGCCTGGGAGCATTGTCCAAATGCCTCTTGGACTCTGCAAGGTTCGATGCTGCGACCCCTCCCCTGGGGAACCTGTCCCAGTGGCCAAACATCCTCTGGGTGAAGAACCTTTTCCTGATATCCAGCCTAAATCTCCCCTGACATATCTTCATGTTGTTCCCTCAGGTCCTGTCACTGGTCACAGAGAGCAGAGATCAGTGCCTGCTCCTCCTCTTCCCCACCCAAGGAAGTTGTAACTGCAGCGAGGTCTCCCCTCCATCTCCTCTTCTCCAGGCTGAACAGGCCAAGTGACCTTAGTCACTCCTTGTATGGTTTCCCCTCAAGGCTCTTCACCACCTTTGTTGCCCTCCTTTGGACGCTGTCTGTAGCTTAATGTCTTTTTTGTGTTGTGGTGCCGGAAGCTGCACACAGGACTCAAGGTGAGGCTGCACCAGTTTAGAGCAGAGCAGGCTATACCTGCCTCCAAGCTTTAACTAGAAGCTGAACAGAGGAGAGATGCATTTCTCCTTTGAAGTATGCTTATTTCTGCTTTCAGTTCAGTGTATCCCCTGCATTAGTCCTAGGGAAGCTGGGGGAGGTCTGCTGCTCCTACATAATTGTTACTTGCTAGTTTTTGTCTTGTTTTTGTAACAGTTTTATCCCAGACATCCTGGTCTTCCACCTTGACAAGTGTAATATTTCCCATGTGCCTCTGCCCTCCCCAGGGGCAAGTGCAGAGCTCCCATGGGTCTCTCTAGTGGCAGCTGGGCAGTTGCAATGCACTCCCTCTCCTGTGCTCCTCCTCTTGACCTGTATTTTCCACTCACCTTTGCCTCAGGCCATGAACTTTCCTTAAAAAGGAACCGCTTTTATCGTTATGTGGATGCTGTTGTAATCTGCTACTTAGAACATAAAGAAATGATCATTCAGAGTTAGGTTTTTAGCCTTCCCAAAAATAAAGTGTCTGTCTTTGAAAATCAAGGAATGTTCCTTTTATTAGAAACATATAGCTTTGCTAAACTGTCAGCAAAAAATAGGAGTAGGACTTTCAGAGTTATTAATGTCCTGAGACTTCCATTTGCTAAATTATCAAATAGTACTTGTTCAGTCATTTATTTTGATTTTTTTACATTGAAGTATAGAGTCATTACTACTAGTATCTGTGATGAGAGTTTAGGGAAAATTTCTTCCTTGTTACTCAAATCTGCAGTACAGCAAAGGGTTGATCAGGTCCTGGTGTCCCCAGGCACACCATCTTTTTTTCTGCTCCTTTCCGTTGTAACTACTTGATATGAATGATAAGGAAGTTGGTAAAAAATTCCTGATAAGATTTTGTTGTTTGACTCTCTGAGGATGTGTTTCCAAGATACTGTTGTTCGGCATAAATTAGTCTTTTTCTTTTAAACATAGGAGAGATTCTGAATCCAGGTTGCACTTAGCACCTTGATGTCAGGCTTGTTCTCTTTGGTTTAGTTTTGTTAATTTTCCACCACAGATAAAACACCAATGTTTTGTCTAGTAAGAAATGTGCTATGAGCTTCTGCAGGAAAAAGTATGTCTTGTTTTGTTTATGCAGATAGGTTTTATGGATTATTTCCTCCTTTATCTACCATCTGTTGTTGACTCCTGTTCTCTCGTAGGTTCTTCCCACCCAACTATCCCAAATATTTTCTTTTTTAGCAAATATATCACGTAGCTCTTTTTTTGTGTGACCCTGAAGAATTCAGTCAGTTATTCAGTGTATTTACCACTTGGATAAAAAAAATGCCTGAAATTCAGTGATTAGAGTTTTTAAAGTAATTATATTTTTTCAGACCCTTGACCAATACCCTCTGAGTGCCTAATATCTTCTCCTGGAACTGAAAGTGATTTTTGTTTTTCGAGAATCAAAATAAAATGTCCATAGAACAAAGTGTGAAGAGTATGTTCATTAAAAAAAGGAAACTTGCTAACAGCTGAACTAATTTCTGAGTTAGAAAGAACTAAATGAAAAGTTCCTAATACATCTGGCTTTGCTCATTTAACTTAGAACATGGGCTAGGTATTTTGAAGGTAGACATATAAATTTTAAAAAGTAAGTGGTTGTACATGGCATGAAATAATTGAGAATTTTATTTCCTTGTTTTTTGTATTCTAACATTTAAAAAGGTCAATTTTTATGTAACATTAAGTATATATTGACAGGTATTTCACATTACTGGAAACAAAAAAAATATAAGTTTGAGAAATCTGTAGTTACAAAACCTAAACTGACCATTTCAATGTCATTTCATTCATTCCAGTTCATTGCACTAGGAGAAAACAGGAGAAATAGGAATTGCAGTAGGAGAAAATCTTATTTTGATTGACATCTTTACCTGTTGATAGCTTGGATGTCTCTGACATAAATTTAACTCTGGCATTAAAAAGGAGTAAAAAAATATATTAAACCTTTGAAACTTCCAGGGGTCAGAGCC
>WAAE01019816.1:0-11403 GCA_013400495.1 Nicator chloris | reverse complement strand
AGAAGTCTCTGAGGAGACCTTATAGGAGCCCTTCAGTACTTAGGAGGGCTGTATAATAAAGATGGGGACAGAATTTTTAATAATGATAGGACAAAGGGCAGTGGTTTTAAACTAACAGGGTGTTGACTCAGACTAATATAAGGAAGAAATTTTTTATGATGAGGGTGCCGAAACACTGGCACAGGTGGCCCAGAAAGTGGGAGATTCCCCATCCCTGGAAACAGATGGTACAAGGCTCTGAGCTATCTGATCTAGATGCTCATGTAGGTTGGGTGGACTGGACAATCATTAAAGGTTCTTTCCAACCCAAATTCTTCTATGATCCTATGATTCTAAACCAAATTATTGGAGAAAGGGGTTTGTTTGGTAGAATATATGCAGGAAACCAATATCTTGGATATTCAAACAACAATAGTATCAATCAGCAGTTTGTATGATCAAAAGTCTTGTCCATACCTAGTTCTTAAGAGATCTCAGGATATCTATCACAGTTTTGCTCTTATTTAAATTTTTTTAATTAAGACAAATCCAAATATATTAGCTTTTATCTTTAACTCCAATTGCAAATCAGAATACATGCGCTGATCTGTATTAACCACTGATGTCTCCCATTGTTGGCTAATTAGCTATTTCATTTTCTAGAAATCAAGCTGCTAATACAATAAAGACACTGATTTTATCCCCTATTTCTCATGGAAACAAAAAAATCACCGTTATTCTTTTTGTATTTACCGTATATGAGTTTTTTTCTGTACATCAGAGTTTTAGAGGGTAAAGCACAACTATTTATGCACAACAAAGCTAGGCAAAAACAAGCCGAGGCCTAGAAATTCATACAGTCTGAAATTGAATGGGCTCATTAGACATTTATCTTTGGGCTTATAGCTTCCAATACATAGCAAGAAACATGATATATGTGTATACCCAGCACTAAGTTAAATTTATTTGGTACAATATCTCATTTCAGCCTAAGTTGATACAAAGTCCATGCTCAATAAATCCTCTAAATTAAAAATATGTGCTATATAGAGGCTTGCCATTTCTCCTCTATATTTTGCAAATACAAAATGTTTTATTAATATTTTTGTAGTGTGATCTTTAGATGTCATCACTTAGTACCTTACCAAAACCAAAATATTTGTATTTTTGAATCAACTAGCTTGATTTTGATGTTGAGATGACTTTAAGAAACACTGCCCATGGCAAGGGAGTTGGAACCAGATGATCATTAAGGTCCTTTCGACTCCCTACCTAAATGCAGTTTTCTCAGTGTTATTAGTCTATTTGAGTGTCATCAAACACTGAAATAGGTTGCCCAGAGAGGTTGCATAGTCTACATCTCTGAAGATATTAAAAAATCTCACTGCGTGTGATTCTGGGCAACCTGTTCAAGCTGTCCCTGCTTGAGCAGTGCATAGAATTGGATATTTGGAGTGGTCCTTTCCAGCCTCCACTATACTGTGATTGATTCTGTGATTCTGATGAATAGTTTTTTTTCTGAAGACAAGAGAATTTCTGTCATGCATTATCTAAAGAGTGGAATTGTTCTTTTAAATATAATACATCTGGTTTAAAAGAGAAATTAACCTCCTTTTAAATTAAAAAATTCTACAACAGCACTCCATAACCAAATTAACCCTTTGTATGAAGTTGTCATAAAACTGATTGTAATAAACTCTGTCAGAAGGAGGAAGTCTGTATTTATCTCTTCAGCCTATAATAATAACTGAATGTGTGATCCAGAGGTGTAAAAATCTCTTTGGTTTGCCCTAGCAGCTGCCTCATTTTTAACCCTGTGATTGATATAAAAAATCCACAAAGTCGTTAATTTTGTTAATAAACATATTAAATCTGTAAGAAATTGAATAACAGACTAAAAGGAATTCAAACATGATGAAGATAAGATCTGCCCAAAAGTTGGTTGGTAGGTCAGAATATGTCTACAACCTGTCATGAGAAAGATATTCAGAGAGCCTGTGTGTCTGTGGTCTAACTGCCACCCACCACTGGGGTACATAAGTTGTCATAAAAGTAATAGAATCATAACATTAAAAACTCATAGAATAATTTGAGTTGGAAGTGACCTTAAAACTCATCTCATGCAACCCCTCTGCAATAAGCAGGGTCATCTTCAACGAGACCAGGTTGCTCAGTCATGTCCAACCTGACCTTGAATGTTTCCAAGGATGCAAAATCTACCACTTCCCTGGGCAACCTTTACCAGAACTTTATCACCCTCATTGTAAAATCTTCTTCCTTGTATCTAGTCTGAATTTCAGTTTAAAACCATTACCCCTTATCCTATCACTACAGGCCTTACTAATATGTCTGTCCCCCTCTTTCTTAGAAGGCCAGTAGTTCCATGGGTCCTCCTTTCTAAACCTTTTAACAAGTGGACAATTTTTTTCCTTTTTCCAGTCACCTGGGACTTCACCTATTGCTGTGACTTTTCAAGATGTCATGGCATCAAACTCCAGACTCACTCAACGAGCTTCCTAAAGTGGCTTAGCTTTTTTTATACTCTAAGTCAGGCTCACAGGACAAATGTGATTTTCTCAGGAAGTTGAACAACAAACCTTATAATAATCCCTGCTTGAGTTCCAGAATGATCCCAGCTCCTGTGGCCCTCTCACCCAGGTGGAGCTTCAGGTGTGCCAGTGACTGACAGACCCTCTGGGCTGGAGGAGAGGTTCCAGGGCACGTGGGGTGTGGAGCAGTGCACATCCCACTTTTCACAGAACATGCCCTGCCACCTACCCACACACCACCCCACCCCTACACACACACTTTTGTTGTTTTGAGACAGTAATAATTTTATCCAGTCTCTCACACATGGAGAGGGTTTTTTTCACTACATCAAGCCAACTCACTTGGAATTCTGGGATGAATCTCATCATGTGCCATGAAAACCTCTAAGATGTTAAATTTTCAATAGGAAAAAAAATTAGATGAAACACCCTAATCTAGACAATCCCATGTTCTCTTCAGACATTTCAAAGCTGTAATGTTTTAAGGTAAAGTTATTACTCTAAGTACTATGTTGAAGTGCTTACAAATATTGCCTCCACTCCAATTTCCTTAGACATACATTAGGTTGGATAAAGTCTGACAATTCAATAGCCATTAGTAGTTACTTGGCACAGCTTTTCATATGTGCATCAACTGAAGAAGATGTATATTGTTAGGGTGATAAATACATATATACATTTATAGTACCAATGAAAGGTCAGACATAGATCACAGTAAATCCTTGTGTTGGTAGTAAAATTAATAACATGTAGATTTAAAAAACCAAAATCTTTTATACACATGTAGAATTTCCTAGAAGTAGTGTCCTGTTATAGAGTTACTTTGCAAGGAGATTATTGCCTTGTCCAGTACAGATTATGGGAGGTGTACCAAAATTTTGAACACATGGAAAGACTTTTCAGCCATCTCTCTTTACACCTAAAATGCCTTCATAAGAGCAAAGGTGCTAGAGCAGGTAATGTAAAGACACCATAGTCCATCAGCAACTGGTTTTATACCAGTTTCTAAAACTTAATTATATTTTAATTAAGGTAATCCCTTAGATATTCCATGAATAACACAGTCTCATTTCTTGTGTGAAGAATCAGCTCCTACATAACGATAGAACAAATATTCTATCTTTATTAATATATGTCTGAATGGAAAATTAAAAAAAATACTTTTACTGGTTTTGTTTCTTATTTATGAAAATAAATAAGTAACCACTGTTAAAAATCATTCTTTTTCTCTGGCTTGTTATTCAATGATGTTTGCTGTCAGACTAAAGATAGATTCTCAATGTTCCTTGCAGGAGTAGAAAAAAGTACTATCCATATTTCTCTTCCTTTACCTGCTACACAAGACTTGTGGAACCTGATGAACAGCCTATTAATTTTCCCATGTCTTAGTATTTCTATCACACTTTGTACACCAAAGTTTTGAGTACAGAAGCAACAGTACCACAATAGAAATCAGAATGATGAATAGTTTCAACCCAGGCCCTTATTGTCCTGTCTCAAGTGCATTCAATATCTCAAAACCATCACATTCAGAAAGTTTTGGGATCAAAAAAATCAATAAAGCAAAATGACCAAAACTAAGTCAGAAAGGGACCTTCGTAATATGTCTTTCACCTGGTTTATTCTATCTCCTGTGGCCCCAAATCTTGGAAACTCTCAACGGTCTTTTAACTATATTTCACAGTCTTTTAAATCATCCATTTCCTTCTCTATTGGCTTCATATCCCTCTTTGGCCCAAAGATAGACCCTCAAGATGCAGTGTGTGAAAGAGGATCAGTTTCATATACATAAATCCTATAAATCCAAGAAAACTTAGCTGTGTTTTTTAACTATGGGTTTGTTTTTGTGAAATAGTTTATTACCTTAAATATTATTTGAACTATTGTGTTCTCTTTAAATTTAAAAATTGTGTTCTCTCTACATATTTAATATACTAATTTGAAAGGTTACTACACTACTGATGAAAAATGTATGTGTAATATAAAACTGTATGGCTACAATGCAGTGATGAGCTACAGGAATGTATGCTTCCTAAAAATAAATTCTGTGCATTAATTATATTCATAAACTCATCGATAAGAACTATTTATGAAACAACAACTTTTTTTTTTTTGTATTTTCCTTACTGTAGCTCATTATTCTTACATTGAGAAGAAATAAAGGAAGGAGTTGGAAAATTCTATTAAATTGTTATTTCAGTTTACTGGAGTTCAATTTTCTAGACATCCCACACATCACTGTGAGAAATATCAGACTTTAATTCCTCTGTCAGCCAAACCCTCATATTCACAGGCACTGTGTGGGTGTTGTACATAAGCAGTTTTTCAGAGACTCTTCTGCAGATACAGAGTTACAGAGGGTCTTATATCTCTCACACAGTCTGCCTTCCCTGCTGTCCAGAGGACTTGTTAAATGACTTCTCTCTGACTTTTCAGATAAAGCATTTTGGATTCCCTAACACTGAATGTATTTTACATAATGAGGAAGAAATCTCTTTTTTTACCTTATACTCTTAAAAAAAATCATTTTTTAATTCATGGTATATTTTAAGAAAAACATACAAAGCTGAAAAAGATTAAAACAAAACAAACCATTCTATTGCTTACATAATTTATAACCTCCAATCTAAGTCCTATGCTGTCCCTCAGATGAAAGCAGTATTGAAATGAACCCCTCAGTCTACAGCAGCCCTTGAGTCCCACCGTACAACTGGAGTTAGCAGGAGTAGAATTTCCAAGGTGTAGCTGAAACACAAAAGAATTACAACCTTAGAACATGAAAGGAAGGAAAAGAAAACCTAAGATATGCTGAGTGAAAATTTCAGCACATAGTTCAACCAGATTGCACTAAGGTCTAATTTACATGAAAGTTTTCCTTCCCTTGTCAGTATTGATTTTGTATACTCTGTACATTAATAAGTACTAGGTTTCTGTACACAGAGAACAAACTGTAACCTCTTGTAAGGAAAAAATAAAAGCAAGTATTAAATGTCTGTCACAAAATGGAGCCTTCAGTTTATTTGCATGTCAAAGAATCTTCTGCTGTTGGAGATACAGGACCCGGTCAGTGAGAAATTTCTCTCTTTGATACACAGCTACATATTCCACAGGGAAATAGCATCTGTTATGCAGATCTGAATTTGGTTAGGCATGTATTTCACAATGAATAGCATTTCAGAGTGCAAAGGATGAGCAATGATTGGAGTAGCTTTGTAAAAAATATAGAATAAATTGTTCTGTCTGAACTGGTTCTTAACTCTGACAGATTTAGCATAATGCTCAAATAAGCATACACTCTCCATGTCAGCAATGCCATAGTGTGTCCTCCTTATAATTTTCCTACCTGCCTCTGAATTAGAAATGTGAGAAGTACAGTCATTAAGCATAAATGTCTTCTATATTTAGGCTTGCTATTGTGATAGACCATGTCCTGCTGTACTCACCTAAGAAACATTCCAGAGGTACAATTTTGGGGGTTTTTTTTTTTGTTATTAAGAATCCTGAAAAAAAAGCCCAGAAATTTTCTTTTTTTTTCCACTGCAAAAACAGTTTGCTTTTTTGCAATGCTTTAAACAGTTGTATGGTTCACCTGGTAGAATGCATTAAGTATTTTTGATCTTTTTTACACTTAATTAGATCTCACAGTTGGTTAATTGCAATTTATTAGATAATATTAGGTTTCTGAGAAACATTTCTCTTGACAATCTCATTAGCTTATTTAGAGATTTGAGAAGAGTTTTGAAGATTGAAGAGCAGTAGACGATGCAAGAAGCATACCAACACTAAGGGGAGACTGTGCTCTTTGCTCTGGAGAATAAACCACCTGTTATTACAGAGGATCCAGAGACTACTAGATTGTGCTGCAAACCAGAGGCAAAGATATGAACTACAGACATTAGGTGGGAAAGGATTCTGAAGAGACAGGAAAAAGCCCCTCCAAATCCATTAATCTTTCTTCAAACCACGACAAATGACACTTTAGAATTCCCCAATGCAGCAGAACCGAACACCTCAGCAAAATGATGGCTCAGACGGTTTTCAGTTGCATTCACTTGATCCTTCAGGGAAGACAGGAAAGGGAACAAGATAATGAAATCAAGAGATAAATCCCAGCCAGGTGTTATTTAAATTACACGCATATCTGTTGAGACACAGAACTAATGGATGTACTCCCTGAGAGCAGTTGGCATGGTATCTCCTTGGGGTTTGAGTCTGGTGCTGATGATAAGAGGAACTGTAGAGTAAAAGGACTGAGGAGAAGACTGAGAAAGTGGCTGATATGAATCCTATGCAATTTTAATATGTAGAGGGAGGTAAAACACAATTAAAACAAAAGTCAATCCCATACAAATATATTGGAAGGAAGGATGCTAAGAAGAGAAATAGTACTCGTATTGACCAAAAGAGTAATCAGAGGGTTCTGACTGTGCCTGTTATTATAAGACTTATTATGTTCTAAAAGAAACATCATAAATATTTGTGCCCTAAAATGTCTGCTTGACTGATTAAATGAGAATTTATATTGTAAGATGTAAAATCAAATATCCTGAATGGAAATACGGAAATAAGAGAAATTGTCAGTTTAAAATGTTTAATTGTAAATTGGAGGCAAAACAGAAACAAAAAGTGTAGCAGAATAGTATTATTTTACCAATACATTAGACTCTAAGAAAATAAAGGATAACATGGGTAGACTATCTGCTTGATTAACTTTTTTTTAAAGGTATTATATGACCATATTGAAATTGAGTCCTATGGAAATAAAAACAAGCTATAAGAGAAACTGGACAAGAAATTATTTAAAAAATATGTTGGAAGAAGAAAACTATTGAAGTGGTGGAAAAAGATTTATTAGAGTCATTAAAGTAAATACTGTATAATGTATAGTACACATCTACAAAGCCTAGTAAAACAATTCAGGTCTGTATTTTTACAACACTGATTACAATAAGGTTTTTTTATAAATTAGACTTGTCCCAAGAATACATAATCACATGCTTCTGAGACAACTAAAGAGCTAAGTATTTCTTTTGACGTAATGCAGCAAATCATAAATGAAATAAAAGTGCGGAATGAAAAATCTAACAACCTAAAATACTAGTGAAGGAGAATGGATCAGATCATCCTGGGGCAATAATTTTTTGTACTGCTTAACTACTAAAATTGTATAAGAGGAAGTGGAAAGACAATAAAAACTGTATTTCAGTGTTCTGAAGGGTGGTTAGTCACACAGGAATCCAGACTGCATAAGCACTGACCCTGGAATACTGCATGTACTTAGGCAACAAGTCAAAGATGATGATAATTGAGGACTAGCAGTTCAGTAGATTGTTCCTGACCATTCTGTGCCTGTAGATACAGCCAAGGTACTGATTAGGCTTCACAACAGACTGTCACCCTTCTTGAATCATTTTAACATAATTATGCTCTTTCAGCTATCATTTCCCTGTATTTGGCATGGACAAAGCCAATTTAAATGCATTTCCTGTAAATGGGCAATTTTCATAGGTATTGGATGTGGTCTTGGACATTTAAAGTTCAATATCTTTGTCATCAGATAGCTTTTGCATGGATTTACAATTTTGTGCTTGTTGGGGAGCTTAGCTGAGTATTTTAGCATTCAGGCTCTTATTCTTTGATACTCTTCCCTAATAAAACAGCCAGAGAGAAAAAGTGGCTACATGTCATATGTATTCCTCCTTATTATTTTTAACCTTTTTTTTCTAAGAACTTTAATATTTTTTGTATTTCCTTGATTTTCCTGTTCAGTAAGGGAGAAATATGTCTTTGTGTTTGTGTGTATATGTGCAAAAATCAATCTTCACACATTTTGGATTATGACTAAAATGAAGGAATTCAAGGCATTTTCAATAGCTGAGTAATTATAAAAAGCTTTAACGGACTCCAAAGTGACAAAAACAACAATATACCTGGCAAACACTCGAGAGAGAAGCAACAGTGTGTATCACTTTCTCTGATTTTACACTCCACCCACAGTGACCTTTCTCTTGGGACAAGAACAAGAAACATAACAACTCAAGGCTTACACCACAGTTCATTCAGACCATAGGTAAAAGATGGGCTGAGTAACATGACAAGGTTATGTACTATATTAGAACTATAAATATATTGTAGTACAGTAGGATTGTAATATACTAGTTCAATAACTAACTTAGAAAAAGCGTGATATTTATAAAAGTTTTAATTTAGATGTGACGCTAGGTTTTAGTACTAGATTTAAACAGAAAACATTACTCATAAGAGCAAGAATCTGGAACATTCTGAGCTTTCGAATCAATAATGGTGATCATACTAAATGTTTTAAAAACATATACTTCTCTTAAAAACCACATACTATGCTGTATTTTCTTCTTCCATGAATAATTATGGGCCATGCTACTTTTCACACAAAAACTTATAGCTGTGTTGCATCAAAATAATTGAGAAAAACAGTGTGATGGCTGCATAAAGGTAAATTGGGCACTCATTCCAGAAAAAGCTGGTTACAGAAATCCTACTGCCCAGATTTCAAGTAATAACTCTGTCTTTTCAAAATTCAGAGTTTCACTCTTTTATCATCTATTTATATAGACTGTATTTATAGATACTTTGTAAAATATATCAAGTGGTCTGACACATTTTATCCAGTTTGTAATTTCATCTGTACCCCGTATATCTTTATTGTGCTTCCACAAATTATATTTAGTTTCATAGCATTCAACTGCTTTGTAGTGTTCATTTATACTCATCCAATGTAATTAAAGTATTTGTTGGGTTTTAGAAGATATTCAGTGTTCCATATCTCCACGCTCTCTCTCTCCCCACCCAAACCGAGTTTCTCTACGTTATCCTTTTTAAAAAATGTAAAATGTAGAAACAGTTGTCTCTAAAGAAGATTAATAGAGAGACAGAATGAAGTTCACATTTCCCTCTAATGCTACCTCACCAATTAAGAATTCAAAATAAAGGCCTTTCTCTAAAGGAATCAGACTCTAATTAATTATCTTCCACAGAGTCAGTGACTTAACTCATGCTATCAGAAAAGCACAGATTTAAACTCTGTTCTTAACATCACTCTCCTATTACATTTCAGGTCTTTTAGGGAGTGAAACTCTATACAGTAGTGTCATGTCAATTCACCTTGGGGTATGACAATGCTAAGTTTTGCAACATTGAGTTATTTTGTTACTTTTTCAATTAAATTGAGCCCTGTCTGATGACCATCTTTACTTCCTCTTGGTGTCATAACTCTCTAAAGTGTAATAAATTTTAATGCACAATTTTAAAACAGTGAATGCTCCAGTTTTGTTTCTCTAAAACAGAAAAGCTTTTTTTATATATAGCACCCACACATAGATTTGACTAATTTCCCCTGATATATGTGCAAACCTGAATAAAGATATTAAATTATATATCCTCCTGAGAAACTGAACTAAAGTGCTTTAAAGGGATGTTTAAAAATTGATCATAAATATGGGCCTCCTCTTCAGTACATTATAATTAAGCAACACAGACACAAAGTGCAGATTATTAATTCAGAAACTGTCTTACTGAAGGTTGTGGGTATTAAATTACAAAATATTCTTTTTTTTTCTTAATGGAATTTCCTAAAGCACATAAATAATACCAAAAAAATCCCACATTTAACCCAGTTTTATTCCCAGAGTATTCCCAGTTTAGCCTATTTGAAAAGATGAATTCTCATTAAAAGCGAAAGGGGGCAAGATAAAGGCAGCAAAAATGGACTAATATAGTTAAGGTCTGAGTGACCAGGTTTGTTTTTTTTTTTCTGTGAGAGTTTACTTGTTTTGAAGTAAAAGATTAACAGTTCAGCAGAATAGAACAGTCTTGATTTTCTTTATCCTGTTATTTCTATATAATATTCAAAGCTAATGAATGGCTTTGACTAATACTAAATGACAGAAAATTCAACAGTCAAACTGAAAGAGAAAAGGAAATTACTTTTCACATTCAAAGAAACATAATTTGAGAAATTAAGGGACAAAAAACCTGTTGTGTACAAAATAAACATTTAATCCTCGGAGTTGCACACAGCCATAACTTTCAAAGATGTCAAATTAAAAAATGCATCTAACTGAAGTTATCTCTCAGACTTTAATGAGCAGTAACAGGTATTTTAAAAGCAATTCGGTGAAGGATTGATTTTAGGTTTTCCAGATGAATTGTTTTCTACAATATTTAATGTCACTCATCACGTTTTCCTTGACAGAAATTAAAAAACCCAAAAGGTGAAACCAGTTTTAGTATTGGTATGCTTAACACTCGTTGACTGAGGTAGTTTATATTCACCCTCAAAGGCATTCTCAAGGCCAAATTCCCTTATCAACCCCTCTGGCTCAGAGTCTGAGACTATAATTGGACATCATGGGAGTGCCCATCTGGAGAGAATGTCAAGTCTGGTCAACATCCTCTGATGTGGTTTCAGGCAGTCTAGACCCAGATGTACATTAAGACACTTTGCAAAGAACACACTCTGGGATGCCCTCAAGCTGGGCTGTGGAGTCAGTGTACCTGGAACTCTCACCACAGAGGAACTCTGCAGATGTTTGCTGCTTCCTTCTTTTTCACCACTACAGTGGTGAAGCGGGGAGTGTTCACAAGAAACAGAACAGCTAGTCTGAGTTTTCACAAGAGCCTCTGCTCTTGGAGTTCCTGCTGTCCAATACTGGCCAAGAGACAAGATGATAGCCGAGCTGTATTTCAAGCACAAGATGTAAAACTTTCAGTAAACAGGCAAATCATGACATGCCTGCATAAAAACACAGCAAAAGTGCACACAACCTTTGTCACTTGATGCCTGCTCAACTGAATTTAGTGCACTCATGATTTGTTCTTTCCTTCCTTGTCTTCATTC
>WAAE01019814.1:0-148198 GCA_013400495.1 Nicator chloris | reverse complement strand
CTTTGGAGTTTACGAGCTGTTCACATATTTCTCCTTACATGTTCACTGAACATGATGGGAGCAGTACTGGCATTGGTTCAAGACTTCATCTCTGTGGTCTCAAGGGTTTCAGCCCCTGCTGTTGATAGCAGTGGAAGCTGCCGATTTTGCTAGTGTTTGGTGTTGATGGGTTTAGATTTTGAGAAGGCTGTATCATACTGTACAATATGAATAATTACAATAATTTTATAATAGAAATACTGTGTAATACAATTACTTTCTGTATAGTGCACTTTGCAGTTCTAAGTCATGCCAGCTACATCCCATATACAGTCATCTGTTTTTGATGGGACTCTGGGTGTACTCTGTTTCATCTGGGGAGTGAAACTAGCAGTAGTATTGGGATAAAAAGCATTAGCCTTCCTTTTCAGACTTGATTTTCCACCAAAAGGAAAGGAAATATAAGTTGTCAGAAATATAATTGTTGAAGTTCTTGTGCTTTTTGCAGCCCTGCTCATGATGGTGACATGCATTGGAAAACTTTTGCTTTCAAGAATGAATCATACCTACTTCTCTTGATACTTACAAGAAGGTTTTGGCTGAAAAATACTTCAGGGTTTTAAATAGTTTGTTCCCTTTTCAGCACAGTAGTATGTCCTTGCTTTCCAAGAGGTAGGAAGATGGGGGTTTTTTGCAGTCTTAAACAAGCGATGCTTTGATGGCTTAAAATAGTGTAAATTACATTAAAAATCCAGGACTGTGCCAACTGGCAGTGTATAAATTTTAGTCTTCAGCAATGGAAGACTTTAAGTTATGAGAAGGTCATCTACTACAATTAGAGTTTACTGACGCTTATGTGACTGCCCTAGAGGGGCTAATAAACCTTAATTTCTGTAAAATTGCCTAAAATTGTGCTTATACACTTGTGAGACTATAGTGACTTCTTGCAACACTAACACTGTTTCACTGCATTTTCCTTAGAAATAGATCTGTGGGAGGTAAGGAGACAAACTTAATTCTGAGCCAATTTCCCCACTGTCACGTCTCCATCCTAAAATGTGTGAGTATTTCTCCCACAAGGGGTCAGTAGCACCCTCCATTTGGCACAAGTTTTTATTACAGTATAAGCAGAAAGCAAACAAGGGATAAGGATAGTGATGATTGCATTAATATGTGGGTGGACCAGACCTCACTTGTCTCCTTCTTCAAGCAGGCTAAGTATAATTAGGTTATTTGCTGACTTCAGTAAGCACCATATTCTATCCTCTGACTCTCATGTGACATGAACATTGCTACTATTGATTAGGGCAAAGTTCCAGTGGAGTGTTTGCCTTTAGCTCTAGTTGAAAGTATTCAGTTAGTCAAGCTTTTTTTCAAAAGCATGCAGTTGGAGCAGATAAACTATATGAAAGAGCTTGTCCAGCAGGCAGGGGAAAAGAATTCTTGTATGAGTGTCCCACATATTCTTAATGATAACCACCACAGTCTCCCTAGATGGCTAGAACTGATTAGTATTTTCCACTCTACAGTAACATGGCTTATAGTTAAATATGCTTTGAAGCCTGTCAGGCTGCTCAGTGGAAGGAATGTCCAGCTTCTCAAGGCCTCCCTGAGTATGCAAGTTACTTGAAGGCCAGAAGTTTGAAGTAACTCATAATCTTTCTCCCAAGAGGCTGAACAGACCAGAGAGCTTATTCCTTCAACAAAAATTTCTATCCCTTGTAGCAAAGTTATGTTTCACAAACAGGAATCTTGAGATGGTCGATGTCATTCAGGCACAGGTTCTTATGCGTGTTGAATTTAACAAGGGGCCTTCCTTACCTTCGTGTTTGCAACTCTTGTTATTATCTCTGTCACATCTGTTGTGGGGTTTGTATTTCATGTCCTCGGTGCTTCTGGACTCTTTCTAAGAATCTCCACCACTGAAATCCATTTCAATTCTTTCTTTGCCTGTATTTTTGATAGCAGAACTGTGTCCCTTCCTTCTTGGTATGTCCCTTCTGAACCTCCCCGTTTTCTCTTACACTTGAGGTTGACATAAGCTTAGTGAAGCCCTGACCTCATGTCCCTAACTCCACTCTGAATTTCAGGTACTGACAGGAGGAATTCCTGAATTTGGTCTTGGCATAATTTCACATTCATTTATTGACATCCCTTATTTTGCTCCATCCGTGGCATAAGAGATTTTGTCTACCACCTGAGGGAAGGATAGGGGCACTTCTGATCTCAACCATATGAGGAGATACAGAAACAAGTAAATGTTTTCAGGTTGTTTGGCTTTGGTGATGTCTTTTTGTCCTATAGGCCACCTGTAATTTTCATTCTTACTGTATCCTGGGTTCAGTTTTTGGTGACAGATTAAGGGTTTCTTTTCAAAGAAACTTAAGAGACAACTAGGAGAGAAACTTCCATCTCTAGAGTGTCTTGTGCACTTACACTGCCTGGAGGAAGTTCAGTAGGATTGCTTGCAAGAGAAGGGGTCTGGTTTTGGACTTCTTGCTGCCTCCATAAAGAATTAGGAAAATAACCCCATCTCTTTGAATAAAGTAAATCTGAAACCACGTTCCAAGTAATACTTTTCTGCTAAGATTTCATAACCCATACTGTGCATATACCTTACAGTTGTAAGGTATCATGATGTTCTGTATGAAAGCTATATAAAGTAAATAGCAATTATATAGCATTTATTTCCCAAGGGCCATAGATTGTTGGCTTTGAAATAGAATACTATTATTCTTCCTCTCTTCTTCTCTGATGAGGCCTGCAAAGTAAAGATTCCTTCAGGTCTATCCAGACAAGGCGGCTTTTCCTAACAGAGTCCCTAGTTAAGCTGTTTGTGGTACAGCCACATCATGCTCAAGTTTTTTGTCTGATTTATAGCACATGGCACTTCAAACACTAATTTATATTGATCTTGGGTTTTGGTCAGGTGATTCTGTGTAAAGTTGAAGAAGTCTTCCTATTGTTGTTGTTCTCTGAAACTGCATTCTCCCACCATTTCATGTAGAGGACATAGAGTCTGGAAGCACCACACTTTTTTGTTGAGATAGAAAAGTGTGTTAGAGTAAGGGCACGGGGAAGCCTAAAGCTAAAATACAATCATAGACATAGTTCTTCTGGAGTTTATGAGGTGAGAAACTCAGATGGCAAATTTGACAGAAGAGTGATCTACTAAAACTGAGTTTTAAGTTCTTCTGGACCCTCTCTGGAGAGCCTGTAGCATGGATACAACGAGTCCTGCTGTAACCCTGCCATGTCCTGCATGTCCCACCACCCTGGATAGGTCCCTCCACACCAGATATCCCTGGAGGAATATGTCTTATACTGAAACTATTCCACCCATGAGGAAGGAAGACATGGGAGTTATGAGCCGGTCCCTGATGCAAAAGTTGTGGATCTGCTGTTCTGTTTAACACTGCTCTCTTCCCATTGCACACACAGAGGATGTAAAGGAGTAAGTGATCTTGACTTGGATTTTCTGTGTACTGTGGCTATCTGCACCCAGGCAGCAGCATAAAGGAGCTGCTGCAAATCAACTGCTCAGTAATGAGCTGTGTGAGGTGCTTGCCCTGCAGCAAGCAGAAGTTGGGAGCCACTTACGCTTTTAAAGTGTTGCAGCCAAGCAGGGTTGAGTGGGCCAATCCCTCTGGGCATCTACTGATTCTGAGCTGACATTGCTTTATTGGTAAGTGGCATGGAAATGAAATAGATTTGAAAAGCGTATCTTCATTAACAAGACTGGGATACCAGACATTTAATTTTAGGCTTTATCTGCTGTGCTGAATCAAATGGTGACACCAAGATTTGGCAAGCAGTTGTTGAGCACTCCAGGAAAGGTTGGTCACTGGCATTTGTAGGAGTTTCTCAACTTTGAGGACATAGTCAAATAGTCCTCAGGAAAGAAAAAAAATAACTAGCAGGAGTGTTTCAGAAGAGAGTTATCCTTTTTTTGGTTGGTTGGTTGGTTGGCTTTTGTTTTGTTTTGTTCTTGGCCTCTACTGGATGGCAGCTGTGCCTGGTTTTTCATTTCTTTTGCCATTCTCTTAGCATTTTCATTTAGCCGAAAATGCTGCTGTAATTGCTACTTGCCATCTGGATTTGCCAAAATCAAATATATATCACATATGTCCATTCCAACTGTTCCTGACCATCATACTACTTCTCCCCAGAACATTCTTGCAAGGGTATGAGTGTGCACTTGTGGGGTTTATAGGAGAGCTAGTGTTTATCCTCTGTAACTTTCCAGGACAAGGAAAGGAATTTAATGATGATTTGATCTGATCTTTTTCTTTCTGACCATCTTCAAGTATCAAGTGCTGAGATGCCTTTTTTTTTTCATGTGGCATTTAATTTTGAGAGGAAGTCAATGGGGCATCATTGCTGTGCCTGGAATTTTTGGATTTGGCCCATCCTTTCCTACAAAATTAGGTCTGTTGGCCTAAAATTGGTTGTTTTATGAGGTACAGGTACTTAAACACTAAACTAGCCAGCTCTGCTCATAGGAATATTATTAGAGATGGCCTGGAGCTGGCAGGTTTTTCTAGGGAAGATAAGGAAGGGCTTAGCACATCCTAGGTTAAGCTCTTCCCTGTCACAGCTGAGTGCTAAATGCAATGTGACCTGCAGTGTCTGAAGGGTAGATGGAGATTAAGGCATCTTCATGGCACAGTGCTGTGTCCATAGGAGCTAGCAGTGAGAGCAGAAGTGCACTGTATCCATGATAACTTACTATTTTTCATGAGTTGGTACATGTGGCTTTTCTAGAAGGGTAGGTAGCCTGAGATGAGGTCAGTAGGTACCCTAGGGAACATGGACATAGAGCATTAGGAGGTGCTTGGTACTCTTAGCCCAAAACACTGACACGAGTTTGCTTGTGTATCTGTGGATTGGCTGTCAGTGAATTAGGGACAAGAGAACCTATAAGGCAGCAGCTTTCCATGTTTGTGTGAAAAGTGTCTGTCCCTGTGCTTTGTTAATTTCCTTCCTCCTGATGTGGAAAGAACGAAGGAAGCTAAGAAGCCTAGCTTGTTTTGCTGTGAACTGTGTATATGGAGCATTGAATATCTCCTTAGATAGCTTTGAATGTGGACAGGCAAAAAAAAAAAAAAAAGGGAAGGGGGGAGGACAGAAAGGTCTTTAATGATGTGTTACGTTATTGATGGAGTTTCTAACCCAGAGAACTGCCTGCCTTGGAGCTGTGGGCAGTGTTACCCACAGTTACTGTTTGCTTGTGCATAGTTCATTTTTGTTTTATTGTTCAGGAAAGATAAAGTGGTGTCTCTGCTAAGTGTAGTGACTGGCTGGGAAGAGCAGCCTGGTTCTGCTGAGCACAGCTGCCAAAACTGGAGCAAGCCAAGGGAGAGTGGTTCTTTTGTCAGGGACAGAAATGTGGTCTGACACAGCTTTCTTATCAAAGGGAAGGATTTTTCACTTCAGGAGGAAGTTTGGCTGGGAAGGCATTGGATAACTTTTTTTTTTTTTCCAGCTCTGCGGGAAGTCCTGTATAAATGTGTGTTCCATGAATGTAATAGTTCTGCTTCTGACTCTCTGGAGAGAACATTAGTGCTGTATATGCAGGAAATAACACAAGGGTGACTAAGATACTTTTAATCTGAATAAGTCAGTGAACACACCTTGCATGCTCACAGCCAGGAGCCATTTGCTCTTGGCTCATGCCATGGAGCAGTCAAAAAGTAGGTCTCTTTTTTTTCTAATTTTTTATTCTAAGTATTTCTGAAATTTCCCTTGATCCCTTCCAAGCCATGATGTGTAGTTAAATTAAAACTCAGCCTTTTCTTCTGGTAAATACCTTGTGTAACAGGAGTGATTTGTTTGTGTTTCAGCTTAAACTTGGATAATTTTGTTTAAACATTAAGAACCTATGTGTATATATTATAAAAAAGTTTCTCTAATACAGTTGAAGAAGCAAGTTGTCCTCTAACTGAGGCTATTAGGCTGTGATTTGTTAGATTTGGTTTCTATGGTTTTTTTGTGAGTCTTTACACAAGTCACTTAGTTTTGTGTTTCCTCACTTTTCGTAAGTGTGAAATGAGAAATTACTGCTTGGGGGTATGAAGAGAAATTGCTGGAGTATGCAGGGAATCCTACAATAGCCTTAACGAGTTCCTGATAGGCAAGATGCCTCCCCTGCCAGCCAGTCACACAGTGGTGTACCAGCTCAGTTCAGTGTTTTCCTGACGAAAAACTGAAACCAGGTACTAGTGCCACTTCAATCTTGCCACAGAGCAAATAGGCATAAAATGAACTAATACCTTCACCACCCAAGCAACGGGAGTTATTAATTAACTAATAATTATATACAAATATGTATTTTATTATACTTAACAGGTAACAGTTGATCATTATTTCCTTATTAGTGTTAATGAGAAAGCGCTGTATTCAACACAGGTACTGAGTTATAACTTTAAGTGAACTGACAAAATGCCAGCTTTTGGGTGGTGACATTTCTCTGAGGTTCTGTCTCTGTGATCTCATCAGTGCTCTGAAGCATTTTAGTAAGTGCTCTCTGGAGCTCCACCTCCCACAGCCAGCGGGTGTCACTGCAAGCATTGCAGTGAGGGAAGAACGATTTTGGGGAGAAAGAATAAAAGTTCAAGGGTATGTTGTATTTTCTTTAAGTTAGATATAATTGCAGAATAATAACTTGGCAATTTGCATAGATGTTTCTTGGGGATGCGTAAAGGTTTGAAATACTTACTAAAAGAGAAAAACAAGCAATTAAGTATCATAGATGGCCAAGGCAAATCTTCTGACAGAAGTCACGTCACTGCCAACTTCCACAGCCATGCAGGCCCCAAATGCCGACTTGCTTCCTAGTGCTGAATGTTATGCACCTCACAGATGATGGTTGTTTAAAAAACCCCAACAACAAAACAACCAAAAACAACCACCAAAGAACCCCAAAAAGCCTTTCCCTGAATTCTTTAAAACCACTTATATGGAATTCTTGGTGTTTGCAGATCTGAACGCTAAAGGTCACTCTGGCTCAGAGCACCCATCTTCCCCAGAGAGGTGGCCATCCCCGAGGCGAGATGAGCTCTGATGCAGATGCTCTTCCAAGCCGGTGCTGGGAGAAGATGTGGTTGTACCGTCCTGGGCAGCCCCCAGCCCTCTGCCTCCCAGCGTGGCACAGCCCAGGCAGCCATGCAGGCCGTGGGCTGTTCACAGCACAGACATTGCCCAGCGGTGGGAAGGGAAGGGTGGCCTCTTCGGGAAGGGCCTCCCTCGCACTGCTCGTTGCTAAGGCCCGCGTTGTCTCTGCCTGTGTTATCGTGAGGATGACAGTTTAAACAGGCCTTATCACTGTGTATTCAATCAAGGTTTATGAGGGCTGATAAAGATGTCACCTTGTTGCTTTGTGTGTTCATTAAAACCCTATTCCCCAGTAGGACTTTGCTGTGTTATGGTTTTTTTTCTTCCTTCACTGAATTTTAGGTATCTTCTGAAGAAAGAGGTGCATGTTGGAAGGAAAGGCATAATGCTTCCTTGAATAACCCTAATATTTCTGTGGGGAAGAATTTTAAAAGCCCAAAGCCCAGATTTAGTAGCTTGGTTGACACAACCCTATCTGTATTTAATATCTTATATTGTCGTACTTGCTCATTTAATAGTTCAGTAAAGTTTCCTAAATGTAGCCTATGCAGGGCAGTGAAGTGACTTGTGTGCACTTCCCTGCTCTGCTGTGTTGGTGTTGAAGGTGGCTTGGGAGGGGCTTGGTGTTACTCAGTTATGATAGAGGATGTGGTGGGTTGAGTTCCCATTGAGACTTTTCCTGATGGATGGAGAGTGCATATACCCAGAACAGAAATGTAAGCCTTGTTCACTTATTGTTCTGGGTGTATGTCAAAACTGAAGGAATGGTTGCAATAAAGAGGTAGTCATATAAAATGCATCCATGATTTTCAAGTCATCTGTCTGTGAACAGATGCCTCCCCTGATAGGAAGTAGGCTAGGATTAAGTCTGTGTAAACTTCTTCATTTCAAGGTGCCTTTTGTTTTTCCTCAACCCATGTCCTCCTAGCTAAAATTTAAAATGAATACATTGTCTTAATTGTATCTGATGTCATGTCCAATTCTGCCAGTCTTCAGAAAGATCTTACTTCTACAGTGAGCAGAAGTTGCTCAGTTGCATTTTTGTTGGTTAAGTAAAATTTGTTTTAGAACAAAACATATACAAAACCATAATGAAATATGATTAGTTGCAGCTGCTTGCTGTGTTATAAAAGAGAAAAATGTTAGGGGACTCTATTGGCTAAAAAGATTTGAAAATATGTAACAGACTCAAGACCCTAGTTCAGGCACAAATCAACTGAGATAAGGCATGTGTGTTTAGGCTCTTTTAAAAAATGGGAAGAAACTAAATATTCAATTGATTCTGAAGATCCTCAAGTCATAGTGAATTCCTGTTATTTACACTTTAGCATATTGGCTCTCTGCATCCTCCAAACTTTGTGAATACTAATGGCTGTTGGCATTTCAAAAATGATTCTTTCACTTTGTTTACAGTTTTGCTGCCGCTGGCAAGCATTGGACTATCAAAGGCTTTAATGCTGTGCATGTGCATTTCATAATAGAATGTTATTCTATGAGGATAATAACACTTACTAGAGATCAGTAATTAAATGAAAAACAGAGCCTCTCCACCATCACTTGTTAACACTTCTAGTGATTGTTTGCCTATTAACACTAATTGGTTATGGCTTCCATTTTAGCGCTGTACAGGCTGGCATAAGCATGAGGCACTCGTGTATGTACAGTACTTATGAATAGCTGTGCTGTCCTACTGATCTCTGCAATAAAAGTTACTGTACCATGATCTGGGTCTGCTTCTTTTTAAAAATGTTTTATATCAGAACCACTTGTTGACCTCTGCCTTATCAATTCACTCTATCTGTTTGCCTTTAAACAGTAGTCACAGTATTCTCTAGAATATTTGCCTGGTACAGTGGTGTTCATTTAGCCTTGACCATGGAATACTCTGTGGTCATCCAGTAGTACAGTATTTTTTGAAACTTGCCTTATAACTAGAATGTGTTGTTAAACCTTCGTTTGACTTAATAAGTTGACTCTGGACACTCTAAAATCATAATTGATTTGCCTTTTGATGTTCCTGAAGCTAAGATAGAAAATGTCATGATCACAGCCAGTCACTGGGTTCAGGAAACCACCTTCACTCAGTGAGCACTTTCGACAGGGTGAAGAAGGGGAATCTGAAAAAATTTTTCACAGTAAGAGTGATAAAGTACTGGAATGGTCTGCCCAGGGAGGTGGTGGAGTCACCATCCCTGGATGTGTTTAAAAAAAGACTGGATGTGGCACTTGGTGCCATGATCTAGTTGAGGTGTAAGAACATGGTTGGACTCGATGATCTTGAAGGTCTCTTCCAACCTAGAAATTCTGTAAATTCTGTGAAGCGTGGCATTGAAAGGTACCTTCGGAAGCTGAAGTCTCACCCCAGACACGTGTGCTAATGTGCTAAATTGCCAGAACATGGTTGCCATCCAAAAGCTTGTCTGGCTTCAAAGGTATATTGCTTTCTGTTTCCTCATTTAAATCCAGAAAGCTCATGACAACAGAATATTAGGCTGAAAATCTGGGGATAATGTAGTATAGAAAAATAAAGTGGCTCAAATGTTAACAGTACCAAGAGATCCCTAGTCTCTTTCTAGCCAGCTGAATGGGAAAACGTTCTCAGTGCAGAGTAATTGGTTTTTCCCTTTTGTTCTTTTTGGATGAGGCAATATACTTCAGCAGTGTCAAGAAGTATCAGAGAGTCGCAGTCACTTCTCTGTTACCATACTGGGAGCGGCATCTTAGTAAATCAGGACCAGGAGAGGGCCCTGTTTTGGGCAGAGCCATGAATAATCGTGTTTGCCAGTGCCACCGCCTTCCCAGAGCACGCTGCTGCCTCGTGAAGGGAGGCGGTGTGTGCAGGGCCGATAAAGGACGGCGATGGTGCCAGCGGTGCCGTGGCTTTGCTGCGGCGTGTTGTGCCGTAGCCATGGCACCTGGTGGTTGATGAATGTCTGTGGGCTGGTACTGTGCTGAGGCATGATTAGATATTTATTGCTAGCAGCCACGCTAGTCCAGTCTAAAAGATGACTGAGGGCTCTGCAGGTCTGTTGAGAAGACCTGCTCTCAGAGCAAGTTGAGGCATCCGTATGTAGGTCAGTGTTTACAGACACCTGAGTGCTCACCAGCGGTCACCTTGGTTAATCCAGCTCCTGTGGAGAAACCAGTAGCTCGATGCACTGGGAGATTGCCAGCCCCTGTCCATGAGGATGTGGTAACTGATTTTCTCAGTTGAGTAAAAAAAGCAAGTGTCCATGTGTCATTCTGGAGCAATTGCTTACAATATCACTTGATTTGTTCTGTTGTGCCCACCAGGATTACTCAGGCACATATAGTGAATGTAAGTTTAGGAAATAGGCCTGTTTCTTCTTGAGGTACGTTTCATTTATCTTCAAAGCAGACCTCAAAGGCTAATGATTTAAAACCATTACTCTAGAGAGTAGAATGTCTAAATCCAATCAAAGAATTTATCCCACAGGTATTTGTGTACCTCCCTCAAATTCATGGAAATGTCGATAGCACTGATTTATTAACTAGAAACTTCATTTTTTCTAATTAGTGAAATTACAGTGCAGGCCAGCCACGAAGTTTTGTTGTTGTGACATTCACCCACCTTCCCTGCAATGTTGCTTCTACTTGTGCTAATCTAAATGTAAATTGTAAGCCCTGTGGGACAGGGTCTGTCGCTTACATTCTTTCCTTTCCTTTTGTGTGTTTTTAATTTTATTTTATTTTACGGTTGTACATGGTCCTCGGGGCACAGTATCTGTTGCTTGCCTTACGTGCTCCTTGATGATTCCTAAATTCATGTCTTTAATTGAGTCCACTCGTGGCCTCTCTTTTCAACCATGAATCAGAGTATCTGCAATAAGCCAGCAACACAGAGAATATTTTAAGATCCTAATAGCTCCCACTGGAGCCTCCTCATTTCCCCCATGGCCATGAAAAATGAATTGCCTGTGTGAGATGCTTGATCAACAAGCTAGAATGGTTTGGGAAAAGGAAAAGAAATGGATTTGAGGAAGGAGTTACAAAAAGCCGGAGAACACCCTGCGGTTTCTTCTCCCTCTCTCACAAACGGGGATCCTGCTCCTGCACAGCTGTGGTGGTGGAGCCCGGGCTGGGAGAAGGCTTTGGGATGTGTAGGCCCCCAGCCACAGAGGGGGTTTACGGGTCAAAATCAATACCTGTATGTTAGTCCATATAAATAAATCATACGCCTGTAAAATACATGCTGTGGTTTGCTGCTGGGTCCTGAGGGAGCAGGAAAATAATTTAGCACAGCTGGATGCTTGTTCGTCTTCCAAACTATTTTTATGGTCTAAAAGAATAGCTTCCTAAATCGCCGTCGTATGGAAAAGCGGGGTGTGGGGCTGCACCAGAGCGCAAATGCACTGGCGTCACTTTAATTAAAAAATCTGCTCTCTCACTTACCTTCCAAAACACCCCTGTTCCCTCTAACGAAGGAATTTTTACCTAATCCGAGTGAGCAGCTGCTGTCTGCCAAATGGGCAGTCTGTGCTCCTGGCGGGGCTGGCTGGGTGAGCAGCATTCCCCCTCTCCCGTGCTGCGAAGGGCTCTGTGTGAAACCTCTTCCCTCAACTTGAACTCCAGCGAGGAGTCCCTGCGGCACCTGGAGCCTGAACCCGTCCTTGCAGCAATAAAAGCTCGTTCGCAAGGCTCCCAAAGACGCTGTAAGCGCCCAACGCAACTGAAGTTGAGGACCCATTGGAGATGTTGGGATGCCAAGAAATGATGTTTGATGCTAACCTCTGTGCTTAATGGACCGAGTAATTTCTTCACTACCCTTGTCAGTGAAAAAAACAGGCTTTTGTGAGCCCCATGGAAGCTATAGGAATTATTTGAGGGGCTTTGAAGACCGAAAGTGTGGAATCAGTGCTAATTACAGAGGTGCTTCATTGCTTTGGTGCCTGCAATCCCTGTGCGGGAAGAACCTGGCGCAGGTTTCCATGTCCTTAGAAACGGTGGTGAATGGGCTGTAAATATCTTTGCATTCAGCTCAGGTCTCTGAGGAAAAGTGGGAAGCCAGTTCTGGTGTTTGATCTGCTTGGCTGGCAGCACCCAGCAGTTGCTCTCAGCTGAAAGATGAAGGAATGCCTGCTGGCCCAACGAAATGCTGTGTGAGCAGCAGCAGTGCCAAAGTTTTGGTTTCTCCTCAATTTCTGGTCTATAAAATGCTCTGGTAAGTTCTGTCGGTGGGGAGTTGGAAGGAAGTGGTGTGGCCTGGAGTACATGGAGAACGTGGGCCCTCATCAGATATATGCCCGCTTTTAAAAATGCTAATTGATAAATAAACACTGAAACAATAGGGCTGTGCTAATCCTTTTACAAAGGGAAAATTGCTAATCTAACTCCCCAGCCAGGATGGCTGCTTCACCTTAACAATGGCTGCATTTATACCTTATGTTTTACTTGTAAACTGACATGTAGTGAATTGGAAAGGGTTTGAGCTCACCTGCTTGCTGGGGGAGGGCGGCTAATCCTTTCATGCCCTTCACACTCGGTGAGCAATGCTGCCATTTGATCACGCTGAAGCAAAAAGGCCAGCCAAATTTTCAGCCAGTTTAGACTTGGTTGTGCTTGTGCTCTAACAATGCTGCCAGTGTCTCCAGTGAGGGCAGAGAGAAAGGTCTATTCATGTCTTCACATAGTGAGTACCCGAGGGCCTGATCTTCAAAGGCACTGGGCACCCCCAAGAAAGGATGCTGAGCTCGCTGATGTTCAGTGACCCCAGTTTTCCTCACTTTGCAAGCATGTTGAGTCCTTGTTAGTGGATGTTGGCAGCAGGGAGTGCGTGTGCCCATCTTCAGTGGCCTGCTCCTGGCTGATGAGCCCACCATGGAAAACCAGCTGGAAGGGAGAAGGATCTGAGCACCCTTGTCCCCAGCATTGCTGTGATAGGGGACTGGGAGCTGGAAGCACAGGCAGTGTGGTGGGTTGCCAGGGAGGTGGAGTAGTGCCAATGAGTTGATTGAAAGGTTGTGTGCGTCTTTGCCTTGCCTGGCATTCGTGCACATTTTATAAGTTTAACCAAATTGCTTGTGGTCGTGTTGGAAAAGTCTTACCTTGGAGTTTTGTCCTCAGCTGCTACAGCTTCTTGCTCTTTCCTACCCCTTGTTTTGTTGTTTTTTTTTTTTTCCCCTTTGCTTCTGTATTACTCTTCAGCATAGGATCTGATCCAAAGAGATGGAAATAAGATTTTTCTTCCTGTATTTGTTCAGTAAGGTGTCTACAAAACCGTGAGCTTGTTTGGGAATGAAGGAAACATGGACAATCCATAGCTGTAGAGTCACAGTCACAAATTCAGGGCACTTTGATTCAGAATGAGTATTGAACAAAGTATTTTGGTAGACAAGAGACCTATGGGATTCTCTCTTCCATGTAACCAGGTTTATATGAGCATAGAAGAGGAAAATCTGGATGATTTCTATTTTTTTATCCCTGGAGGTAATATTCTTGTAATCTCCCAATGTCATGTGAGATTAACATCAACGTGTATTTTTCCTAAGAGAAATTGTATCAGGCATCTGGCAAAGCAGTTCATGTCACTTGTATTTAAGGGATTCTTTAGAGAGGGAAGCAGAAGGAGTTGTGGACCAAACATGCCAGAAAGGCTGTGTAAAAGACTTGGAGAATCTTGGTTTGACATTGCTGATCTGAGGTCTTCTCCTCGCTGCCAGGACAGGAGTGTTAATGCAGCATCAACTCCAAGGACAGTCTAGCCAAGTAAGGGATGCTGCAGCAGATTAAAAACTGTGGGAAAGGGGTTATTAGAACTTAAAACCTACTAGTTCATAAAGACCTAGAAGTTTCATTATTTTTTAACATGGATTTTTACCACAGTTGGCTTGAATTAGGAGTGCCTGTTTCTTTTGCTTTGGTTAAAGGCAGAGCTAGCACATGTAACACCAATGGAAGAGTTAGAGGAAAACATTTTAGCATCTCCATTTCAGTCTCACAAAGCTAAGAAAAACCCATGTGTTAAATTATTGGTCATGATTTTTATTTGAACTCTGACTCAAGTTATTTACATTGAGAATTCAATGTGTGGTTAACAGACAACAAATTTAAGTGACTTACCTGGAAAAAAGAAATAGTAGATTTGAGGGAGTTTTCTTGGCAGAGTTTCCTAAAATGAAATTTTGCAACTAAGTGGCATTAATATTTTCACCTAGTCTCAGTGTAGGAGTATGCTGATGAACTGGACTTGGGAACTATTTTACATAAAGAGTGGAATTTGAATCTCCACAAGGAGAATGGAATAATCACATAGCAGAAGAGGTGTGAAATGTAATGCTGCAGAAGATAAGATCTCATTGTATTTAGGAAATAACAAACATTTTGGCAATGAAGTGGAGCCGGAGGGTTCAGAGAAGGTGAAAACCAGAGTGCTGCAGTGAGTCACAGGAAGTGCAAGTTGGGTGCAGTGTCAGTACAACCCTTTCCAGAGAAGAGGGGAGCATTGTAGCTGTGCTGCTGAGCCAGGTGCTGAGGAGAGACCTCGTGTGAAGTGCTGTGTAGGGCAGCTGCCTTTCTAGGAAGAACGGGAAAAAAGAAACAGACCACGCTGAAAGTAGGGGCAGCAGCAGGCTAGCAGAACAACCAGGAGGCTGGAAACCCTGTCTTGGGAGAGGGCAAACCAGCTTCACTCACAAGCCACAGAATGGGAAAGGTGGAAAGAGGAGAAACTGGAACTGAGGACAGTGACTATAAGGAGTATACATGAGTGTAGAACAGTAGGAAGAACAATTATGTGTAGATGTAAGAATATAGGCTGAGGGTTTCAGAGGAGATTCCCACAGTATGAGCTGTAAGATTCTGGATGAGCCTTCCAAGATGAGCAGTTAAGAAAACCTGGTGAGTGTGTAAGTGTGTAGTATGTGTTTTATTAGATTGGCAAAGACACATGATCAAGCCAGCAGCAGGGAGGGCAATATTAATTATAATACTGGCCTAGTTTGAGGGATCCTTAGGAAAGAAGAGCAGGGACAGTCCTCAGCCAAACAAACTCTGCTGGAAAGACAGCAAATATGCAGAGGCTTTAGATCAAATTACACTGTCCTAGGTCTTGTCTTCTCTGCCAATACAGTGGTATAAGGCATCTCAAAATAAATGTATTAAATTTTGCTAGATGGTAACTGCTTTACCTGGTGGTAGAGAAAAGACTCATGTGGATACAGGAAGTGATGAAGGAGGACAATGGATTTTCTTTCTACATTCTTTCTACATTATTTTATACACACACACACACACACACACACACACATATACATGTAGTTTACATGGAAAGCCTCGAAGGAAAGTATTCCTGCTTCAGTATGCTGCCTTAAATTTCTTGTAGCCATCCTTGCTTGTGGTAGGCAGGGACAGGAATGAGCTCTTTGAGTTAATGAGAGCAGCAGCCCCTTGTACAGTCTGTTGGGGGATGTAAATCTCTGTGTGGAGTAAGGTGACCAAGCAGTGTTTGAGCCCAAGCCTCCAGCTCTGAGACTTCCAATCTGCCCAGCTAAGTCCCCTTTCAGACTGGAAGCACAACTGTGTTGAAACCTGCTGTGAGACCCTCAAGGCTCTTGTTTAAAAAGCAACTGGACAAAGGTCAAACCCAGAAAGGGAGAAAAAAAAATACCAACATCAAGAAACTAAAACCTGTGGGAACAGTCATAGAAGGAGAGGAAGGAAGAATGTTTCCTGGAAAATAAAGAACCTCACTGAACTTTAAATCTAGCCCAGACACCCAGAGTCGCCTTGGTTATGTTGGAAAAGCTTAATCCAGCAAAAACAGGGAAGGAACAGAAAAGTTAAAATGCTGGAGGAGTGAATGATAACAAGTTGCCTTTGTGTCATGGTCTTTCATATCCTGACTGTACTGCACACGCAGAGGAATGTTTTGTGCCTCCCTGTGCTCAGGCTGTTTTGTTTCTAGATAGAAGAGAGAGGGGAAAGGAGTGTGGGGAGACAGTGTCATGTTCTGGATCATCCAGAAGAGGAGAAATGTCACTCTGGACATTCAGCTCAAACCAGCCTACAAAATGCTGCACAGGAGAACGCCCACTCTGCGGTCCTAAGCACACGCTGCGCAAAAGTTAAAAGCAATCACAAGAGAATTTTAATGCCATATTAAATGTTGATTCATGTGTGGCTGGAGCCACAGTGAACTGGAGAGCTGGTGCTTGATCCAGCTCCGAAGTGATAAATTGATCTGTAACTTGTGCCAGTTTCCGAGCACGGCAAAAGTCATCTGATAGGGACCGATGGCGAAGGGTGTGACTCGGAGCCGGAGCCAGGAGCCCTGTCCTCCTGGAGTGGGTGTGCACCTGGCAGGCTGAGTCACTAACTGCCTTTGGGAACAGCCTTCTGCACAGGAATGTTACCATCACCTCCGCTGCAGGAGCAGACCCCAGTGGCATCACTGGTCACTCACTGCCCAGATTCAGGTGCATCGTCTTCAGTTTCTTCCGCTCGAGAAAGGAGCAGCTGAAGGGTTTCAGCAAGGAATTGCTCCCAATCTGGTCCACACCAATGGTAAACAGCTTTTCCCCCCAGTCACAAATGGCATCCAAAAAGACTATCCTATTCCCTTTTTTTACTGTTATCGTTTGGTTTTGATCACTCAAAAAAAAAAAAAGACTATTTTTTAGGAAATAGATGGAATTTTAAATACATATCAGATGTTTAGGTCAGATGCTTATTAAGTCAATAAATCATTTGTAATTGAGAAATATTTGCTGTCTCCACATGTAACTGACATGAGGAGTGCTTTTTTTACGGAGCATATGGAGGAACAAGTCACTCTCTGAGTAGGGGAGTGAACTGAATCAGATTTTCATCAGCTTTCACTGGAACAGATTCTCTGAGCTCCGGCTGTTCCATGAACCATGCTGCTTTCTCTGGGTCTCGCTCTCTCTCCCCTTCCCTCCCACTTGTTCTTCCCTTTTATGCAGCTGTCTATTTTTCTCCAGCTTTGTTGAAGTTCAGTTTGTGAAATTTGGTTTGCCCAAGGTTTGGTTCCACAGGATGCTGAGCTAAATGCAAACTGGTTTAAATCTTGCAGCCAATTTGTGATCACTTAAATAAAGGGAATTTTCTTGAAGTGTGTGAACATTGATGAAAATTGGGACATCTGTGTCATCTTCCCACCGGCAACAGTTTTTGTGAGTATCAAATAATCATTGTCTGCCTTGTTTTCCCATACCTCTGAATCAAGTACAGCATTTACAGAAACTGCAAGCTGTATTATAAAATACCTTCAGGAAGAAGTTGTACTTCATGAGTGTGTTATTATTGTCCTAGCCAGGGCTGCAGAGAAAAAGAACAGTTTTGGAAAGATGTAGGTAGCCACAAATTAATGTTGGATAATGAAAAGGTAAAAAAGTCTTAAAATGAACCACATGTGGAGTTTAATGGGCTATCCACATAGGTTTGAAATGCCATCATTCCCATGAGAAGCAAATGGATATGTGCTGCATCCTGGATGGAATATCCTTATACTTCTTTATTTCTAATGAACCTGTTGTTTGGTTTTGATCACTCGTGTGTGTGTGTGTGTATTGTGTATATATGTGTGTGTATATATATATATGGTTGTATATTGATGGGCTTTGGAAGTCATTAGGCCCTGCTCTATTGTGTCACCTACCTAACTGAAATTAGCTATGGAGTTTTGGCCAGAATATATGTTTGGATTATCAAAAATCCAACAGCCTTTAGGACTCTGGCAGGGGAGAGGAACAAGTGTCACATTTATCTGGCTTGCTTTTTGTTTCTGTGCGTAGTCCTTGATGCTATTTGGGCAGTAGGTCATATAACTGTTTCCCCAGAGCTATCTGTCCGGCAGGAAATCATGAAAGCATTAGACATGTGCCAGCTGAAAATCCCTTTGCTGAAACACTGTAGATTTTGCTGTATTTCTGCAGTAGGTGCTTTTCTCTGAGCTCATGCATGAAGAAACCTCCCAGACTGGAGCTGAACCAGAAAGGAGAAGCTAGACAATGTGGTAAAGCTGACGTTTTGAAACTATTTCCACTTATTTAAACAAATCTATTACCTGTTTGAATACCTGGAAGTACTCCAGGACTTCAACAGTTTATAATTTTCTCTTGTCTAGTTCGCCTGGTTTATTTTCCCAGGCTTAGTAGCTGCTGACTCGAAATGTTCTCACTATGAAGGCAGAGAGGTCCCTATTTTCACACTGTCTTCGTCCCTGCAATTGCAGGACTTGGTATTACAGTGCTGCTGCATTTAGCCTCCATCCTAAAAGCCTAATGATGTTCAAGATTCAGATCTGCAGGATAACAACAAAGGCTCTGGGCTGGTGGTGAGCAGTGGTAAGGTCCCTTCCCTTGAGGAAAGGCTTTAAAATCCGACTACAGTGGGTGGCTACCAGCACAAGGGACTGCAGGAGCTGGGCTGCCTTTCCCGGGACATGGGAATAAGGAGCTGTTTGAGGGGTCTCACTCCTGGCTTTCAAAATTGATAAAACCCAAGGCTTTTCTTAAGCAGTGGCTGGGCAGACTAAGGCTTTGGTCACGGGGGAAACTGTCGAGGCCTTTGGTGCCTAGAAGGATTTAAAAGCCACTTGATCTACACACAAGTGCTCTGTGCCACAAGCAGCAGTATTGGTCCAATGTGTTAAAAAAGATAACAAACCACTGCAGGGTTGACTGTTCTCCTCCCTTCAGGCTATAAACCAGTATGTTGTACTTTTAATTCCTCTCCTCTCTCAATAAAAAGTGATTTTGTTGGCCAGGTGCAATGTCAGAAAGCAGTCCCCATCAAGCAAAGGCTTTGGCCAGTTTCCTTGGGACTTTATTAAGTACTGGAGTACCACAGCAAAATATGACAGAAGTCCAGCATTACTGACCACAAATAAATAAAACACCAGTCTTTGACCACGGGGAAAAACTCAAGTTATTTTGCACACAATCTCTTGCCCTTGAAGAGGCTGAGGGAAGGGAAATTGAGTTCCTTTCATAATGTTAAGCAGACCTGCTTCCTAGTCAGAGCTGAGCCTGCCATTTTCTCTGTTTGGAGCATTTTTCCTGAAAGTGGGATGTAGGAATCCAGCTGCACGGGTCTAATTTGCAATGGAGCAAGTCAGGAAACGCTTTCCTTCCACTCTTCAGTATATTAGGTTTGTCCTGTTTTCCCCTTTGCTCGTTTGCTGCCTATACTTGTCATACCTTTAGAGCAAAGCTTAGCATCAGAATCCTGTATCCTGTCTTTTCCAGTCTGTCTGGATTCATAAAATTACTTTTGACAGCCTTTCATGCTCAAGTCACTTTACTAGTGATGTCTCTCATATCTTCTACCAGGTAAGAATGGCTTTGTCACTTTTAGTTTTCTTGGCTCTTTAGGATTTTTTTGTTTTCAAAGAAGGAATCAAGTGCATGTGGGCAGATGTTTCCAAAGAAGCCAGTGGATTGGAGTAGCTCTTTAGTAGGAGACCAGGGCAGGCATTTTGCAACAGGTTATTCAGCTGCATACATGGTGTGGGCACAGGTCCTTCAACAGACTCTGGTGAAATTAAGAAGCTGAATCACCATCTGCTTTTGAATGAAGACTGTAGGAGGCTGAATTATACTGTTGGAAAGCCTGATTCCCACTCTGCCTTCACCTCCATCTCAGACTGATTTCTGGTGCTTTTTGCACCTACATATATTCTGTAATTTGTGTTTGTGAATTTGCTCCTTGCAGTGACAGAGGAAGACCCCTCTGTGCCTCAGGGACATTTTCTTATTGTGTCTTAGCTTGTCATTTCTCATCTCAGTGTGTTCTTTCATCTAGTTTCTGTGTATGAGGAGACACATTCCTACAGAGGAACACCTTGCTCTCCAGATTGAGCCATGCCTGCAAGCTGGACGCCCATCACTCATCACTCAGTTTGAACACAGCTCCATTCAGGTGATATTGGCAGACCAAAACAGCTATTTTGTTTCCATTGATCAGAGCTGGATCCCACAATATGATGCTATAATCCCAATCTCATTCATGCCTCTGATGTGCTTGCCTGCACCACTTTGCTAGTCCCTGATTTCACAGTCCTTGACGAATGGCAGTCACCATTTGTCACTGTAAATGTAGCCCCCATGGATCCATGTTCCTTGATGTCCATCTGTATTCTTGCTCTTTATTTAGGATAAAATGTCCTTTATCACATGCCCTTATCCACATCAGAGGCTGAGAAAAGTGGCTTGATGCCTGAGATGTGTGAAAGGAGTTGTTTGATTGCAAAATAGATGGAGACCTTACAGCATAACCAAAAAATAGTCATTGACAATCAGAGTTTGATTTTCCTGCTTAGAACTCCATTCCCTTTCCTTCCTAAGCCACTTGGCTATGGCTCTTGGTCTTCCCTTCCTGACTGTAGAACTCATAAGGTCACTGTAGAACTCATAAATGTTTGTTGAGAAGAAGTCGTGTTCTGTTTGAAAACCACTTTTATTTGCATTTTCTTTTGAATGGTATGTAGAAAATTAGCCAGTCATGTGTGGAGAGAAAAGCTAACATCCCTGGTAACCAAGCAGTTGAATGCTCTGTACACCCAGGCAAGCAGGCTGTAGAAGCTGCAATTAACCACCTCTGACTGTATAGTAACTTCAAATTTTCAGCTTTGATGGCCACTCGTTGGTGTTTGCAGAGCATTCCTATGGCATATGGTAACCTTTAGCCCAGCACAGACCTTCAGGACTAAGTGCAAAACCTCTGTCATTCAGGTATGGGGCATATGGTTAATGTTAGAGAATGACTTAGCTCTTGTTTGTTTCTTTGTTTGTTTTTGTTTTGAGTACACCTGAGTCCATCAGCTCCCATTCAATATCACCTCTAGGGCCGCTTGGAAGACTAGGTGGATGCTAAAATACAAAGCCTCTCATTTGCAAGACAGTCAGAGAGAGATGCAAGGTAATCCTGAGGTGACTCGAGATGAAACCAGGAACAGGACCCAGAAGTCCTTGGCTCTGTTGCCTCTCTCACCCACTGTGTTCCCAGGGTGGATTGTTATTTTGCAGATGTTTGTCAAACATCTGCATGCATAAGAGAACAAATCATAAACCAGTTGTAGTTTTCTGCTTTTCTTTTCTGTCAGAAACATTGTTTAAGGACCAAGGAAGAGAGACAGAAAGATTTGTTAAGCAACATCCCACAAGAAATATAAATCTCCTCAGAAAATAATGCAGCTTCTTCGTTCTATCTGATTTCTGAAAGGCTTTCTTCCCTTGTAGGACAGCATAGGCTCGGTGTCCCAACATAATCCCGAGGAGAAATGCTGTGCTGGGCAGGCGGCGGAGCCCAGCTGAGATCCTGGCAGAGCATGAGAGGGGGGGTGAAAGACAGTGGGTGTCCTAGCTGGCTTTCTAGTGTTTGGACACTGTCACTTCTTTTCCTGCAGCTTAAAAGAGAAAAGAGCAGCTGTAGCAGAAGTTAAGGTTCTCTCTCATGTCCTTAGCCTTGAAGGGATGTGTTGCCATAGCTGTGCCTCCCTTTTTAAATTGTTGGCAGGCAACACAGATGGCAGTCAGTGGTGTCTGCTCCACTCATCTCACGCTGGGGCAGAGACAGGGCTGTATCTCTGTCAAAGCAGTCCACGGCTGGTTGTATCGGAGCAGCCTCCTTTTGTCAGCAGCTGGAGCCAACAGGGATGTTCTCAGCTGCGAGAGCTCACTTCTGCTGCTGCTGTCCCGCAAGAACCCAGCAACCTCTGGGACAGGAGAGGTGGCAGCAACAGACAACTGTGCTCTGAAGTGCAATTTATCTGCTCAAATACTTGGACAGGACCTTCTGTCTGCAGGCCTCTTGGATCCTTGGGAGCACCAGTGGCCGAATGCCTGTGGAATTCCCACAGACCTGACACAAGTGGGAGCTCTGGGCACCTCAGACAGCCAAGACACTTATGCTTTCAAAATTATGCTCCCAAATGGCGAATAACCCAGATTTAAAAGCCTCTTTTGAAAAGCTCAATTCTAACAATACTCCCCACAGTTACAGTGAATCAGTGGGAAGGTCACCCTGCTCAGTGGTGCCTGAAGACAGGTGGTTGTATGAGCAGAGGAAAAGTCAATCTCCTCAATCCATGATAATTTAAGCATTGAAAAATCGACTGTTTTTGGAAATACATGTCCAAAAGTGTTTCATGCAGCGATGTCAGCTCTTCAAGTGCAGATTGAAGAACTGTTGGGAGAGGAACTACAAAAATCAGACCATCTTCTTTCCCTCTCCCCCCCCCCAGCATCTGTTTAGGTTAGGATAAAAGTTGAGCCCAGATTACCTTTTATAGGACATTTTTCTGTGAAGACATAGATATGAGAGAGGGGTAAATAATCCGAGAGACTGCTGAAGGGACTGAGGTGTAGGGATGTGAAGGAAGACAAACTGTCACTGACTGATGAATTTTTTTTATGATTTCTAAGTCATGGGGAACACAAAGGTTTTCCTGATTGTGACTGCACTAATTTAAAACATTAAGATGGATGGCTAAAAAATTGGTGCCTAAAACTAAACCCCTTCAAATCCATACTTAAGCATTTCAGTACAGAAGTTTCTGGACTCTGTGGCAGATGACTCCCTTGCTGAAGTGCATTTAGTGGAATTTTGCTGGACTTGTGCAAAAGCTTTGAGCATCCGGCAGCTACTGCTGAAGTCCCACTTAAAATATATTTCCATTTCCTTAAAGTGCTGAATTATGGACTTAAAAACCCAACTCTAGGCACCATTTTTCTCTGTGTGAATGATCTGGTTACAAGTATAATATAATAAATTGTAATAAAATAGATTTATGGCTTATTTTCCTTTTTTGCTAGTGAATAGATGGAAAAATCAGATTTTTTTTTTCTTTTTTTTTTTTTGTGCTTCTCAGTCGGTAGGGATTGTACTGGGAATTGTGCTAGGAGCTCTTGCCTCCCAAGCTATTCTCTGAACAAGGCTGTTTTGCCTCAACAGGCTGAGCTGGTGGGCCCACTCGAGCATGGGTCCTTCTGGCTCTGAGCACACACCAGGGCTGCACAGGAGCCTGGTGCTCTGTGCCAGTAGGAAGTGGTAACGAGCCACCCCAGCCCTCTGAGATGAAGGACAAGTTTGAAATCTCCCTCCTCACATCCTCTTCAGTTTTCAACGTTTCCCGTCCGAACTGTGCCTGGAGCGCCTCATCTTTGCCCGCAATGAATACCATTTGAGAAAAAATAAAAGACAAAGTGCAGACAAAAATCCCATGGCCATGGCAGATCTGTGAAATCTTAAGGCAAGCTTTCTGACAGCAAAACTGCTGCAACTTCGGCAAGCTGATCTGGTCCCTCTGGAGGGAGGGCCATGTTGTGTTATTTCTAATTAACAGAAAGTAAAGGAGCGAGTCACCCAGTGGGTACCAAAGTGCTTCTTCTCCCAACGCATCCCCCACTCCCCGCTTTCTCCTGCCTGCCACTTTGTCCCTCCTTTTGTCACCATCTGTACATGGTTAGCTGGAGAATGTTTATTATATAATTTAGTTAACTTTTGAGCTGCGAGCCTGCCCGTTTGATGTGCCCTCCTGTTAATGCAAAGCACACCATTACTAGTTAATGATCATGAACTGTCATCACAGTCACTTTGAAAAGGTGACAGTGATGAATGGAGCCGGTGGCTCCCAGGGAGGTTGATCACTGAATGGACAGTAAAGTTTATTTAAGCCCTGGCCTGATAATGGCTCTGCATATTTCAGATGGGTTGTTTCTACTCAGTTCTGGGATAGCAGACATTCCCGAAATGATGCGTGCTGCTACCGCCCCTGCCCCCTGCATTCTGCTGTCTCATGGTAAGAGACAATCTCCCCCTGCTTTTGCATCTGCTGCCCTAACTGCTTCCCAGTCCACACTGCGGTTCTCTAGCCAAAAGAGAGGAAACCCTTGGGCAAAATTTCCTCCAAGTTTTGACGAAAGGAAAAGCCCTCTTGGAGCTGTTTCCTGCGTGAATGCCCGCAGCTGCTCCACAGGCTGGGGAAGGGGCTCACACTCCAGTTTAATTTGCCAGGGCTTTTCTAGCGTGATTGCAGCCACTTGCCTGACGTGAGGTTGTGGGGATGGGACTAAAAATAAAATCTGCCTCTCACTGGGTGATCCTAATGGGGGCTGGCAGCCAGCACTGGCAGGCCTTGGAGCTGGGAGTCAACCCGGTGCTTTCAGGTTGGGAGGTTCGAGGTCCCAAGATAAACAAATCTTCTGGTGAGAGTGACCAGCGTTAGGTCAGGCTAAGGGTCACCCGAAGGTCACGCCGCCCTGCAGCTTGGATATTTTGGTTGTGTATTTACCTTCCCAAAATGCTTGGTGCGCTGGAAGGCTCGCCGCTCCGGGTTGTGGAGCTGGGATCAATCTGCCAGTCGGTCCCGGGAGGGGACATCCCTGGGATGAGCAGGGGCTTGGTGGTGAGGCTGGAGAGAGGGCCCTGGAGGGCCACAGGGCTTGGGGTAGGCAAAGTCTCTATGAGCAGGCAGAAGGTGCACGGGGTGATTCATGTCAGCATGGCCTCTTGGCTCTCATTTTAACTTGTGCTGTGTGGGAAACACTGGTGGTAAAAAACAGACACTGCTTTCTCAAGCTGTCTAAAACCTGGATCTTCATCACCTGACAGGCTGGCAGAGTCTCACACATGCAGCAATCGGGTCTGGCTTAAGGAGCTGGAGACTCTTATAAGCCTGAAGAAACAGAGAAAATCCCAAGACACTCCTCATTTTTCTCTTTCTGGCTTTTGAATCTTTGGAAGTCCTGTCTGTGAAGGTTTGCTGTGCAGCCAGGAAGGCTAGAAATGCCTTTTTCCTTTTTCCCAAGGCAAGAAAGAGATATTTGTTTAAAAGACACTGATGAAAGTTTCAGGGAAGTTCACGATTCAGGACCTTGTCCTTGTCAGAAATATGAGAAGGAGCCTGTCATCCAACAGTAGATAACAGGCTTCTAGATGACCTGCTGGTACATAGGACTTCTATGGAATTATCAAAACCAAGAGGTGTCTCAGCTGCATGAGAAAATCATATCAATTTACATAAGCAATGGTGTGTCTACAGCTCAAATTGTATCAAGCCTTACTGTCAAAGCAAAGTAAGGACAACTGCCACAAGGGAGCCACTTAACCAGCCTGTTTATAAACTGACATGGCTTTTCCTGGTAGACAAGTCTATAAACCATTTGCTGGTATCTCAAATGGCAACTTATCATGCACATTTAGGGGATAACAATGGGCTTTTAGGAAAAATAAATCAATGGGTGGAATTAATAATCGCTTTCATTGTCAAAATAAATGCTTTACGTGAGCCGCAGAAAGGGAGGCAAATTATTCTCACGAAGTTCTGAGGTTTGGAGGCGATGCCAGGGAGCTGCTGGTGGCAGGGGGCTGTCAAGCCCAGGCAGGGTGGATATTTGCAGCAGTACTGCAGAGCAGAGTCGTGTCCTTGGGAGAAGGAGCTCTCTGCCGGGGCAGGTCTCGGGGAAGGCGGGAGGCCGAGCATCAGCAGGAGCGCCGAGCTTCAGCGCCTGGAGACGCCTTCCCCCGACCTTCCCAGCACAGGGGCAGGGATGAAGGAAAGCCACTCTCGTCTCCCCGCTGCCTCTCCCGCCCCACGCACCGCGGGGAGGTGACTGTCCTTATAAACTTGGGTTGAGACATTTTACCCGAGCGTCTGCAAACATTTAGACACAGAGCTGCTGCTGTTAACTGCCAGCCCATTGTCTGCCGGTGACACTTTTCTCTGAAAGTCACTTACCAGGGGGCGAATGTTGATTGAGCAAATGAACACAAAGAGCTGAAGCCGCTGGCTGCGAATTGTGCTGCTGTTAGTTTAAACAACTGGAACAGAAATGCCATTATCCGGGTGAGTGGAGGGAGCCGGGTGGAATAGTCACAGCGACAAAGTTTGCCGGCAGTGACTAGCACAGCGAGATGGATGGAGTGTTTGGCCTTGATTGACATATCACCCCGGGTCTAGCTTATTGTACCCACACTCCACTCCTTCCAGATGGATGGAACGCGAGGCTTCTCCCTCACTCTCTCCCTCCAGCAGAAATGAACCTGTGCTCCCTCTTACTGGCACAGCCCAGCCAAACCATGCACAGCCAGTGGATCTGTGCCAGTCCCAGCCTGTACATTCCCAGCCCTCCACGTTCTGCCTGTTTATTCCCCTCTCTGTTCTATGGGTTGGTTTATACCTTCTGTGGTTGGTGTGCAGGCCAGCACAGCTGGCTGGTCAGAGGAGCTGCTGGGCTCTTGCAGAGCTGGAGCTCCAAAAAATGTGGCTGGGGGAAAGGCATTCCCTTACTGCTGTGTTAACACCAAAAAAATTGCCTTCAAGCTTTGGATCAAAGGGTCTCTCCTCCAAGCAGAACACTCAATGAATCCCTCTGGCTGATAGAAGGGCCTTGGGAATGCCACAGGCATGGCCTCTGACATGGCACAGGGAATAGGTAAGAGAAGTAAGAGAAGTCTCCAAGGTCTGACTCACTATGCCATTTGCATTACAGACATCACGGAAGAGCAGCTCCTCCTTGGCTGTGTTTGCAACATCCTTCTCCCAAGGCCTTTTCCAGCCTCTGCCACCACACTCACTGCCATGCGTGCAGCATCATCCTTGGGCATAGAAATCTGTCCCCACAAGAGGTACAGACATGACTCAGAGAGAATGGCAGTGCCTGGATAGGGCAAACTCTTTGGCTGATGAAGTGAAAGATAGGAATGAAAGCCCTGAGCATTCCACAGGGTGGGGAAACAGCAAACTGAATGAATGATGTGGATGTTGTCTGATCCAACAACAGAGAAATGAACATTTAAGAGAGATGGAACACCTGATAAATTAACATCTGTGTTAAATGGGATTTGGTCTGATTACCAGGGCTGGGTAATTTGTGAGTGTGAGGCGTCACAGCTGTAGATTGAGGTGAGTAGGACACATTATTCAGATTATTTTCTCACTTGAATCTGCTCAGGAGACGGGGGATCTTCCTTCTTTGCAGCCTCATGGGAGCAGCAATGTCGGGTGCCTGGTGTCTGTGTTTCACAGGGAGCAGGATATTTGATTACCAGAGGCAGACATTGGTAGCTGATGGTATTAATGCTCTTTTCCCAAGCTGGTGTGAAGGCAGTAAAGCAAATACAGTATAAAAGTGAAAGTCTTCAGTGCTTCCCAGCTGAAGGGCACATCAGTTGGTCTTGCTGTGAGAGGAATGTACCATCCCACAGTTTGTAGCTCCATACCAGCAGCAACAGGAGCTGCTGGGCTCCTTGTAGAGGCAAGAAGCGAATCGTACCTCATGCAAAGTAAGGTCTAGCTATCAAGACCGTCAAGCCCTGGTTTTAATTAATTTCTCCCACCACACTCTTTGCTCTGCAATCCACAGACCCACACCAAAGCCAGATTTTCAGTGAGCAGGTGGAGTACTGGCTGAAGGGAGCCAGAAATATCTTTGTCTTCCTCTTCATGGGTGGAGGTTGTGCAGCCTCAACCTCCATGCAGAGTAGATCTGCTCACCAGGTGGGGTGGGGAGAAGAAATTCTCCACTCTAGGATAACAGATGTCACCAGGGACACCTTGTAAGCCCCCTGGGGTGCTCAGGGGGACTGCCATTTGTTCCAGCAGCACAGCTTAGCCACAGGGCACAGCCTGCTGAGGCTTCATGTGAGTCCAGGTAAAATACTGCTGCTTTTTAACACCTCCCTGCCAAGTGTCAGCACCAGTCCTGAAACCACAGGTTGCCATTCTTCAAGAGTGTGTGCTGCCCCTCTGCTTGCTCTGAGCCCAATTCCTCCCACAGCATGGTCCCAATGCCCAGCTGATGGGAGGGACTCTGAACCTCTGCCTTGCATCAAAGCAGTTTACCAGACTAAGCTGATCTTTCCAGCACCTTGTCTCTTATGGCTGCTACAATGAGGGATCAGGGCAGCAGAGCCTGTGTGAGTGGGAGTGATGGTCTGTGTGTTTTGGCTGGTGGCTCTGGACATAGAAAGCATCAGTACAGGGCAGCTCGGGGAGCCTCCAGTCTGGGCTGTCACTCACACACAAAGAATCAAAAAAGGAAAGAGGATTCCATGTCATCAGCCATGCCTATGTCAATAAATTAAATTAGGCCAGGATATAGCTGTTCTGTATCACTGAACTGTTAGCAAAAGTACCTGCATGAGCTTGGCCCATGCCAGTTAGCACCCCCCTGGGATTTTGTTGCTAAGCCACTCTCCATCATCCTTGAAAAATTATGGGAGGTGCCCAGTGGTTAGAGAAAAGCCCATGTTACTCCCATCTTCAAAAAGGGCAAGAAGAAGGATCCGTGAAACTACTGGATGGTCAGCCTCACGTCCATCCCTGGAAAGGGAACAGAACAGATCATTCTGGAGGTCATCACCAAGCATGTAGAAGTAAAGAAGTTAATCAGGAGTAATCAACCTGGAATTATGAAGGGGAAATCATGCTTGATCAATCTGAGGATTGGTCATCCCATCTATCATGGTGTGGCAGGGTGGGACAATGAGAGGAGAGCAGTAGATGTTGTCTACCTCAACTTCAGCAAGGTTTTTGATGCTGTCCCAGGACATCTTTATAGGTAAGCTCAGGTAATCAGGAAATGTGGGTTATATGAATGGACAGTGAGGTGGATCAAGAACTGGTTGAATGGCAGAGCCCAGAGGGTTGTGATCAGTGGAGCTGAAATTGGAAGCCTGTAGTCAGTGGCATTCCCCAGGGATCAAGAGCCAGTCCTATTCAACTTGTTTATTACTTGTTTATTTACCTGGATGAAGGGATAGACTGTACCCTCAGCAAAGTTGCTGATGAAACAAAACTAGGGGGGGTGGCTGATACACCTGAAGGCTCTGATGCCATTCAGTGGGACCTTGATAGGCTGGAGAGTCGCGTGGAAAGAAACCTGATGGGGTTCAACAGGGGAAAATGCAGGGTCCTGCACCTGGGGAAGAATAACCCCAAGTACCAACACAAGCTGGGGGCCGACTTATAGGAGAGCAGATCTGTAGAGAAGGACCTGGGAGTCTTGGTGGATGACAAGTTGACCATGAGCTGGCAGTGCCTTGTGCCCAGGAGGGCCAGTGGTATCCTGAGGTGCATTGGGAAGAGTGTGGCCAACCCTAATGATTCTGTGAGTCTGTGATTTGAGTGTTTCAGGTGTTTGCAACAGCTGTGATTACTGAGCACACTGTGGCAAGTCTGTTTTTAGAGGTATGAGACCTGGCCACATGGCCGTGAACTGCATTGGGCTAGCAGGCTTTGAGACCAGGGGACAACCCTGGAGGATTTATTCACTTAGATGTAACTACACTTCCCTGCTGCAACTTGCATTTGGCACTAGGCAGAACTTGGTCCCTGGTGTGATCCTGCAGTAGGTAGGCTGGAAGAGATCTCTGCCTTCAGGAAAACTCTTTTTGGGCTTCACACCCTTTGGTTTTGCATTGTGTTGTGCATTACCCCTTTGCTGCTCCATCGTTTTCCCAGAGCAGTCCTTCCCTCTCTGCACAGCTCTTTGCTGCCCACGTCCTGGAAGCTGGTGCTCAACCTTTCCAGCGCCTGTGCTCCCCTCTCCTGCATCCCACACTTCATCCTTCTCCTGACTGACTGTCCACACCTACTCTTGTATCACCTCTTTATGAAAACACATCCCCTGCACTTCTTTTCTGCTCATGAGAGCCACACACAGAGTCATGTCTTCATGTGCATCGGCTGGCACGACCACACTGACTTCTGGGGCAGGGGAAACACACTGACACCGAGGCATCACCCTTCACCATCCACACTGGCACCGAGGTGGACAACACGAAGGGAACTTAATGCTGTTTTCGTGGCAAGGTCTTCATTTACACCTCAGCTGGTATAAATGACGCCAGATTTTAGCAGTCAGTTTAATCCTTTTACTTCTAGTGTGAAATAATGTGTGCTCGATGGCTGGGACTGCCCCACACAGACCCATCCTCAGCCTCCTCCTTTTCTCCTGGAGGTAAAAAGTTCAGCTGGACCCTGTGTTGAAAGGCTTTTCAGCATACCCAGCTCGCTGGGGAAGAGATGAGCGTGCGGCAGAGCATCCTTGGGCTCAGGGATGCGAGCGCTTCTGCCCCGGGCTGGGCGGGCACGGGCTATACATAGCTCAGGTCCGGGGCCGGCAGACAAAGGGAGCCTGTGAGGCTGCTGGGATTTGCGGTTATCAGCGGCCGGGGCAGGAAACGTCCCACACCACAATAACCTCAACTCCACCTTATGTCAGCAAGCCCTACAAACAGAAGGACACAGCCGCGGGCTTTTCTCGGGCTGGTTCTGTACACCGGAGCTGGCTTCCACGGGGAACGGACGGAAAAACAGCATGAGTGGCCTGTTCTGATGGCAGGCAGATAAACCCTCGCTCCGCTCAGACGGGTATTGTTTCCTTCCCACGGGCCTCCTTGTGCCACCACCGAGCACACGATAAAGCCTTGGCTTTTTATAGGGCTTCTGTTTGAGTTTGTGCCGATTTCAATGCAGTCATTCAATGTGAGCAGGCTTGGTGAATTGTTAATTCAAGTGTCCTGGAACACGGCAGTTAGGAAAAATTGAAGGATTGTTATTAACCAGTTAATTCTGGACAAAAATTCCTTACCTCTACTTGTAGTAGAGTTAGAGCTTCTTCAGCTTTACATAGCAGTTGATTTTGGAGCCAGGGCTGGCAAGGAGAGGAAGAAATATGTGCATATGTCAAGAGCTTTGCCATTTTGGTCAAACTCTGCCAATATTGCTGTTTCCCTGTCTGCCACCTGAGGTGGCTGGAGTCATTGCTCCAGCCTGGATTCCAGCAGAAATAAAACCAGACGTTCATATAGGCTCTGTCAGGTACTACATCCCAGCACATCCACACATGGCTAGAGACAGGAAAGACCTGTGGGGCCTTTTAGACCTGCATCCTCACGTTTCTTATTCCTGAAAATACTGCCAGTGAATTCAGATATTTTGCCGGATACTCGATGTGTTACAGCAGCACCTTGGGATCTGTGTCCTGGGCCACCTGCTGATATCCTTTCCCCATGCTGCAGCACCCAGCTGGCAACCACACACCCAGGCACGCTCAGGCAGGAAGGGAAGGTGGGAAAACACCCAGAGCACTTGGGCAGAAGTTTAGGTTTTTAGCTGGGTGGTTTAACACAACAACCTTTGGGAGAAAACCTAGTGGAGGGAGGTTTAACCAACAGCTAACTGCTGACAGCCTGTTTCCTTGCACTGCAGGAGTGTGGGCATTTGCCTTAATTGGTGCTTCCTACACTATTTTAAGGCTGGATGTTCTTTCAGGAAAAGCAAATGGATAACAGGCCCTTTGCAACACAAACATGTATTATTAAATGCTCCTCTCCCATGTGCAGCTCATCTACAGCCATTTCCCTTGCTATGTCCTCCATGCCTCTGTCCCTCACACACTAGAAAACATTGTCTTCCTTTAAATATTTAGTGAGAAGGTGAAGTGACTTCTGTCTCTGTCATGGTAAGTGGTACTTATCAGCCACTACCAAATGGCTGTATGCACCTAGAAGGATGTGGCTCTCTAATCTTCAAACCAGTTTGGGTTTTCTTCTTTGTGTACTGCACAGGCTGTTTTGTCTTTTTTTTTTTCCAGCTCAGGTAGCTCTCTGCAGCTGGCTCACATTTTCTTTTTTTTTTTTTTTTTTGTACTGGATTATCTGCAGCAGTTTTTTGTTTCCTCTGTTTGTGAATTGATTTGTTTCTTTATTCCTCCTTGCCTCATCCACCACAGTCACTGTAATCCTACCTGCACTAAATCTTCATCTCCCATGAAGAGGTTAATTTTGCTTGACTGAAATATACAATGGGAACACGGGAGAATCTCCCATACCCTTGTAAGTCATGTGTTTCTCCTCTTTTCCAAAGCCAAATGATACAATACAATTGGAAAAGACTCAACAGCCTGGGCTCTGACGAGGTACCAAGACTTTGGTTGCTGCTGCTGCTGCTGCTCCTGCTGCCACTGCTTGGAGTGGGGAAACAATCAGACAGCTTAACTGCTCTGGGAACATGCAAAACCCAAGTGAGAAACATGCCTGAGAAACTTGCAGTCCTGTTAGACAAGACAGATAGTGGCAGGGAGAGGAAGCACGGGGAGATGGGCACCAGAACAAGGAGTATTTAAACCAGGTTCCTGCTCAGGAAGGGCTCTTCAGGGCTCCAAGTCTCCCACTGAATTTTACAGCCCCTTTCACTTGATCAGTGAATAGTCTCATCTTTACAACTTTTATATCATTCTGTGTGTTTCTGGTAAGTTGGGAATTCTTGCTTGGGTTTTGATGTTCGTTTCTTTATTTTTTTCTTTTTTTTTCCCTGCAACTCTAACTCGATAAGAAGGTAATTTCCAGCTGATCTGATGCCTCCTGTTGTAAGGTGGTTCTTCGGCCACACTGTCATCCTCCTGAGGGATGGCTTTTGCCTGGTATCATCTGCAGCTCTCAGGCTAGCATATGCAGCTTGTGAAAGATGCTTACAGTCTTTTGCTTAAGAGACTAATAAAATTAAACACTGTGGCAATTTCTGTGGTCAGGGCAACATCTGCTTCCTCTGACATATCACAAGCATGGAACATACCAGGCCAGAAGGGACAGAACTGTGAGAGAAAAACATCTTTAAAAATGAAAAAGAAAATACCCTTCAGCAGCTACAGTGCGTCAGTGCTATGTCCTGGCACTGAGCTGGCCCAGCGTGGGCGTGTGCATGCCTGTGCTCCAGGAATGCCATCCTGGCTGGGACTGAGCCTCCCAGGAGCCACATGTGGTCCTTGTGGAAACAGCTGCTGCCTTGTGTCCTTACCCCTGTGCAGGGTCTCCCCAGGCTGGTGGGGCAGGAGAAACCCTGGCCAAGGAGAGGATCCTTGTCCCTCAGGTCCTCCACTGGTCATACAAACCTCATGGGTGTGTGTGGCAGGACCTGAAGCACGGGGACTGTGACCAGCAAAACAAGACCCTGGGATTATGTTTGCTATGGCAAACATATGGACATATAAATACCCATAAAAGTGTGTGCAGGCTCCAGTCTCTGGTTGGATTTACTCCATACATTAAGGTTGGGTCCTCTGGATATTTCTGTATCTCTTGCAATTTTGTTCCCTGCCACAGGAGGCACACAGTTATTCCAATCCTCCTACATCTCCAGTCCTTCCCTGTGCCACAGGAAAAAAACTTTTGGAAAAGTTTTCAGTCAGATCCTCCTCCTCCTCATTAAATTTAGCACAAGCCTGTAAAGCACCACCAGGAACAGCAATTAGGGAGCTGCATGTTTTGGTTCATGGTTATCTGCAAGGTCAGAGAGAAGTACAGGCTGTGTTAGTGAAGGTTTGTCAGCTCTCATACAGTTTAAACCCAGAGGCAAATGTTAAAAATAAGAAGAAAAGCAAAATGTATTAATCAGTCCTGACTCTCAAAAACCTAAGCCCCTTCCTAACTGCTCCTTCCATTTGCAATATTGATAAAACACAATCAGCTATATTTAATGAAAGCTAGCTTTGTTGAAGTTCAGGAAAGTCAATGAACCACTTGTCAATGTGCAGGGCTCCCAAAATAGGGATCTGCCCAAGGATCTTCGAGCTAATGGTATCCTGCTTGACAGAGAACGAGGCCAGAGGATCTTCATGCTATGAGTGTTTTATCATCCCTTGTTCTTTTTAAACTCTTTTTATTTTTTATCTTTTCCTCTCCCTTTCTCCTGCCACCCACTTGCATCACCCATCCTTTGCTTTTAGTCCTTTTCCAAGCTCTGTACCCACTGCTCTCCCAACTTTTTTCTTTCCTTTCCCTCCTTTTCCACACCAGACTGCCTTCATCCTGGCTGTCTAGGCTCCCTTTGGTCCCTTGGGCTCTCTGCTGCCCTCTCACCCTGGTCCCTCTCTCCCTTATGCCAGTCCCTGCCTGTTCTCAGCCCTGCTGGGGGACATCCCAGTGGGTGCTCCCTCTTTTCCTGCCGTGCTGCTGGCATCACATGTAGGAAGGCCGACAAGGACAAACATTTTCTGCAGCGGGATGGAACACCAGTGATGTCACTCAGCACCAAAAGGGACAACCAATACCTCCTTCAGGCTCAGCCTGGCTTTAACTTGCCGTGGGCAACGCTCCTGTGTCCCCTTCCCTTTCTCTCTTCCCCTGCCTCATTCCACGTCATTTCCATTGCAACCAGAACACGCTGGCTCTTTCTTTTCTCTAATGAGCCCAGTCTGAAATGTGTCTGAGGGGTATTTTTAGCGGAAAGCTTGGCAGCCTGGCAATCCTGGGCGTTTTGCCACCTTGAGTGAAAAATGTGCCTCGGCCCGATAAGGATTACAATGGTGTGCTGGGGGGCGGCGAGTGGGGCCATCCTGGTGCCTGCCTACCTGCTCTGTGGGACACGGCTGAGTGGCCCTGGGGCTGCCCACAGCCCATCCTGCGCCCTGCCGTGCATCCCACACTGGCCCCTAAAATATGCTCAAAGGTATAAAAGGAGGGGTTGCTGGAAAAGCTGTGGGAGTTATGTGGAAGAAAGCCATGGTATGGCTGGAATAGGGGGGTTTTCTGGCCACAGTGTTTCTGCAGGTGATGTGCACGCAGCACCTCGGCCCAAAAAGTTGCCTTGAGAATGTAGCGGCCAAGGAATGATGGGCACAGGCACAGCTCTCAATATCAAAGCCTTAAGGTTGCTGCTTTTCTTCTGCTTTGTCCTTTTGACAGTGCCATGGCTCAGGGCAAGGGGTTGGCCCCCTCACAGGCACAGGGTGAGCTCTGGGAGCAGGCACTGTTTGTCCCAGGCCTGTGGCTGGCACAGTTTGCTTGGAGCTGTTGTTCCCTGACGTGTCAGGCAAAGTATTTGCAAGTGGGAATGGCCTGCCGGGTTGACTTCCAGCTGCAATCAATAAAGAACTGTGCTGTGGGTTTTTAATTTGAAAAATAAATATCATGTCCAGCTAATATTTTTTAATATCTAGTTTCCCCCTCACAGGGTCTAGATCTTACTTAGAGAAATGATGACAATATGATTAAATGTCCTGTGAAATGTATGCAAAAATGCCACTTTTTACAAGCAGCGCATTTTGGGGAAGAGGGAGATCATATCAGCCAATGCACTGAGTTTGGTTATCTAGCCTCCTGATCATCTCAGCTACCTCTACAGTAGAGGAGCGGAGAGAGATTTCCTCATGAACTATTTTTGGGGGTAACACAGATGCTCTAAATACTCTTCAAACAGGCCTATCTTTCCTATCTATGCCCCAGGGAAGAGCTGGCTGGTCAGTCAGGGACCCTCAGCTGTGACGGCCTCTTCCAATCCACACCAGCCTGACCACACCTGCACGGGCTGGTCTGGTGAGGCAAGGGTGATCCCCGACTCCAGACAAATGGCTCCGTCGTCCTTCTGTGCCAAGTGGAATAATTTCAAAGGGAACTGTGCCTCAAGGCTGGTGGTAAGGATGTTTATTTGGTGCTGGATATTTATGGATGACTGCCTCCCTGCAGGTGAGGGATCCTATGCCTGGAGCACAGAAATGGATGGAGGGATTGGAAGGGGTCTCCAAAAGCGTGTCTCTGCCCAAGAGGAGACCAACTATACATGCACTGTGTTGTGAAAGGTGTTCTTACATCATTCTTAAGGGTCTCCCTTACCATTAGAAAGATTTTTCTCCCTGTTAACTAAGAACAAGGGAGAAGACTTTTCTTCATCTCTGAGCTGTTTCATGTAGCTGAAGATTATTACTGCATCCCCCTCCGCTGTTTTTTTTTGACCTAAGCCATCCAGTTCTTTCAGCTCTCCCCTGCAGGTCACGTTTCCCAGACCTCTGGTGTTCCTGGATTCTCTCCAAAAGGCCAACATCTTTCCTGAAATGCAGTGCACAAAACTGGCCACCCTATAAGAGTAGTAGCATACCACATCTGCACTGAACAAAAGGGTCATTTCTTTGTACAGGCAATACTGCTTGTTATTCTTTCCGACATGACATTTGCTTTATTGGTTTTGCTTTTTTGGTTTTGGTAATAGTGTGATTTAGAGTATTTTGCACAGAATTGCTTCTTAACCAGCCATTTCTGCCTGATTGTAGTTCCTTGCACTTTGCTCTACTGAGTTTTGTCACAAGCTTTCTCTAAATTGTCAAAACAATGTCTCTTTCCCGCTTTTTTCCTCTTTTTCAAGATTTTAAATTCTGATCCTCTCTGCCAGGTTTGCCATCACAGTCTGTGTTCCCTTGTGCTCTGACAGATGATGCCAGGCAGAGTTGGGTACAATCCTCCTGTACCCACCCCTCTGTGTCTCTCTCCTTTTTGACAACAACCACCAACAGCTGCTCCTTGGATGGCATTATCCAACCAGTTTTGTATTGAAGCTGTGTTTTCCTGGTTTACTTGAAGGCACAGCACCAACCCCATGCATAGACAGTGCTCAGAAGAGAAGTGCTGCTGGCAAGACAGATGGAAGGACACCCTGGCACAGACACCTCTGGGATTTAGGCATTTTGCCGCTCAGCTTGGTCATGTTTTAAGAAGCCAGGTACATGCCTTCAGATGTCTGAAGGCACCTGGGCAGAGAAGTTTAGCACCCAGCCTTTGTACTCAGGTGGCTCTGGGGCCATTGAGGTTTGGTTTAGGCACCTCTGCCTGTTTGCTGGCTCCTGCTCTCGCAGGGCAGCTCCCTGCTAGGCCAAAGGGCACAAACACACGTCAAACTGAAATGTTTCACTCAACCCTGGTCACATGTTTGGAGATGGTGTTCTGTATGAAAAAGACTCCCAGTGTTCATTAACTGGTATTTTTCTTTTGGAAAGCTTCTCTGTCCAGGAAAATACTGGATACGAAGAACTTCTATCCCAGCTTACCAAGGAGAATAAATATCCAGGTGCTGGAAAGGGCTACAGCCTGCAAGACCCCAGCTCTCAAGCAGCTGCTGGGGTTTGATTGCCACTAGTGCCTTGTATTAAAAGCCAGGGGTTGCTCCACGAAATGGGGGTTTGAGTTACTGTGAAACCTCCATCTCGCCTTCCCCTCACCCCTTGCTGGCATTAGAACCTTGAAGAGCTGCAGCACACACAACAAAGGAGAAAGCAATAGGAGAGCGACAAGGTCACACATCTGTTGCTTTCCACACTTCCTTATCTCTGACATCACGGGCCTCAAGGTCTTTCTTCTCATTAAAACAGCTGAATAATTGCAAACTGTACACAAACTGACTAAAGCTGTGGCCTTCTGCCTCAGTCATAACATGGGATGTCTGACTAGGGAGGATGTTTCTTGGCGAGGGAGGGTGAAGGGACTGAAGGAATAAGCAGCTCTGTGCAGACGCAGTGGGAGGCTGCTGCCACTGCCCCTTGGGCTAACAAGCTGCAGGACATCCAGCCAGGCAAGCGGGGTGACACCCATGGTGCTGCTGAAAGCACCGGGAGGTGACCCCACCCCACCCTCAGAAAATGCAGGGCCAGCACCAAAATTAATTTCTGGAGGGCTGGTTTGCAAGGGTCCCACCAGTGCTGCCTCTGCTTGAGGCTTACTTTGTTAGCAGTGGAGAGAGAAAGAATGGGCCAGGGGAACTGTGGACTGAAAGAACTGTGGAAAATCAAAGGATAAGGCATGTTATGGTTGCAGAGGCATTAAAAAATGACGGCAGAAAAGGCGGAAAAAGTACTCTAAATCACCAAGTCTTTTGTACAGCCTGGATTTGTTCAAGCAATACCAGCCTAAGCTGACCTCAGGCCCCTCTGTCTCTTGCATCTCTTGACATCCCTGTGGTTTGGACAGTCACTTCCCAGGTCTGATCATTGCACACACTCCTGCTGATGTCTCTGTGGCTGCTGCACCTCGAACAGCTGCCACTGGGATTTCTGAAAACCACACCTGCATCCCCCACCCTGCTAGTCCCGATGAAATTCATTAATGGCAAGTCATTTGTCATAACATAACGTGGGATGTAAAAGATCTATTTCTGGTGGTTGCACACGCCTCCCTGCTTGGTGATTAGTGTTTAGTATCTGGGAGTGCAACAATCTGGGAAAGCCAAGGCATTAGCAAGAGGATAGGGGTGGTCTGCTCTGTGAAAAATTATATGTGTACTGAAGTGGAAAAAGATGCTTTAGAGGTTCCAAACATTTTCCTACAGGAATAGAAATGATTGGGAAAGATGAAAATGAGGAAAAATTGTGTAACAGGTGGCTACTGACATCAGCAGCTAAACACAGGTGTTAGTGGTTTTAGTCCTTCCAGTGTTATTTGTGAAGGTTTGAAGGTGCCAGAGCACTGCTCTGTGGGCCTCCCACATGAAACTGGCCATGCAGTTTCTCCCTGCATTTTGTCCCCCTTGTGAGCCCAGCAGCTTGCTGGTATTCTGCTCCTGCTTCACTGGGAAGAATGTAGTTGTAAGTTCTCGCATCAGTTTTTGTTTTGTTTTCAATCTGACTTCAAATTCCACTTCTTTATATTGTGTCTTTCCCTACCAAAAATAAGTGGGGTTTGCTAAGTGACACAGTTTCCTTCTGAATGAATTTGTACTGCCAGCAAGCCAACCCAGCCTTTTTTTAAAAAGCTGGACACTGACTGATAGATGCTGTCTCTGATATGTACTTTCCTGCATATTCTCCACAGTTTTGGTGGTTTTGGAAGTGTTGACCCCAGAACAAGAGTCATGGTCCACTAGTGCTGTCTTCACTTTCCTGAGACTTGGTGAGACCTCATTACACCCTTCTCATCCTACAAAAACAGTAGGGGCAGAGGCAGAGATCTCTCCTGTAACAGGAATGCACAATTCTACAGATGCATTATGGGTTTATTTTTACAATCATCATTACTTTAAACACTGGGTCTTGACTGCTGCTAGAATAAAAGTTTCAAACAGATTGAGTTTTCCTTGGAAATGAGCTATCTAGCAAATTTTCTCTTTGTGACAGGTTCTTAGATAAACATGCTGCTTATCCGATAAAACTCTTATCAGACAATTTGTGGCACGTTGCGCCAGTACCGTGGTGCAGTCCTTTTAGCTTTGCTCAACTTCGTGAAGACAATAGGAGATGACACTGCAAATAGTAAAGAGCAAATGCTCTCTGTGTGTAGGTATCTTCAGACTATCATCCCCAGGTTTGAACAAATAGTCAAATATCTACTGACAAACAAGCAAAAGTTGGCAGGAATTAATGGTCCTCTGGAATAACAACGTGCTGTGGGAGTACTGTTAAGCATCCTGAGCAGGAAAACTGTGGCAAAATTTACGGTTTCTCCTAGACAGAAATAGTTTATTCATGGATTACTGAGCCTTTTAAATGATCTTCCTCTGGGCCCTCCCTCTTGACTAATGCCCGCAGGCAAAGTACAAAGAGAATAAAAAATATGCAAACTAGCAACAGCGGTGCTTGGTATAACTGCAGGATATATTAAAGCCTGAGTGGAACAGTAATTCCTTTTGATATTTCCAAACATTTCATGCAAAAAGAATTCCAGTTCTGATGGGATTAAATATATTTAAACAAGTCACTAAGTCTTCTGCATTTCACATAGAGGATGAAATTAAAATCTATTATTTCAACATAGCTCTAAGTAACAGATTGAACTAACGAATCATTGTCTTTGGCAAAGTGAAGTTTCCTGGAATTATCCCAACAAAGCTCTCCTGAATATCCATTTTGTAATTTAAAATTAGGTAGCAATTCAGGTTAATACTTTGGTGTCAAAATGACACAAAATTTTGTAATGGTAAAATAATCTGCAGAATAGAAATGATCATTCCTAACCAATAGGAATGAGGAAGAACAATAATTCAAGTCTATGAGCTGTTGCACAGAGAATATCCCCTAGATAACCCTATAGCTAATGTATATCTGCTGATAGGGGTACAGACCATGGGTCCAGAGATGTCTCTCTTACATATGTATAACTTCAAACCAGTGGAGGAAAAGCCACTCAAAAGCTGGAAAAATATAGCCAGAACAAGCATGATAATATCAGGGATAAATAACATTACGAAGTACAAACTTACTGGTAGGTCTTCTCTAATGATCAGGGTGGACTTCCACAAAATTTTGAAAGGTATCCCCTTTGCTCAGACCATCCATGTTTGACAGCATTTCCTCAGCATCTGGCCTGAAGCTCTCAGCCTGAATGCACTGCCCTCCCACCCCCAGACACTTCTCCTCCACTAACAAAAAATCAGCAGTTATTACAATGTTGTCCATAATGGATTTCAGCTGCTGCTGTCTCAGGGAAGCAGCACTCCATGGTCTCTTGCTCCTCCCCTCGTCAGGATCATTCATGCTGCTGCAGTACTTTGGGATCTGGGGATCTGTTGGTCTTGCTGTTGCATGTGCNCAGCAGGCATCAATCCTGGAGGATCTGATCTCTTGGGTGCTTCCTCCTCTGACAGTGGCATTCAGATCTTCCCCTCTCAGCATTGCCTGAGAGATTTGTAACTGGAGTCACCTTTCAGGAGCCATCAAACACTGCCTGAAAGAGAAATCATGTTCACCCTCTGCCCTGGTGTCAGCCCTTTGCATTCTCTCCCTCAACAGGGCATGCAAGTTTTCAACAACAGTGGCTGAGAAGCGGCCCAGTGGAAAAGGACCTGGAGGTGCTGTATGACAGCAGCTGAACAAGAGCCAGCATGTGCCCAGGTGGCCAAGAAACCAATGACATCCTGGCCTGTATCATCAATAGTGTGGCCAGCAGGACCAGGGCACTGATTGAACCCTTGTACTCGGCACTGGTGAGGCCAAACCTCGAGTGCTGTGTTCAGTTCCGGGCCCCTCAGTTCAGGAAGGACATTGAGGTGCTGGAGCATGTCCAGAGAAGAGCAACAAAGCTGGGGAAGGGTCTGGAGTGTAAGTCCCATGAGAAGCAGCTGAAGAAGCTGAGGTTGTTCAGCCTGGAGAAAAGGCATCTCAGGGGTGACCTTATCACTCTCTACCACTCCCTGGAAGGAGGCTGCAGCCAGCTGGGGATCCATCCCTTCTCACGGGTGACAAGCGGCAGGGCAAGAGGACATGGCTGCAAGCTGCACCTGGGGAGGTTCAAGTTGGACATGAGGACGAATTTCCTCACAGAAAGGGTTGTTAAGCATTGAAATGGGCTGCCCAGGGAGGTGATGGAGTCACTGTCCCTAGAGGTGTTCAGGAAATGGCTGAATGTGGCACTTAGTGCTGTGGTCTAGTTGAAAAAATGGTGTCTGCCTGGTTTTGAACTGAAACTGTCACATTAGTCAAAGGTTAGACTCAATGATCTCAGAGGTCTTTTCCAAACTACTTGAATCTACAATTCTGTGATATATTCCTGATCCTAGAGTTCGTCTATGGGGTCTAAGGGCATCAACTGGTGCAGTATTTACATTCTTCCAAAGAGAACTGGACCCTAAACTGGAAATACAAACAGCTGTGATTTGGTTCTAATTTAACTGCGTCATTTTCTACTAAGCTCACACTGTATTTTATTCTGATTTAAACTGAGAAAGTAACTCTGAGTACATTTGGACCATGCTACTAACCCAGTCCAGGTCTAGGCATCTTTAGCAGGGGTTGTCGCCTTGGACCTGAGGTGGCTTGGACTCCTCCTGCAGTCAAGAGGTTCTTGTCAGTCAGCTGAGGAATTTCTGCTCTGCAGTCTCCTGTGCTTTGGGGTCTAAGTTTGGAAGTCACTACATCTAGGATGTAAAATCACCTGTGTCTAAGAAGTTTAAATACAGACTATGCTGAGGCCTTTCCATGCAGGAGAGTTTTTCAGAGGAAAATATTCCTGATGAACTCATCAGCTTCCAGAACAGGAGATCCTCTGATAAATCAATGTAATCTGCTTTAGAGCTGACCCAGAGGTTTCCTGCATACAGTGCCTCATCTGCAAGAATGGCCACAGAGGAGCCTTAATTAGGTGTGTCTTTAATTATTTATTTATTCAGAGCACACATTCATTCACATTGTATTCACCAAGCTTTGGTCAAATCCCAAGTCATTGTCTGCCTGCACACAAGTATTTACCCAAAGGTATGGGTTTAAACTGATTAACTCACACTGGAGCAAACGCCTGTGTAGGCACTGATATTGGCTTAATACCTCCCTCAGAAGTGCTGTGAAGTTGGCCAAGGTCTTGTACAGATCCTCTTCTTTGAGAGCAAAGTGTTTGCAGAGAGGCAGGACTCGGCTTTACTGGGTTGTACAATGGCTGAGTTGAGCTGATACCAGGCCGACCGGGATGCACGGAAGCAGCGTGTCTGGAAGTGGGCTGCTGGAGACCTGGACATGGAGGACCTCAACTGCATTCCTGGTGGTAGAGACTGACTTGGTTCTTTCAAAGTTTCCAGCAAGATAATGGTGTTTTAGATCCAGGTGAGCAAATGCTGCATGTACCTTCCCCTGGCATGATGTGTCCTTGCCCTGTCCCACAGCAAACTCATTTGCTTTGCAAAGCGTTCACAGATGCCTGGATGTGGAAAGGGGTACAAACCCACCCCTTCTGACCCAGCTTCACTGCTGATGAACCACACACACCTTTTCTACCACTGGGGTTGCCTTCTCACTTAGGTGCTGCCTCCTGACTAGTTTAATCCTCCTCATGCAGGAGAGAGACGAGAGCAGCAGAAGAACCTGGCTTTATCAGCCCCATTTCATCCTTCAGCTTATCAAAGACGAACTCCCACTTGGCTTTGTTTGACTTCTAGGTTTTATTGGATTTGTTGCTTCCCTTCTTCATTTTCATATTAAAGGCTAAGGTTGGGCTGTGATCCTGTTACAGTAGCCTCCAGCTCCTGAGCTGATCCTACCAGCTCTAATTGCTCAGCTGCCTGATGTAATCACCAGGAGGTATATTGTGTGTGTGGCTACAGGCACTTCATATTTTCTCCCCAGCCAGATGAAAAAAAAAAATAAAAAAGAAGAAAAAAAAAAGTCAGTTGGCTCTAGGTCTGTCAATAGTGACTAATCAGGTGCTGTACAATTAATTATGAAGGGGTGTCATTTTAAAACAATTCTGAGGTGGGAAAGAACAGGCCTGGGCCCTTTACCTGCTGGCACTGTTTGTGTTGCTAAGCCAATCCAGGCTGCGTCCTCTATTTCATTTACCTTTTAAACTATTGCCCCCGCATAAGTAAACACTTTATAGAAAGTGTGTGTGTGTGTGTGCATGCATGTGTGTAAGTGGGTGGAGGGTGATCAGGGAAGCTCTCCACCCTAGAAAAGAAATTAATGATGGGGAGGAAAAAAAAAGAGAGCAGCATAATTTGGCAGTCATTTCTCAAGAATGGCAGGAGATAATAGCAGGTGGATGAAACAGGAATAGGATGAAACAGTCTGGGGATGAATGCCAGTAATCAAAATTGTTGTGAGATACAGAGATGGAGGTGAGAGATGTCCCTGCAATGCAAATGCCCTGACAAGGAGCCCGGGCTCCCCAGCAGCCACCTGCCAGCACGTGTCAAGGGGGCAAATCTCTGTCCCACATAAACTGGCTCTCCCAGGCTCCGCTCCCAGCAGTGGCCAACATCTCCCACCCACTCCCCTGGGAATGTGGCTGCAGAGAGCAGGATGGCTTTCCTGCTCTCACCATGCTGGCAAAACAGTGTGTGCCCTTGCAAAGCAAAAGGGACATCCTCATTTTTCAAGGAGGATGGCAAGGGAGCTGCTACTGTCCAGTGCCAGGCTTAGGGCACTGACTGGTGAAATTGTGTGTGTGGAGGGGAAAGAAGGGCCGTCACAGAAATACCAAAACAGCTTAGCAGAAACAAAGTGACAGTGCTAGATGGCTGAACTTCACTGAGGGAGCTGTCAGTCATTGGGACTGTGGTGACACTGTGTCTGTTGCCTGGAGTGGTAGAAGATGGGCTGGAAATGTAGAATCGAGGATGTTAGGGGAAAGCCTCTGCTGGGACCACCTCCTTGAAGATGCTGACTGCAAGAGATCTTCTGGAATGTGGCAAGGGGCAAGTGTCATGGTGTCTTGTAGAAAAAATTAGAAATACCCTGTCCAGCCATTTAGCTGGCTAATACAAAAACTCTAAGTAGCCCTTTGGTCAAAAATTCTGCCTGCAGCATTTGCAATTCTGTTCCATGGGGGGGAAAAAAAAAAAGGTAAATCCTGTGTGTGAGAGAGTGTATAATTGTTAACACTGCTTTTTTACTGTAATAATTGTAGAATTATATGGATTATTTTGGATAACAATTTGTTATATTAGGAGCAAAATGGCAAGCCACAAGAAGTCGTGTTCTGAACTTTTCAAAATCAAGCATGCTGACTTTATTCCCCCAAAATTAATTTTCTTCATTTTACTGGTTAATATTTTAACTGAAAACAAGCATTAAAGATAGAGCAAAACATTTGATCAAAATGCACATTGATTTCATCAAATTAGAAAACTTCTAAAACCTTATTCAAAGTTGGTTTCGGAGCTTTGTGAGGATTTCAGTATCATTGCTGGCAGAGTCCCCCTCCCCCCAGTCTTCAAAAAACCACGTTAGATTGGCTTTGTTACCAGTGAAATATTTTGTACCCTTAACCTCTGTTTCTGTCAGCATTTTGATGACAGCAGCTACTGGATCCCAGCCACAGCATTTCCTTGCCCTGTGTCAGAGGACTTTGAAATACGACGTGAGAAGGTTCAGTTTGTTGGGGCTATGCAGTGTAGGAGTTGCTGGCCTGGTTTCGGTCAGGAGTCTGTTCTATCCTTTGTCCTGGTTTGGAAGTCTTGCACCAAGAGCATGGAAATGCACTGCCCAGAGAAAGAGCTTTACTCTGAATCATCCCAGAGCCAAGTCAGTCCCTGTAGAGGGGCACCATGGCACTGAGCAATGGCTAACCTGGGTTACGCAGCAAAGCAAAATGAGCGGATGTAAAAGTGGAGGTTACAACATAAACATGTGCTCAGATACTGGTAATGAACGCAGTATAAATATTTAGATGTATTCCTACATCTAATTCTTATACTCATCATTCTTATGTCAAATGGTTTACAGAAGGCAAAACTATATTTCAGCTACAGGCACGGCTTCATAATTCTTCAAGTTAATTAAGACATCTAAATGTGCTTCGTGTCTGTCGCCTCTACTTTGTAAATGGCACATACCTGTAGGTAATTAAATGCTTTTCTTATTAGTGACAGTAATGACAGTTTAGGTGTCCAGCCTCAGGGAAAAGCAGCAGCTGTAAGTGTCATTTGTACATCTCCAATGAACAGATATTTGCTGGTTTCATGTATGCAGACATCATGTAGGGAAAGAATTGTGGTTTGGGATCTCTTTATACTGAGCATGAGAGTCCTGGTGCTGGTGTAGATGCTGAGTGGTGCCTCACAGATGGCCTGTTGTGCTGATGGGTGCCCAGGGGCACAGGGATGCCTCTGCCAGCCGTGCTGTCAGAGCAAGGGGCCTATGGGTGCCACCTTCCCAATATATGCAGCTTGTGTTGGCCCAGCACCTCTCATTGCTCTGTTTCTTTCTCTGTCTGTGCCTTTGTGTATAAAATGCATAGCTGGCTGCACAGGCAAGGGAGGAGAGGGGTGGCCTGTCCCCAGCTGGGATGTCCCCTTGAAAAGAAGACAGGGTGAGCAGGTGACAGGGTGCCACCCATAGCTGAGATCTCCCCAGGGGCCTGAGGGTGGGCTGCCTGTGGTGGTCCCAGAGCCTCACTGGCAACTGAGATCTGCTTGGTGCCAGGTGGGGAATCTCCCTTTGCCAGGGGAATCCCTACCCGGCCACTTCATAGTGTTTTTAAGGACAGCAAGGAGCCTTATCATGTTTCCACATCTGCTCCAGATGCTTTACATTCCAGCAATGCTCCACCAAGGTGCTGAACCCTACAGCATCTCTCCAAAGAGGACTCACTTCTTGCCACCTTGGCAGCTGTCAGCTTCCTGCACGCAATCCCAGGGGAAGGGAGCAGCCCTGCTCTCAAGGATGTCCCTGCAGAGTAGACAGCAGGTGACACAGCCCTGCCCCTCACCCGTGTCAGCAGGACCGCGTGTGGCAGCGGGAGCTGTGTGTGCAGGAAGGCTGGGCTGCACGCAGCCAAAGTTCAGGCAAACAGTGGAGAGCAAAAATGGTTTCCGACCCAGTGGCACCAAGGCTGCTTCGGCCACTTTGGGGTTTCACCTTGAAGTGCAGCCAGAGCACGAGGTGCTGCTGGCACTGGTGTCTGTGCAGCGGGGTATGGCTCTCAGGGAGTGCTCTGGTCCCAAAAGAGGGAATCATTAATAAATGCCTCTCACAGCATTTTCCAAAGTGCTAATAGCCATCAGTCTCTAGCCAAAGCCCGTGCTCTGCCACCTCATTGCTGTGTGGGGTATCAGCATGGCCTGTCCTCCACCTCTCTCCCTCTATCTCCCACGACTCTGCTGTTTCAGGGCTTCTTTCTCTTTAAGAGGAAACCCAGCGGAAGCCTAGCTATTCAATATTGTTTCATATTATTTGGTTGTGAAACAATTTAATTTGTTTATGGCTCTAAAGGTCAAATTTGACTGTTGCCCAAATTTCTAAAGAATAAAGAATGCATCAGGCTGAATGAGACTTCATGGCATGATCAACTGGAAAAAGAGGAGGGGGCTAGTGAGAATATTTAACTGGAACAGCAAGGCAAACTTACCTTCAGCTCAGGTTTAAAAGCCTAGTCAATCATTACACGTTTTTTATTATTTACCTGGTACAAAATCCCCCTGGGTGAAGAAGTAGAAAAACTCAGAGGCCACACTGTTTCAAATTTTTAGTAGCTTGCTCAGCATTTTTTTCCTCTGTCTCAGGACACCTGAAATTATATGGGTTGTGATGGTACCTGTGGATAGATGAGAAATAAAGTGGAAGCACATTGTGGTTGTAGCTCCAAGCAGGGGTGTTTGTAACAGTGAAGAGAGGAGGGCCAGCCAGGGACTTTGAGAAGGAAGGTAATTCTCACACAGTCATCAGAAGACAAAGGTTGCATTTACACCTGGCCAGAAGGTTTAATCATCTACTATTTCCAAACATTGCAGGCTCACAATCTGTTGTGTCTCAGATCATAAAACATAATCACAAACTGGAGACAAGAGACCTGGGGCTTGATTGACCAGACCTTATCTTTTCTTTTTCTTCGTTCTTATTTTTCACTCAATTTTCTGCCTTTTCTGGGAGGAAGAAAAAAAGACACTTTGGAAAGAACTTGCTTTGGTCAGAAAATTCTTGTTGCAAAAAAAATTTTGAAAACCGAGGATTAATGGACAATTTTCATTCTTTTTTGTCTCACTTGTGTCAAGAGCACTTGGGAGACAGATTACCTGCTTGCTAAGATCTCCCTCCCAGGCTTTCAGGGAACAGAAATTGTGATAAAGGGACCAAAGAGAGAGGAGTATTCAAAGAGAACCAGGTACAAACCTCTCATAGCTTAGTTTTCCAGGTCCTACCACAAAAACAACTAACATTCAACCACCTGAAACACTGGGTGTAGGTGGCTTTCATCTGCCTTTGGGGGAAGGGTAAAACTATGGTAACATTAAAAGAGAATCTGGTAGTGATGGGAGGGTTTCTGGGTAAAGTTAGCCACATTTTTGCAGTTTGAGACTGTAATTGGTTTCCTCTGTACCTGTGAGGTCGGTGAAGAGGTTTATCAAGCGTGATCAGGGGCTGCCGTAGCATAGAAAATCTGGAGCAACATCACTTCTGCTTCCCTCACCCCATCGCCTCTGAAGGGTCATCTCTCTTTACTGTCTGCCCATGGCCAGGCTTGCAGAGAGGAGCCGGGTGTTTCTCACCTGATATTCCTGATGGTTTAGAGGAGAAAGGGTGGAAGGGTCGTGTCCCAGCCCCGGCTCCCGCCTGGCTCCAAAGCCTTGTGCCGGCACCAGGGAGGGACCCTGGAAGCTGCTTTGCACCTCGTTTGGGTGTTACAGCCTGGATTCATCAAAGCACTTAGTGCTGGGAGGAAGAGCCGGCCCTGTTGAGATGAAGGGTTGCCCTTGCTGACTTCAAAGGGGGCTGAATTTAACCCTTTGACTTCAGTGGGGTTTGAGCCCCTGCTTGGAGTTAAGCACGTGCTGTTTCTGGATTGGGACCTTGCTCTCTTTGTTCGAAAGGGGAAGTAAATAATCCAGTTGATTTGCAGTAAATCATCATCTACCTGATGATGCCTTTGTGTGTTTTATGACTGCCAGCTCTGTAACTTCCCCGCTTCAAAAAAAAAAAACAAACCAAAAAAACCCCCAAAAACCACAGTGGGAGCAATAAGAGCTTCCCCAGGAGAAGTTCATTAAACAAGGCAGGCTGGAGAGCCATCTGTCCCTGGCACTGCCCCGTGCCTTCGCGGTGTCCCTCGCCTGGCTAGGGCTGCCTGCCACCTAACGAGAGTGGCATCTTTGATGTCGTCTAGGGCAGCAGCCATACCCAATTGCATAATCAAGGTCACTGGAAAATTACACAAAACTTTGCCCAGGTTTATGGAAAAAAAAAAAAAAAAAAAAGAAGCCCTTAAAAAAAAAAAAAAAAAAAAAAAAAACTACCCCAACTACCCAAATTTCTGCTCATGCCATCAACTTGCTCCTCTATGTGAATGCACATACAGTGCCAAGCTGCCCCCTGACACTGCCCTGCAAGCATTGACAAACAAATAATTCTATCCACATTAAGGCAACTGCAAATTTTCCCTGGTAGCCAAATGAATTCATCCCTGTGGTTTTCCCTGTCTTTCCTTCAACTACAGTTTCAAGTAGATAATGATGTGCAAATGCAAGAAATAACAGTCTCACGCTTTGCATTGCTGAATGCTGACCTTCTAGGCATTTTAAGACTCAGGGTGGTGAGTTTGGTTTCACATGCCCTTAGGAGATATCAAGTCTTTCTAAGGCTTGATAGAGAAAAGAGTCAGTCTGAAAATCTGTAAATAATTTTTGAAAATAAAAGAAGAAAAAATTTCAGAATTTATCTCCAGAAAAAGAGAATTCTTTGAGAATTTTCTGTTATTCTTCCAACGTTTTTCCACTTCCATTTGTGAGGAAAAGAAAGTCACGGACATGGCATAAAGAGGAAGAACTTGTAGCTTGAAAGAAACTGAGGCTAAAAAATGGACCAAGAAAAAAGTCCTGAAAAATGGAAGGATTTTCTTTTTTTCCTGCCAAAAAAACGCACAAAACCCCCCTGAGGAAAAAAAAAAAAAGCCTCTGGATGCCTTACTGGCCAGGTGCTCAGTGTCATGGAGTGTGCAGGTCCAGCCCTGTTTGCCCAGCTGGACTAGCAATGGCCATGTTTCCCAGGTGCTGCCTGCTGTCCATTCAGTGGGGACTGAAATCCTGCTGGTATTACACCACCAGAATGTGTCACAAAGGTCCAGGCGGTTCTGGGCAACACACTGTGATGCCCCTTTGAAAATCTTACACATTTAACTCTGAATTTGCATTTCTGACTAGCCCCCTCTTGCAGTCTAGTGATTTCTGGCTAATTTGAGTTTGACTCCTTCCAGTTTCTGCCCTGTAAAAGCTTTTCTTCTTCAAGCCTTTCCCAGCTTCCTGAGGAGGGTTTGATGACTGTCAGTATTTCTGGTCATGAGAATATTGTGGCAGAACTTTTAAGGTTCTCTTTCCATAGACCCAGGTGAATGAGTAATATGAAATATCTGTTGTTTCCTAACTTCTAGAGTTCAGGTATGGTAGTAACAAAGCTGTCTCCCCCTCCCCCCCAACAGTGGAAGGGCTCTGTCTTTCTGTTCTTCACATCGTACATGGAACGATAATTTGAGTCTGTCATCTTTAAAAGTTTGGAAGTTTAATAAACTCTTTTTCCTATTTTTATTTGTGAGGAAGCTGCTAGTAAACATCCCCATGGTTTTCCAAGCCAGTATCACATCCTCTAAAAGAGAAATCAACCTCCTTAATCACATCCTTAAGCCAGAGGACCTAATTGCAGTATAGGAGTTGAAGGGAGGGCATAGTCCATCCTACTGAGTTTCCCTGGTGCTCTTGTTTTGGTTTTTAAATTGACATGGTGGGTAAAGATCCTTACACTCAGGACACTGACATTTGTAGGGTTGTACTGCTTGTATTATCTCTGATGGGCACTTTGTTATGTCTTAAGTAGTTTAAATTTCCATAATCTAATTTCATGCTGGAGAAAGAAAAAAATAAGATATCCATCCTGGAGAGCTCCTAAATGCCTGTGAGCACCTTCCCAAAGATGGCTGATGTGCAGCCAGGCATTCCATTTCATGTCAGCTACCAGTTCCTCTGTCATCACAACAGAGTTACTTTCCAGTTTATTAAGGAATAAGACTGACATTGCAGCTGACAAAGCACGTAGTAGGTCAATCTCTCCATTAACTTTTGGTTCATTGCTCAGGAATGAGATGGAAGTTAAATGTTGGGGGTGGAAAACACAGACAGGAGTTAGCACATGGAGATCTTGTTCTCCCTTTTTTTAAGAGAAACTGCAGCAGGCCCAAGGAAGTGCCTTGTTTTAGCAATTTTTTTCCTCCAAGGCTGTTACTCGTGGTTTAGCTCTTGAAGGCTTCCCTCTGCTCTCCAAGGAATCACCTTGCCCCCAAGAAAAGGGGTGGTTTTGGGGCTGGGTGGCTGGGAGGCTCACAGAGCCAGCAGTGTATCCACATGCCCATTCCAGCTACAGAGCAAAAATTCAGTGAGAATTTACAGGAATCTGGCTAAACCCACGCCTGGCCTGTTGGGGTAGCAGGGTGGCTCTGGGGCCACGGGCAGGGCAGGGCCTGGAAACCCAGTAAATTCAGGAACTCTGCTTGCTTGGCTGCTTTGTGCAGAGATGTAACAGTACCAGCTGGGACATACCCCTCTCGCGCATACCTCGAGCGTTTACTGTCACCCTCAGAACATTTCCTGGATTAGCAGAATGGCTCTTCAGCTATAATTTTTCTTGAAATATCTTGCTTTAAACCTAGACAGCACCAATGAAGGCCTCAAATCTGTAAATCAGCTGCACTTTGGAAAACAAATCATTGCAGTGGAGTTTTGCCAAGCCTATTTTCTGTGCTCATTCATTATGTAGTTTTCACTTTTTGAGCTGATTTAAACCGACCATGCTCCAACTGTACCAGTTGCATCCAAGATAGGAGCCTGATTTACACTTTGAAAATGTGATCTGCTCCATGGTTGCATTTCCAGGAGGAAGAAATGCTACAAAGAGAGGTCGTTCGGCAGCACCCATAGGCCTTATAGACAAGAGCTTGCTTCTGCCTGCCTGCCTGAGCTGGTGAGGTGTTCTCAGTGAAGGGAAAGCTGTGATGTTCCCATGTGCTGTAGAAAAAGGGGTGTCTTCCAGGGAGAAAAATACAAGACATCTCCAACTGTGATTGCCCAGTGGGAAAATAGAAGATAAGAAGGTAGAATGGAAGAAGCATGTATGAAAGTAAAGGGGAACCTGGAAAAAGAGGTAGCAGAGGAGAAACAAATGAGATGTGGCATTAACATCTGCCATCTGTGAAATGGCAGTGGTGGACAGGCAGCGTCCGTGGCCTGTGAGAAGAATGGGAAGAAAACAATGGAAAATTTTATACTTGTTTAAGTGGCCACATAAAACTCAGCTCAACAAAACTGTGCCCTCACCCAGGATGTCTGCAGGGGCAGTGTGAGATTGTGTATCTTCACCAGCACTGTAAGAGTATTAGGGAGGAGGGAGAGCAATGGTTTTAAGTTTTTCTTCTTGGCCTTGAAGGTTTCTGTAGTTCTGAGGTTTCCTATGGTAAAGTGAGATAGATTTGGTAAAAAAATTGCTTGATTCAAACACTTAACCAGCACTGCTAATAAATATTATTAACCTTATTTATTTTTCGAAAGTTACCCTGTTAGAAAAATTTTCTGCCCCATTCTCAGCCTTCCCAACCTTTTTTTCCCCTGATGTCCCTGTAAGATCAGAATTTTTTGATTGAGGTAGTGAGACTCAGCTTCACCTAAAGTAACTTTGTTCCAGTTACAAGCAAGGCAAATATGAAAGTGGAATTGCTGTCATACAGTGCAGTTTCCACACCATTTTTGCAGTTCCTGTAAGTCTGTGTAATTACAGAGACTTTGAGATGAATCCCACATATTCCTTCCTTGCTAATGGGAAAGCCTCTCAGGCTTGTTGTAGGTTATTATAATAATGCTATATTGGCGCGTTAAGAAATACCCACAATTTCTAAGAACACACAATTATTTACATCTATCATAAAGCTTACTTTTAAAGAAAAATTTTTCTTCAAAGAGAAAATGGGCTGCCTTGTTATTGATATTGCAGCATTCTTGTTTTCTTATCTTGGTGAGCAAAAAATATCAACCTACAGGGAATAGGCTTATATACAGAAACATGAAATCCAGAACTGGTACATGTGCATGACTGAAAAAAAAAAAGAAGCTGGGTTTGTAAAATTCTCTGGTTTCACATTTGTCCACTCATAGGATTAAGGAGATTTAAAACAGTTGAACAGATTCACATAAGAACAATTGTTATAGCCTCTATCAAAACAGTGTTATTGATATCCTCTTTAAAATGCTTTATGCTGCCAGAAGCAGAATGAAGAAGCCTTTGTGTAAATCCCACTGAGTCACCTGTGCTAAGACTGTGTAAAGTGCTTGGAAGGGCAGCTGTTGGAGATGCTGGAACCCTGTGTTTTCCAGTTTCTGTGAAATTCCAGGTACATTTCTCCAATGGTGAATAACAAGAATAGATCCCCTTGACCAGCTCTTTTATGTGGATAGCAATTAGGAGTGGCAATTACCATACTTGTTAATCTGAGTAACATTTACGTTGGCTCATCTCTGGTGTTCCTCCTGGCACTGCAATTCCCTTTCATGTAGTCATAAGTATCTACCCCATCATCATCTTTCTAGAGAGGCAATCACAATCCCTCACTTTGGGTACATCCTTCCTTCAGGTGGATCCCTTAAGAGATTTTTATCTACACTTCAATGCCTTCTTTCCCCCCCACAGCTATAAGCATCTTGAGCCACATCTTCCTTGCTTTTAGTATTTCCAAGAAGTCATCCTGGTGGGATATCGAGGAACTGAATGTGGTGCCAGGGGTGTTGAGAATTTCCCAATAAGAAGGCCGACTGCATTTTACAAGAGAACGGTTGTGCAAGGATGGGCAGGACAGATGGCTGAACCTGCAGAACAAGTTTCAGCCATAAATGCTCTGAACACCGTAAACCTTCGGTGGCTTTTCTTTTTTTCTTTTTGAAAGCTGAAATATATTTGGGAAGTACTTGTTCAAACTACAGACTCAGTCAAATATTAACAAGTGGAAACTGAGCGGGAGGAAAAAAAGATACTTTGAAGGGCTCAAGCATGTGTGGGTTCTTGCTGTATTTGCCTAACTATAATCACCGGGGCCACGCTTGCGACAGGCTGAAATGTTGCTGTGAATAGAAAGTATACCATAAGGGTTCTCAAATATGAAAGTGGGGCTGGAACAAAGAGCAGGCACCAGACAGACTTCCCCTGTTAACGATTGCTGGCCTGTCACCCTGGTGCCAGCAGTCTCAGAAATCCCGTCGGGAGCAGGCGGCACTATCTCAATTCCAATGTGACGGGGCTGCTTTGAAACCCTGCCCACCAGCCATAATCCTCGCTACCTCCTGGTCCCGGGGGAATGAACATTATCTCTCTGCTTTTAAGAGTGTTTGCTTTAAAGATGATTTACCACACTTGACAATTACTGAATTTCCTAAATTCAGCCTGAGGTATTGTTGTTGTTGTGTATCTTGCGCCGTGCAAAGCCGTGCCTCGGCCGCAGCACGCGGAAGGTCACCATCCCTCCGTGTGCAGCAGGTTGTTCTCAACATATGCCAAAGGTCCTCCAAGGCTGTTTCCCTCTGCAGTCCCGTGGCTCAGGATGGAGCCATGAAAACCTTCTGACAGAAGAGCAGAAGAAAACAAAGATGGAACCCAGTCTTGCAGGAACATGAGTACACCACTGAGTTAGGACTCCTCTCGCTGGTGTAGCAGGAACAAACACACAGCTGAAAATGCTCCATAAAGAGTTTCCAACCTTTTTTTTCCTTACCTTTTTTTTTTTTAAACCATATTTTGATCCTGGTCATCAACGGGGTAGCATCTCCAAAACAATACCTATGGATCAGTAATGAATGTGATCCATTTGGTGCTAATGTGATTTTCTTTAATTATGTTGTTGCTGACTCAAGTGCTACAGGAATGCTCTTCCTCCACTCAAATGTGAGGCAATACAAGGAGGTATTGTTTCATTTATATTTTATTGGGAAAACTACCAAAACCTTTATGTTAGAATATTTGACTACGGTGTTAACAACATTTCCCTGGACTGCTGCTTAATATACTTCTAATATTTGTTTTCCATATGTTGATTCTTTTAATCTGTTCTTATTAAAGTCTTCCATGTTTCAGTAATTTTGTCCCTGTGTTTCTTTTGAAGAAGGCAAGTGTGTGTACTGAAAGATTAGATTATCCTGTTAAAAAAAAAGAGAGAGAGAAAAGGGAGAAATGTCTTCAAAATGAAGCACATCAAAAGTAAAAGTAGGTGACAAATGTTAATATTTGCAAAGTGCTTCTGCTTTGATCCTGCATTTCTATTTTTTTAAGAGCTTGACAAATGTGTCCTGTGGTTTGGCTCAAACCTCTTTGCCTAGTGCTTTGCTTGACCCACAATCCATTTGATCTTCCACTTGTTTTTCCTTCTGTCCAGGAGGCCTCTGGACTTGATAAAGGCTAATTCTTATCTTCCACTTGCTGCTGTTCAGGGAAATAATTTTTAATTTTTGGTTAGATTAGGTTATTGTGTCTATTTATTTAGGTCGTTTCTAAAGAGATACTCACTTTGCTGTTATTTGGGATGGTTCCCTTCCCATTTCCATGCCAGTAACAGCTATATCAGATCAGCATCTGGTTTGGCTGATTGGCTCTGGCACCAGATGTGAGGAAGGCACGGTTGCTGAAGTGCCTGACTTGGATGGCAGGCTGCCACTTTGTTTCTACAGTAAAATTTCCAGGCGTGCTGCATCCAGTACCTGAGCTGACAAGTATTTAATATACCAGACAGTTTCTGGGGCTCTGGACTGGCTACAGCTGAGTAAAATGCACATGCTTCTACAGCCCCCACACACCCATCTCAGTCCATCTGTTGTGATCCCAGCCCCAGTATGGTCTGCAGCATGTCTGATCTGCTTCCACTATGTTGCTTGCACAATCTCAGTATTGCCCAGCGCAGTAAGAGCCATCCTATAGCCCAAAAGCCCCAGCAATCTGCAAGATGCTTCTACAAGTATGAACGTTGGCCATAAAAGTTGACATGTGATTTACAGCCTGTTTTATAGCATCAGCTCCCTTATTCCCCCTCGAGAGCCCCTCCTCCCAAGAAAGCATAACCCACAAACCACAAGGGAGGGAAGCATGGAGTTTTGAGCTGCTGTTTCAGCCAAGTAGGCCAGGAGGTGCAGCATCTTCAGCCATCCTCCCTGCAGACCACTCCACCAGCTCCAGGCACAAGGGCAGCCCTCCATGTCTCTTCCTCAGGAGCTTTGCCCTGTCTTTAAACCAATGGAGAATGAACCATAAAGTGGAGTAGAAGATGCCTGCTTATATGTCAGTTTGGGGAGCATCGCCCTACAACCGAGTGTGCCCTCATGGTAGTGTTGCCCCAGGGCCTTGGGTGCTGACAGTGAGGTTGGGGTTATTTGTGCTGCTCCCAGGTTTCAGGACAGAGTGCATCTGTCAGGGCTCCCATGTGCTGTGCATTTGCTTTCTGGAGACACATTTAGGTTATCATTTGCATTGCAGATGTGGGGCTCCATCTCACTCAGCTTCTGTCCCCATAAAAAGCTACTGACAGAGTGAGATCAATTCCACTGCCATGGCAAGAGACATGTATGTTTTCAGTAAGTGTGAATGTGAGGGATGAAGGGAAGCTCACTTTTGGGAGCAACAATTACAACGCCTTGCTTAATTGGAGTGGTTAGGCAGGATGTTATGACAGTTGAAAAGCTTTGCAGACACATTTCTTGTCTTTAATGGTAGTATGACACCTGCCAGCTCTCCAGCTGTTTCCCTCTCCTGCAGAGTGCATGCCATCAAGTGTGTGAGGAAGAGAAGGTATGCAGCACAGCAGATCAAGGTTCAGATCTTCACAGGTACAATTGTCTGCCAATTAAAAAAAAAACAAACAAAGCACATAAAAAATTCTGAGAATGAGGAAAACTGTGATGATGGCACTCAGAGATTCAGAAAGAGCCTCGCTAGGTAAACACTTCAACATCATAGTGGCCTCCTTTGTGTTTGTCTGTCCCTTTCCATTCACTCATTTTTCATGCAGACTTGTTTCCTTTTGCACTTAGAATTATGTGACTCCTTTGCCTGTCAACTTTGTATCTTCTAATACTTTACCCATAATAAAGCACTCTGCCTTTCTGGAGATGGCAGAATATTTTTCTTCTGGTGAGAACTGTTTTGTTTTCTCTAAAAAAAAAACCCAAAACAACGAAAAAACTCACTCAAAAAATGGCACCAGGATTCGCACCTTTCTTATTTCAGGGAATATCTGCAGCCAGATCAGCTATTACTTTCCAAAACTGTTTTCACAGGCATTTCCTGAAGACAGACTATCAGATAAAATGCTGACTTTAGTCTTTTCTTTATCCTCTACCCAGGGTATTATTTTATTGTTCTTGTTTTTGCAGTTTCTCTCTCTGGGTTTGCTGAAAGTACTTTTGCCAGTACATGAGGAGTTCTGGTCCCACTGTCAAAGTAGCTGTGCATGTCTCTGCTGGATAGATGCCTGAGATTACTTTATGAATTATAGCCAAACTGAATTAAACCACTAATCACAACTATGGAATGAATTTGTTGGGTTTTTTGGTTTTGTTTGAGTTTTTTTTTTTAAAGACAGTCTTTGCAAGGATTCCTCTGCTTGGAGGATGTCTCTGGTGGACAAAGGCTGCAGTAATATGTCTCTTATTCCACCTTTCAGTCTGCAGGAATGCAAGTGGAGAGTGGAAATAACTAATTCTTGGTGCTATGCTGGGGTCCTCTCTACTGGCTTGCCAGCCTTGGAATGTCAGAAATATCATCACTCTACCTCTGAGCAGGTCCAGTCAATATTTAACTATTTGGTTGCTTCTGAGGCTGCAGGTCTGCAGCTTTTCCATAATGGCTATCAGCAACTGAATGTAAGAGGATGTGCAAAATTCCGCCTTAAACACAGTGCTGGTTTGTGTGGAGTAAAACACCCAACAAAATTACCCAAACCATGCAAAAGGGAGAATGTAGAAAATATTTTAGTAACAATGCAGTTTCTCACCTCCCCAGTAGCCTTCTCTTATGCTTTCTCCACACACACTGTTAGGTTGATATGCAAGTTTCCCTGCATTTCCTGAGGAGAAAACCAAGCATAATCCTTGTGGCTGGCCACTGGTTCAGTCAGCAGTAATTGCTTGATTTGCATGAAGATAGAATCATTGCTAAAGGGAAGGGTGTACATGAGATTGAGAGTCCCAAAATGCAGCCTCTCTGAGGAGCTCCTCTTTTTTTTTGTTGAACAAATATCCTGCTGCATTGTGTCTCTGAACTACAAGCTAACAGAAAGTGTGTCATGTAGGAAACGAGAAGTTTTGAACCATATCTGAGCATCTGGATCCCAAGGGAGGGAATTCATCCCACTTACTTGAAATCTAGATGTTTCATTTCAGCTAATTGTCCTAATTAGTTGATGGCCACAGAGATTTAATAGCAAGGAGTGATTTAAACTAGTTTAGCCTGGACACTTATAAGAGGCAGAAAATGACAGTGAGGAATGCGGTGAGAGGAAGAGCATCAGGCATCTCTCTGAAGATCACCCTCTGAAGTGCTTGCACTCTGCATTCGTACATTTCTGCTTCTCTTTAACACTGGCATTTGTTACGTCCTTCACAACCAAACTGGCAACCCAACACTTCAAATTCTATTGCAGTCCTGATTTCCTAACTCTGGCTATGACCTTGCTTGCGTGAGTTCTGCAAGTGCATGTGGGGGTTGACCCCCTCCACAGAGATGGGCTAACTGTGTGTCATCACACAAGTGTGATTTAAATCCTGTGTGAGAAGAATTCCTAAGAATTCCGATGCCTCTGTGTGGTTATTTTCCTCCTCTGGGTCTTCTATTTCAGCCCAAGCATGGCCCTGCTTGCTGGGGAGAGTCCCAGCACCACGCCTCAGACAGAGCCTAACCCGGGGGACAATGCCAGCTGTGGCCACCACAGAGGACCTCTGAGGCTGTGCTCACGTTCACTGCCGCTTCTAGACACTGTGCAAGGTGGGGAAAGTCTGTCTTTGGCTTTTGTACTTGCACACGTGTGAGTGTGAGGTTTTTTGCCTTGGCACGAGGAGAACCAGGAAGCCTTCAGGAAGGATGGAATAGCAAGAAGAAAAATCTGTGCAGCGGTTTGTAGAATGGAAACTTTTATAAGTTGAGGTGGTTCAGCGTTGTTATAACACCTGGATAAAGGCAGGAAGGAATCCCTTGACCCTTCCCTAGTGCTGCTCAGTCTGATGCTGATACAGTGATGGATGTTACTTACACAGGGATAAGGGGGAGGCAGGAGGAGGGGCTCATTCTTTCCAGAGAAACATGTTACCAAAAAGATGCAGATTTAGCAGGTCTGGAAATGCTGGGCAAGAGAAGGAAAGGATAAGCATGTTAAGAGGAGGAAAATGAGTACAGCTTAAAAATAAGCAAGTAAGCAAAGTTAATCTAAAAGTCCAGATTTGAACACAGCTTTCTTTTTCCTTTTTTCTTTTTTTTTTTTAACCTTGAAGTTTGCATGTGCATAGATGAACTATTGATGAACACAGACAAACTGTTACATGAGCTATTTTCCATTTTAAGGAAGGGGGCCATTGCTGGATCTGACCAGACTTGGCTTGCAAGGTGTAGCACCATTAAATGTACAGGCAAGATTTGTAGCCTGCCTCAAGATGGGAAGTACTGGAAATCACATGAGAACTTGTGACTTTTAGTTCCATTTAGTTCCATTTTGGAGATGCAAAAAATTTTATCTTGATACAGCTGTGTCTGGCTTTTACATGTGTGAGTAGCTGTTTTATTTTTGTGCAACTAATGCAGAGGCTCAGTGTTACAGCAAGTGTTACACAGGTAGAGAGATACTCCACAAAATCCTTCTTTCATGAGATCCTATTAGGTACCCAGGTGTTTGTGAGACCTCCAGAGTGAGGTGAATGACACCATCTTGTGAAGATTGTTCTCACCTCACTCTGCCTGGGTTCAGCCTTTTGCCCAATAAGGTGTCACTAATACAAGTTATGCAGTAAAACTAATAGTTTTAATTTAATACCAGCCTCTCATGTAAAGCCTGTTATGGCCTTCATGCAATTAATTGGTAACCAGCAGGGCTGTCTGAACCTTGTGCATTATTTGAGGTACCTGCATATTAGCATTAATCATAGACTGATCAAGACAAATCTTTAAAGGGATGGGGAAAGACATCATGTTTTCCCTGTCCCTTCTGAGATTAGAGTTTATCTTTCTGCTTGATGTCAAAGACAGGAGGCTTGTTTTGCATTGTTCTCCCCTGCAGATGACTGATATAGGCAGTGTCCATCATCAGCAGAGCCATCTGTTATACTCTTGCCCTTCCTGAAATTTGCCAGAGTGGTGGCATGCAGGGCAGGAAGTCTGCTGTTGTGCTCACAAAGTGGAGTCATAGTGTACCCTGGCATTTCTCTTTGCTCCCTCATCTTCCATTTGCTGTTTTCTGTTGCACTTGGAGCCAAACTGCTCAAATCACCTTCATTGCCCCAATCTGAGTTATAAAACTTACCTCTTCCAGTTGACTGCCTCCTCAGAAATGAGCAAACCAGTTCTGCTAAAGAGCAAGTGGTGGAGGTTGTAAGTGAAGGTCCTGGGTAATCTGTGGGTTTCATTCAAGGCTCCTTTGACCCCCTTAAGAAAATGGTCATCATGGCCTTTACTTTGGTCATTAGTGTGGCCATAGCCAAAACTCAGTTTGCCACAGATCTTTGCGTTTGGGGCATGAGAGCTCTGGGAGCCTGGTATTCTGTCTTGCTTGGCTCTCCTGTGCTCTTAAACAACAACATAATATTTCAAGAAAAAACTGATGGCTTTTTTTTTTTTTCCCAGGATAAATGGCCTTCCATGAAACATGTCTGAAAATTTCCAGGAGGCCCTCTTGATTTTAACCCATCACACCCTATAGACACAGAATTTTTATACTGAGAGCAACTATGGAGATTTTCTGTCTGCTTTACTTCTCTCTTGCCTTCCCCCACATCCTCCACTTTCCCTCTTGTATTATTACCCTAAACAACACCTTTTTGGAAAGCATACCCTTTTGAGAGGTGCTTTGTTAAAAAGCAAAACAAAAACACAAACCCAACAGCAAATAACAAACTTCCCTGAAATTCCCACAGAAACAAATAAGACAGCTTTGAAATTGTAAAGCACTGGCACACGGTGGGTGCCACTGATCCCAGATGTTACAGCCCTAGCAAACCACAGCTGCCCTCCAGTTGCCCTGCTGACTTATTTTTCAACTTCCATTTGATGCTCTTCCATCGAGCCCCAAGGTTTCCAGGCTCAAGTACCAACATCCACAGAGACTTGCTAACTGGCAGCGAAAGACCTGAGTGTGTACAGAAATAATGTTCCTTCTGCTCCCTCCCTCCCTCCCTCCATGTCTTGGCATCTGAAAGGGCTCCCAAGGGACATGGCTGCAATGGGAAAGGTGCATTAGACACCGTGTGCTCCTGTGTGTGTAGACAAAAGAAGGCTCAGAAAGGCCCCGCTGAGCTGGAGCGGCTGGCATATATGAGGATGAGGGATTTTTTTCCACGAACCAGGAGCTGCTGTTCCTCCTCCCTCAACCCTCATGACCTTTCTGGGAAGAAAAAGAGTAGGTGCCCCACCTGCATAGTGGCACATGCCCTTGGCTAACCCTCAAACCCTTTTGCAGGCAGAGAAGAGACGAGCTTTTCCGTTCCAGTCAAGAACCTGGAATGGGAGCTTCCTCTCTCCCTGTATCTTGGCTACCAAATAAGTACCTTGTGGTGGGTGCATCAAAATAACCACGCCAGGAAAAAGTGTCCTCTTGGCACTGCTCAGTGTTCATGAAGAACAGACAGATGAGGGGCAGGGGAAAAAAAACCAAACCATGTAGTCCTTTCTTATTTTCTTTTAAAATTATTCATGACAATGTTAGAACCTCACCAACTGTTTGGGGACTGTGTTTTTAATCTAATCTTTGGAAGGACCTTAAGACTACTGGATTGATTATATCATTGCTTCTAGAGGAATTTCTGTATTTCAAGCTATCCTCTGGGCCCAGAGCTGTATAAAGTGTTCACACACTTTCATTGTGTCCAGTTAGTATGAACATGTGTTGGGGTTCTTTTCTGTCCTGCCTCATCTGTGGTGTTGATATCGCAGGACCGATTTCTCCTGCCAGATACCCCTGGGTCAAGCAGCCTGTGTGAGTATCTTGCAGCACACGCAATTTTTGTGGAGGGAATTGTATGTGACCTTCTTTGCATTGTCCTACCAATGACCCCTTCTGTAATCAGGCAGAAATCATGCTCCTGAAGAGTGGGAGGTATTACTGCTTCCATGCTGGTCTGTTCCTGGGCCCCTGCTGCACAGACATTGCCAACAGTAACAAATTGCTCTGAGTTATGTGCAGCAGTTTAGTGATGTGGACTAGTTATTTATTAGAGAGGCAGCTGAGACATCAGCAAAGGGCAAAAGAGTGAATAAAATAAAAATCCCCAATCAAACGAAGTGAAGCTGCCTCATCAGGCAGGCTTCTTGCAAAACTGCTCTCTCTTCTGGATCACACCTTGTTTATCTAATGGTGGGATCATATGCAGAGTTTTGAAAGTAAACCCCTTAAAATAAAGGAATGTCCCCAAAGGCTGTGGATAAAGGTGACAGAGTTGGACTAAACTGCATTTCCAGAGATGGCAAACCAGTGATTTATTGTTTCATTAGTTACAGTTTCCTAAGCACAAACCTGTCTGTGATACTGATTGCCTTGCTCAGAGGCACCTTTTGAAGATATATGATAAAGATAAGAGACCTCCTCCCATGCACTTGGAAAGAGAAGGCAGCTCCAGAAGAGTGAGGGCCTTGTCTGGTAAAAATCAGACCAATGGAGGCCACTGGAGCAGCATTCATTGCCAGGAAAGTCCTGTGTTTGTTTTGACTTGAAAAAGAAACTTCCAAGTTTAACATCATGGGTCTATAATGTGGGCATTCCAAAAATGGGAGGAAAGGTCTTTATGGTGATAAAGATTTATGGTATTCTTTAATACTGATATTGATGTATAAAAGTGATGCCATTAGGCTACTAGTCTGCAAACAGAATTAAGTTTCATCCTCATCAATTGAATTCAGTTTGCCCAGCATAGGTTTCCCGCTCTTTTTCTTCCTCTCAGTTACTTAATGGTCACCCATACTAATACTCAGTACATTTTCCTGATGCAGAGTCCTGAAGGGCTGGAGGTGCTCTGGAGAGGACACTGTCAGCTCCTGGGGAGCAAAGGACTTCACAGTCAGAATGGGGTGTGACAGCAACATGACTCAGACCTGGAAAGATCTGGAACAGAAGAATTGGTGGGAAAAGGTGTTAATGCCACCTCCAGTGCAAAAGGCAGGCTGTGCTGAATAAGAACCTCTCACTTCCCAGGCCTCTGACTCCTCACCAGAGAGCTTTGTGCCTGTCTGATGCACCAGAGAAGTTAAATGTGGTTTTCAGCAACTGTGGCACATGTCCCTGGGAACAGAGACTTGAGGAACTGCTATTTACTAAAGTCATCCCCCTGAAATCCCGCAGCACATTGGGGAAGTGACTTCCCTCAGGCTTTTTCCATGGAGAGAGAGAACTAAAGTAGACTGTTACATTCATACACAGATGTTATCAGTGAATTCTGCTGGGAAAAAAGAAATCTGACTTTAATGGTGGCTACAATCTGGATTTGGGTCTACCTAACCATTGAGTTGTGTCTTCAGGATAAGGGTTTGAAATAAAAAAGGAGATTGGCTTGGTTGGGGTAGGATCAGCTCCTTCCAAAAAAACCATTGTGACAAGACCCTGGGAGTCAGTGAGGCTTTCAGTCATGAGCTCCAGAGGGGCTGAGGGCTGTACCTGCAGGGATTTGCTGCCAAGACTGCAAAGCCATACTTTGCTCAGCTGTTGGCCACCTGTATGCAAGGCAGGGGCTGTGCATGCCTTCCATGGGGACAGCCACTAGCAGACCTCTTACTTGTGAAGTTGTTCATTCTGTAAAAAATAGAAATAAATTTTTAAAATTTATTAAATTAATTTATAAATATTGCTTTTTATAATTATGGACTTCTTAAATACTGGATTAACTTCCTTTTTCTCTTTTCTTTTTTTTCCTTTATCTTTTTTGCTGAGCAGTGTAGTAAGTGGACCCTTTTGATTTCCCTCATTTTGCCTCTCCCTGATATTTCAACATTTCCTCAGCTTTGGAGGCTTACTGACCAGTTAAAGCAAAACTAGGTGGATCCTGGATATGTTTCACTCACTAGAAAAGAAATGTCTAGGGAGGAGGGCAGAAAACTTTTCCAAGTGGTTTAAGACAGCTCCCCAAATCAGATGAAAATAAAATCTAGCGAGACCTGAGAACTAAAAATAAGGTTGCAAGTCCAGCTCGCCCCTGAGATAGTACTTCTGTTATTTGGCCACCTAGAGCAGCAATGCTTCTCATCACCTTGTGAGCATGTAGTGAAAATTTATGGGAAGCTGCAGCATTTCCAGTCCAACATAATGGATGCTAATGCTTTTTTTATAGACATCAGTAACAATGTGTCCAGATCCACCCAAAACCTTAAAGCCAAATCAGCTTCAAGATGGAAAAGAGGAATTTCATTTTTCCTCACTCTCTCTGCTGGGACAGCCAGCCTTCCTCCCTTATGAGGTAATTTAATTTTCACATTATGCTTTATGGGATATCCTTTATTTACCTAATGTTTTCCTGTCAAGTCTTTTCAGACTATGAATCTTGTATATTTTATATACACAAAGGTGACTTTTCCTTCCTCTAATGACCGTGGCTTATCAGTGCAGGCAACCGATACTGGACTCATAAATATGTCACTCTTGGGTTTGTGGCAGCCCCTTCTCTGCCGTAAGACTGCTCCTTGCTGCTCGCTCCTCCCTTCAGCTCTCTGCACACCCATGGTCCGCTCAGCCCCTCAGTGCTCTTGGACTCACCATTGGCTGGTAAAAATAAATCACTGATTCAAGCTATAGGTGAAAATCATTGTGAAAGGAGCACCCAGAGGAATGCAATACAAGGTCAGTGGAGCCAGCGCCTTCCGACTCCAATTAAATATTTCCTGTAAGTAGGTGCCAATTGTGCATCTTGTAAGAACATTTGAAAGCGGGAGCTTGAACTCTCCGGGACCCTCTCGCCTCGAAACCTGTTTCCTGTTTAACAAGATTTAACAAGTACAACCAAACATGCGCCATCAGCAACAAAAGTCATTGTAAACGGCTCCAATGTGCAAAGGTGCTGGGTTTCCTCTTGGCCCCGAACGCCGACCGACCCCGTCAGGCAGTCACAGGGCGGCTGCACTGCGGTGCTGCTGTGCCCTGGTGCCACAGGACTGGCACAGGCTCAGCCCTTTTGCTGAGACAGGTGGAAGGAAAGAGGAAAAAGGCAGCCTTTTCAAAAGGGGTCAAAGCTTGTTGGGTGAAAGCTTCAAGAGTTGATGTTGATGTCCCAGGAGTTTTCTCCAGAGGATGGAATAACATCTACTCTGTGCTGTCTGCCTCTTCAGCTTAAAGCACAGCCTTGCTGTGATGAAAGCCTGCTGCATGATGCCTTGATGTTATCACTGCAGTCAGAGACATCACTGTCTGTGGGGCTGGGAACAGGCTGTAGCCCAGGCCGAGCTCCCTGTCCAGGCAAAAGAGATGTCAAAAGCAAAGATAGGCCAAAGCCAGCTTTTGGCTGTGCAATCAAGTGTGGGAAGAGTAGGCATGAGAGCCCCAAAACGTAGGGAGTTCTTCTGGTTAAAAAATGCAAGGGAGACACTGAAAACCTGTTCACAGTGGCCAGGCACTGAGAGCACAGTACTGCTTTCCAGAGGGCTGTACAGTGGGACGAGACATCTACAGATGTGTGTATATATATATATATATATTACTCTTACATGTAAGATATATATGAATGCAAAAAATGTGTGTGATTATTAATCTACATACATTTAAGTGCTCTACATTTCTGTGCACTGTGCATATAACTCATACTAGAAACTGTTGTAGCGCACTCTGTATCTCTCTGTATCTCTCTCCCTAGTTCAAAAAGCTTGGAACTTGGGATGAATCCTTTGGTGCTCCTGAGAGAACAACAATAACAATAACAGGAGCAACAATCCCATCAGTTTACTGAAAACCGTAGTGTCATCCTACACCAGAAAATACATGTCTGACTAAAGTTTCCAAGCGCATAGCCTGTGTCTTGCCTCTCACCTGCAACCTGCTACTCTTTCCACCTGTGCAATCCCTTCAGTAGCAAACAACCAGGGCAAGGTCTGTGAGCAAAGGGAGGATATGGGTGGAAAAGAGCCAAAGAAACGAAGTAAAGTGGAGCCTAATGTGGTGCAGAGAGCTCTGTCTTCAATGCTACTCACACATTGAAAATGACATTGCAGCCATGAATGTTAAAATCAGAATAATTTTCCTCAGGGAGGTCATGAGCTTGATGTATAAGATTCATTAGAAACAATTTTCTCATTGTTATGGAGGAGGAAAAGGTTGGGAATTTGATACAGGCTCCTTGGCTATGTGCTAAGTGGGCCATCCTTTACTTGAAAGTCATCATTATGGGATATAATTCAAGTTCAAGGGGAACAGCACTTTGCTGAGAGAAGTCTCCTAGGTCCTTTTCTAGACTCCCTGGGCCTTGCTTAGGCTGGAGCCAAATCTGCTCTCTCTGCCTGCTGCAACACATAGCGTCGAAATAGTGAGCCCATTCTTCAAAGGAAGGTCTGCACACAGTCCTCACCACCCAAAGCAGAGATGTGCTGCTGTCCCTGCCTTGTGGCTGATGGGAGGACAACCCATCAGATCCTCTGGGTCGGTCTTCTTTTCTCTGCAAACCGCCCGTGACTCTTCACCACCCTGCTCGAGGCAGTTCCCATCACCACATCCCAAGATTTGCCTCTCTTGTGCCTGTGTCATGAGGCATCTTGCTTCATCGTCCTAAACTGACTCCAAAATAATTCTGGGTGTAAAAGCAAGACATTGTGTGATGCTCTGCTGACTTCAGCAAGGCCATCCGTTCCCGCTGTCTTAGCACAGGGGCAGAAGTGTTCTGGGATCTTGGCATCTGGCACAGCAAGTGAGAGATTTGGGCACTTCTCCAGCAGAGGAGCATGCAGGAGGAAGGCAAGACTCCTGCTTGTGAAACCTACAGTTTAGCCCTGCAGCTTGGAGGACACCTTACAAAGTGCCCGTGGGCAAAGCAGTGGCACAGGGCAAGACTGCATTTCATCCTTAAAAGGGCTCTGATTCACAGTACAATAGACGTGCTTTGGGCACATTAAATCTGGACAGCTCCTGTAAGCTGAGGCTGAGGTGGCTCGTTTGCTGTTAGATGAAGGAAGGAGCTCCCACCCTGAGGAGCCTGGTGCTCCACTAGGTAATGCACTGACAATGCAGAGGAAAGAAAGCTGTAATGTATTTTCCTCTTACAGATGGGAAACTGAGTCAGGCTATGAGCCTGTTCTCCAAGAGTGTGACTTGGATTTATGAGGTCTCTGGAGCACAGCTGGGCATTAAAATCAGAAACTACATCTTATGTCTGTGCTCAGGAGCAGGAGGCGGGGGTGAACGGCAAACATTTCCAGACAGACGGTGGAGTGGATTAGTACAAAAGAGGATGCAGATCTCAGCTGTTCAGCTGCCAGCAGAAAGGAGGGGGAAGCATGGTTAGGCAGCTGGTGAAGAAACAGGTGCAGAGAAGGTTTCCTGATAGCCCTGCTGTCATCCTGCTTTGAACCCTCAGCTCCTCAGTAAATCTTCCCTCTTGGAACTCTCTCATCAAAGTTTCATTTCCTCATGTTCCTAAAATAGTTCTTGATAAGCAACTTGTCATGCTGGTAAAGCCCTTTTGGTTACTTTCCTAGAAATCTATTTTCATGCTTTCTCACTGGGCTTCAGCTGCTTGCATTCCCACTTGGAAAAAAAAATATTGATGAAAAAAGTACAGCCAAGGCTTAACACAACAAGAAGGTGAAGTGTTTATGTTTGGTAGCACAGCAGGACCTTGTCTGTCAAGTGAATTTCCAAGCAGTGACATAAAATTATAGTTGTAGAACCCACACCTGACCAGAGGGACAGGGGAAGGAAAATATGAAAATATATATCTTTTAGCACGTCAAAAATGTGCAGGAAATACATAGTTTCAGCTTTAAATGGCTTTTTGTGGGCATTTTGTCTTCACACTACCGCCAGAGATGGACTAAAGCAGAGGTGGTCAAGCTGCAGTTTTCAAGGCTCAAGGGGAGCCCTTGTGCAAGGCAAATGCTCTTTCCCTGCTCAGCTCAGAGATACACTGGTGCTGCACTGGCACAGGGCTCCTGGGCAATCCCAGGCCCTGGGGGAAGAAAACTGGCAGAGTAGATTTGGTCTAACATGGCTAAATGGCACGGTAAGCAGTCCACATCCAAATCATCCCCATCTCAAAGGAAAGTAGTGGGGAATGCCTGTTATCCCCAAACAATGAACTTTTGCCAGAACTCCTCCCTCAGCATTCTGATGCCCAAGGCGCTGTGTTGTCCCATGGCTCTCATCTGGAAAAGTTTTTGACACATATGAAAGCTTGCCTGGGGGAAAGTTGGCCATCCTGCTTTGTAGGGCAGGAGTTTTCAGAGACTCATAACAATGTGGGAACCCAGGGTTATTACAGGAATGGGGGAGCTGAAGGGAATAAAAAGATTCTGGGTGGGGAAGCACTTGGTTGTATGTGGTCTTTTCAGGTCAACTAGCTACCATTCCTTGGGGCAAGTGCAGAAGTCTCTGTATAAAAAACTACAATAAGAGAATGAGAGGTGATTTTAATGGCATGGCACCAAGAAAAAGGATAAAGAGTTTGATCTGGAATGATTGGGATGCATTATGGTAGAAGAGTGGATCATCTGATGAGAGCATCCAGGGAAAGATTTAGTTCCCTTAGTTTGAGCTCAGACAAAAGTTTGGCAACTTCCAAGGGTTAGGAAAACAGGTATCAAAATTATTGATTTTTCTTCTGGGTGACTCTTAGCTGATTTTGTGTGCCTAACAACAAATTAAATACCTAGTGCCAAATCTGTGTCTGTCATTAGAGAATTTGTTTCCACGTGATGTGCCAGGACTGTTTCATGGGGTGAGAAAGGCAGAATGAAAATTGTGCTTAAAGTGACCTGCTCACAACAACCCTGTTTCCACATCCTCAGCAATGTGGAAAAAAAACAAACCCTGGACACCAGATGCAGGTAAGGGCTGTCTGGAGTCCTCAGAACAATTTATTCAAACTGTTGACTGGTCCTGGCAGCATTTTGTTTTCGTCCTGGGGACCTATTTGGCACCCCAGATGAGCTATTCTGGTGTTGCAACCTGCCCACGTTTGCCTTTTTTTTCAGCACTCCTTTTCCTCGGACACAGAGTTGCTAGGAAGAAGTTGCCACTTCCTCAAAGGATCATTTCCAATGCTGATTCCCTAACCATTCCAGAGGCCTGCACCTTTTCTCGCAGGTGACAGGCAAGGGACACGTGTGTGCACACATGCAGCAGGTCTGGAGCAACCCAGTGTCTCCAGGAAGCATGGGAAGGACTGTGCCTGGCTGTGTGGGGCTTACTGCTCACTGAGAGGAGGCAGTGCCCAGACCTCTGCTCCTACTGCAGGACGATTCAGGACTTTTCTGAATGGAGACGTGGAAAGAAGTTCACAAGTTTTAACAATATTCCTAAATAAATAGGTCGTCACAGTGTATCTACCGCAGTAGCAAACAGCATGTTTCTGTTTGATTTTCATGTATTTCTTCCCACTCAAGTCTAACACAAACAGAAAACACTGCCCCCAGCTTTGCCCAGAGGTGGCCTAGGGGCAATACAGCCTTAGAAGTACCCAAACTGCACACACCCTAAACACAGACACACATTTTTCTAGAGTCAAGAAGTCTTTTGTGTGGGTTTGCAGCAACTTACAGGCATTTGGGAGGGAATCAACCAGGAACCAACACAGTAATTCTTCTCCTGTACATCAGATGTTAACTACCCTCTGTACTCAGACAATTGCCCTGTAAGCAAAAGCCTTGCTTCCCTGGGATCCAAGAGATCCACCACCCCACGGATTGTACTAGAAAATCACATTCATTTGGCCTGACTACAAACTCTGGATCAAATCACTGTCTCATGTGGGTTAATGGTAGCTTCTCATTGTTTCTCAGAGTTTCTCTTTGAGTCTCAAAGCAGCAGAAGAAAGCTGCATCCCAAAATGCACGTAGGAGTGATATTTATATTATCTTAGAATTTAAACATTTCAATATGGAGTATTTTAGCATCAATCCTGTATAATTTTCCAATTTGCTGAAGATGGGTTCCCTTGTGCTGCGAGGGGCTCCTCTCTGGTGCCTGAATACCATTAGGAATGTTTGTTCCCACTAGTCTTAACCTTAATAATTGCACCAAATTGATTTTAAATGGTGGATCAGGAAGGCCTGCAGAAAAGAATTACTTTTTTGTGTATATCCCACATATTAAACATGCAGAATGAAGAAAATTGAGAGTCATCAAAGCACAATTTCCAAACAGACTTGCATCATTAAAAAGACATTTGGCTTCGTAGTTCAAGGTTAAGTTTGTTCCCAGAAGATGAGGTAATTTAGTAAAATAATAAAGCTCCCATTAAACAAACCCTGTAATAGAACTGAGCCTTAGCGGCTGCAGAGGAAGGAAACTGTAACTTCTGTCAAAGCACAGAGATGAGATTAGCGTTAATAAAGCATTCCTCACAAAGCAGAGTGATAGTAGATGGGGGAAGGCACATCCAAATAGCTCTCATTTCCACAGCATTTCCCTTCAGATATGGATGGGCTTTTTAATTAGCCATCGGAAAGAAAACTGAAAGTGTACTTTCTCCTTCTCGGTTTCTCCCTGACTATTAATCTCTGTGCTGAAAACAGTGCCACCGGTCCATCTTATTGTTATTAGCCAGTGGAGACGTAAAAGAGCTACATTCATAGCCCTTATCGCAGCCCAGAGGTATTTCCTTTGTGTTACGAGGAGTATTTTGATTAGTTGTGACTGTGTCTGCAGAGAAGACACAGTTTATATTTTCCACAGCTAGAATAATTTCTAGAAATATAAAGATTTGTTCCAGCACTCGACAACATTTGTTGGTAGGGCTTAATGATTGAAAGAGTTTCATTGTTGTGCCACAGTCGTTCCTTTTTTAGCTCCTCTTGGCTTCATGACTAAGTTTGAGGCAAAACATTGATAGTGGATTTTTCCTGGAGGAGTTGCTGATTTTTAATGAATCATTTGTTTGATGAAGGCAACTTTTCTCTCCTGTGACTGCCTTGTCCACTGGCAGATGCAGATAATCACACATTTGAAGAGCCACAGAGGTATTCTCTTGGGAAGGATCTCAGAGGGACACCAAATCCTTTTTTTGCTATGTCTTGACTTCTCTTAAAGTGTTTAACCTCCTTTTAAGAGCACAGGTGATGGCAATTCTCCGATTTTCTCTGGGGGATCCCACACCTTCCATCTGTCAATGGTGACAAAATATTCCTTTTCTCTTTGCAGCAGCCTAGTTTGTATATTTGAAGTCCATTACCTGAAGACTTGCTTACTTTTCCCTTCATTTCATGGAACACTCAACTCCATTCCAGACAACGCAGCAGATGGGACCTGGGGCCACGGAGCAGTTTGAGGGGGTTGCCACTGGCAGATGCCCTCCTGCTTGTGCTCCATGCTCCCCCAGAGCCGAGCCTGTTTGGAAATTGTGCTTTGACGACCCTCAATTTTCTCCATTCTGCATGTTTAATAGGTAGAATATACACAAAAAAAGTAATTCTCTTCTGCAGGGGGAGCCGTGCAGAGCGCTGTGCTGGGCAGGAGCTGCTCTGCCCACCCCATTTCCCACACCCAGCCCGGGGTACATGCACAGGCGGACGAGCAGTCACTGCACTTTTGCTTTCCAGTAAGAAAAGCTCCCTGCTAAATCCGGTCACAGCAACCCAGGATGACGCAGCTCTGTGGTTCCCTGTGGCTTCTTACCACAAGGAGGGGAAAGGAAAGAGCAATGCTCTCCTTCCCCTCTGCAGAAAGATGAGGTGGCTGGGCTGACAGCCCCCAGGTAAGAACCATGTCAGCACTCCAAAGAAAATTTGCAACAAACGTGGCTGCTCGCTTGTTCCTAAAGTCTCATCAAAGGGAGACAGAAAGAAAAATTACAGTGCTTCCCAGGTGTGCAGGTTTTGCTTGAGGGAACCGATGGGAAATGTAACCCACTTTTGGGTATAACAGGAGTAACACACGCTTATATTTTCCTTCTTGAGGTTGTTAATTTTGCATGACTACTTCAGCTGAGGAAACCAGATTTTAAAAAATCAAGTGCTGGCAAAGTTCCCTGTTGACTAAGGAAACTCAGAACTGCATTCTTCTTTGGTTTATCTTTTGTTTCACTCACAGACGTGAAGCAAGTAGAAGGTTTAGGAGTGGTAATTTGGGATCATTAAAAGTCCCTAAATAATTTAATGGTGACCTCTATTGTTTTGTATGTGAAAAAAAAAAACTAACAAAAAAACCAGCCAAAAAGCCACACCAAGGTAACAATGGAAAACAGCCCCCTGATTCATGGATTCCTGTCACTTCAGACATTTCCTACTCTGACAGACTAGGAATATAGCTCCAGATGAAGGATCAGGGTACGCTTCACTGTGAATTTGTTTTCTGCCCCTGTTGTTAAGCTGTCCAAGTGCTTTTACTCTCTGCAGTTGCTATTACCCTAAACCAGGCAGGTCGGAGTTTTGTCTGCTTTGGCTAATGCAGAGCAGACCCAGCTTTGCTCTCTTAGTTGAGCCATTGTAGCATCTCACAAGTGGTAGTAGCTACACAGGAGCATCAGAGAGGAGACATTCTGCACCTCAGGGCTGTGTAGGCAAATGTCAGCACCCAGGGCTGACACTGGCACCCAGGAACTCAGACGCTGGGTGCCTGAAGCACCCTGCTTCTCTTTGCCTCCCTGTATCTACAGTCTCAATAGGGCAGGAACAATGTTCCTCATGTTGAGGCACTTAGATACAGCGAGCTAACTCTGTATTTATGGAAGGTCTGGAGCAGACTCCTTCCACAGTTATAGCATGTGCCTCAGAAGAATCTTTGCTGCAGAAATCTCCCTGCACCCTACCATCAAGGGAGCAATAAGAAAGGTATCCAAAAAATGTGGTAACAGTGCACAGTCGGCAGTGCTTGAAATCAAAACAAAGTCTTCAGGGAGCAAAACAAGCTTCCCACCCTGGAAAAATTCCTGATCCCCAGTTTCCCAAAATGCCATGGCAAAACATAATTGTTACAGCTCTTCCTATCTCTCGCATGTGTCATTGAAATGGCCTGAATGAAGTTGTTATTTGTAGTGTGTAGCTCATCCGAAGCCTCTATCAATGAAACCACTTGCTTTCTTTGGGGTATTATGCAATTGGCTTTTCTGTTGTAGTTTTCCTTGTCAAGGCGGTAATCTTGTGACTCACTGTCATGAGGGAGGCTTCTCTTTCCTGCCAGCCATAATCCTAATCCACTCACTCCTGAGTCTGTGCTTGCTCCTGCAGATGGGAAGACACCTCCTGACTTTGTTGGTACCTTCAGGAACACATCAGAAATTATTGTATTCAAATGAGGGCAGTGAGGTAAGGCCCCTAAGAGAAGCTGTGGGATGGAGGTAACGGTAGATAAAATTTCTTATGCAGTTCATTAATACTGAATCATTTATCGGATAACTTTTTGGGAAGTATTACTACTGCTTGATTTCAAGAAGAGTTGCCTGTGGAATCATTCATAAATTCAAGCCTTCCCAGAGGCTATCCTAGGCTTGAGCCATTCTGCCACAAAACCTAATTGAAAAGCCCCGTTCGCAAGGGTGGGTTCCATCCGACCCTCTGATTTAGTGTAAAGCACACTTAAAGGTGCTTTAAGCTCTGTGAATGTAAAAAGTGTGTTCCTGAATGAGGGCTGCCGTGAACAAGCTCCCTTAAAATCCTGAAAATTAGTTGTTAAGCTGATTCCATTATTTAGGTTCTCTGTCCAACAAAGCACTGCAAAAATTCAGGAGCTCACTTCAATTAATGCTGGAGGTGTTTGTATTCCAAGGTTTTTAACATGCTGGGGATAATAACCAGCCTTTTTGGAGGAGGTTTCTCTAAGTGCATGCTGCTGGCAGCTCTCAGGGATGGGATGTGAGGTGAGGGAGGTCTTTGAGTGTGCAGTGCAGGATTTCTCTTCCTGCTGAAGGTCTTTCAGGTTGGCCATTCTCCATGCCCCACTCTCTCTTTTTACCTTCTTTCCTTCTGGCTCCTCACCAGGCACTGAGGCTGTGTAGCACCTCCCACAACCCATAAGAAGCACAGAGTACCAGGTTATAAGTATCTAGCAAAGGGTGTTCAGGTGGGCAGTCAAGCTGAAACACAACTTTTGGAGGAGATGTGCTGCTTTGGTTTGCACTGAATTTTATGGTCTATCATGAAGTCTGCTCCATCATGGCTGCTTTTCCATGGCCAGACAGTTCCAGCAAGCCAAAGGGAGTGGTAGTTTTACTTGTAAAGCTACAAAAGCAGCCTTCATCTCTTGCTCTGTCAAAGTTTGCTGCCTTTGCCAGCTACCAGAGCTTATTCTGCTGCATACCTGTTAAAAAGAAGTCCAGGGGGTTTTTTTGTTTGTTTTTTTATGAGGTTGACCCAAGTTGTTGGTCCAAGAACCAACTTTACAAGAGGTGTGTGATGCACACCCACCTCAGTGGTGATGGAACAGAGCCCAGCAAAGCTCTGCAGGGTGCAGATGAAACATTCCCTGGCTCAGGGTGAGACAAAAAGGTGATAAACAGCAGCACCTGGGGAATATTCCCCTTCCCACCTACCGCCACCACCTTCTCTCTTTCTCAAAAACACAAATAAGACAACTCAATTTGCATTTTCATAGCTGGGAGTGATTGCTAAATTAATGAGCACTGCTATTTATATCTAAATAATCACAGTCCTAAACAACTGCTTGGAGGCATCACTATGGAAGGTAAGATTCTGGGCTAGGATTTGGTGGGTTTCAGGCAGCACTTGTCGTCTGAAGGAGGAAAATACATCCCAACTATTAAAAAAAAATAAAATAAAAAAAGCTTTAAGATATTTCAGACAATCTGAGGGAAACTGGAATAAGAAAGTTATGTGAGCAGTGTATACAGACTTGGCTTGCTTACCAAACTAGGATGGCCTCAACATTATTCAGAGGAAATATTTTTCCTAAGCAGTTTCCTTTACCATGCCACAACCCTGCTAGGGACTTCAGCATTCAGCTGTCCTGCCCAGATGCACAGGGTACTCAGCATTGTTCCCAGAGCTCTGTCCTCACTGCTTTTGGCTGAGTTTCTGCAAAGTGAATCTCTTGGCTTAGTGCAGAGCTTGTGAGGCCACTTAAATCTCTCTGACCCCTTAATGAAGTTTTTAAAAGAGCTTCATAAATCTTCATCACTAAGAATTGCTTAAAGCCCTGCAGGGTTTCTCTAGTGGCATTAACCACTAAAACAACTAGACAGGCTCAGGTCTATTTATTGCATTCATCTTCATTATTCCATGGGTTTTCCTCCTTTATAATCTTTTACATAAACTGCAACTGAGAAAGGGAGCTCAGGAGTGGGAACTCTGAGTCAACACTGCCTGTCTGGCAGTTTGTAGCCATCCACTGTGACTGCATCAGTCCTCTTCTTGGGAATGTTTTCTGTGCAGGCAGCAACTGTATGTTGGTCATTTATCCTTCCTTATTGAAAGTTGTTCCTCATTAGGGAAAGAAACTCATTTTTGCCCTTCCTGTGAAAACATACCTCAGGTCACAACCTGACAGCTTCAAAACGGATTAGTTACCTGCCTGCCCTTCAATTTTCTTTTTTATTCTTGGAATTTTGGCTGACTTTGATAATGGCTTTTTTATGAGTAGCATGACTGTTCTCTGAAATAACTTCCAGCTCGACAGATATGTAAAGATTGCTAGGAAAGTAGGATGGTTTTTTAAAACTTTTTCCATACCATATATTGTGCTCTCCACAGTGAGTGTGTAGATTCTATATACTCTCTACAGGTGGTTTGATTCTTCACCTCTGCAAAGTGGGGACAGAAGAATCATGATTGAGGTTCACAGACAAACAGAAAAATACTCCAGTGTGGGTAAAGTCATTGAAACCAATGAGAGACTTTGAAGAAATGGCTTCAAGGCTAATTCGGCAGAAAATGAAGGACTAAGCCTCTACTGAGCTTTTGAGGGATTGGAGATCCTTGTGGTCCAACATGGTCCAGCCAAGCTTGGGCTGCCCCATTCCATCACAAAATCATACTTCTATGATGAGGTAGATGATTTTCAAGGTTACCTTTTCAGCTGGCATTTTGTTTATGCCATCAAGATACAGTAGAGTGCCATGGAAGTGCTACTTTAGAGCAATTGTTATGTTATTTTATTTTGTTTTAAATTTATCTGCATTGCAAGAAGGTCTCAGGGACTCAACCTCAGGGAGGACTGAAAGTGCATGGAGCAGAAGAGAAGCATTATGCTTGTGAAGGCCAACAAGATCTTTTTATTGAAGGGCTTGACACTGAAGCATTAAATCTGCCAGCAGTTCCACTTATGATTAGGAAAATCATTTGGGTTCCTAGTCTGGTTCAAGACTGGAAGAAAAAGTAATGTCTGATGAACATGGGGAAGGCTCAAAACTCAGACTATGATATGTGAAGTGGGTTACTTGAGGCATTAAAGGAGAGCTCCAGACTCAGCTGAGCTGGTATTTCTTCCACTGAGGTTAGTGTGCTCTAGATGATGTCATGTTGTGATGCTTGCACAAGTGAGCCAGCCAGAGAACTGTTTTTAGTGCAGGGAACTGTAGGATAGGTTATATGATGCAGTGTTGTCTGCTCTAGAATGCATTGGTCAATGGTGTGCTAGGGGCACTCTTTTACCCTAACAGGGGTAAGATTAGATATTATCTGACTTCCTGGCTGCTTAAAGCCTATGCAAGTTCACCCAAGTGCTTACCTACATAGCTGTTAACAAAAATTCAAATTAAGTCATAGCTTTCAAGTCCTCAAAAGACCAATATCACAGGCAGGGGACAGAAGATGTCAAATGGCCACCACAGGCTGAGGTCTATAAAATGTCAGGAATTTGGAGAGATAAGAAAGAAGGTTTCAGCAAGTGACTCACTGCCTGTGCTTTAAGAAAAGATGGAAGAATCCTGAATCGTGGCCCAAATGACCTGCCAGAAGTTCTTACTCAATCCTGAGTCCCATACACAGCTTGAGCCTTTGCTTGTAGGCCAAACATAAAAGAATGTGAGAAGAGACCTGGGAGGTCTCTTCTGGGTGGGTAGGTGGCCCTGTCCTATGGTCAAGGCATTGTCACTGACCATATGCCTGCTCCTAACCCTGCCCATTTCAGCCTTCCACTGCCTGAAAGTTAGGTGTCTAAATGTCTTTAAGGATATCAGCCTCAGGATTCAGCTGAGGCTTCATGTACACTGTATTTCTCAGTGATGTGGCTCCCATGACTGTAAATCTCTGTCGCAAATGAGCCAGGCTGGGGTGGGAAAGCGACACTGGAGCAGCTCTCCTGTACGAGGTATTTGGAGCAGAGATGCTTCATGGCTGTGAAAACACTCAAGAAAGGCAAAGTTTAAGTTCATACAGTGAACTATCACACCACAGTCCCATGATACACTGCCTTTGCCAGCTAAGTTGCTGCAGCCAGCTTCTGCCCCAGATGCTTGTTCTCACCTCTGGCCTGCAGTTTGTCACCTCCTCAGCTGTGCCAAAACAACTGCGTGTAGAGCAGTGCTTAAATCAGCACACTCAAGTGATGGAAGTTAAAAATAAACTCTTTGTGGGAGGAGCAGAGGAAGAGCTATTTTTAATTGTAATCACTTCAATGGTCTTTCTTTCAATGTGGTCCCACAAGGAATTTCATTAATACAGCAGGGAGAAGGCAGTGGATTGCTCTGCTGGCACTGGTGTGACTCCTCCAGGCAGAAGAGTCCCTCCTGGCAGGGGGAAAGGATTTCTGGAGCCAGGATTGCACCAGGGCCCGTGTGCTGCAGAATTGTACCTTCCAAGATGCAGAATTATCACTTCTCTACCCGAGTCTAAGCTAGACTCAGGTGTCCCAGGCTCTCCAATAGCTATTCTTCCTAGATTCTCATAGCATTCATTAAAAAAATTATTGCAAGCCAGCATTACCATTAATAAAAACAAATAAAGAGACACTGAGGTTTTTTCCTGTTTTATAAACAAATACTCCTTGTAATCATTCTGAATACTAGCCTCCTCCACAATTTACTATGGTATGGTTAGATGTCACCCATTAAAATCTATTCAAAGACAAAATGCACAGTAAATTGAGAATAAAAAACATCGGAAGAGATGGAAAATCAGATTTTATTTCATGAATTTTCTTACACGATCAAGAAAGGAAATATTTATACATTCCTTAAAAAGCATTAAAAGTTTAAGGAAAAACATCTGAAAAGAGTTCAAACTGTTGCAGTGGAGCTACAACCTGAAAAATTCACAGAATAATTCAGCAACTTACTTTTGTTTTGGCTTTGGTCATTTCTGTGCTTAGATTAACTTTTCTGTGAGTGGCATGTGGAAAGCCTTGGCGATGTCTTGTGTTCAGGCACCTCAGTGATTTGTTTCTGTTTGACCATGAAACACCTTCACTTGCATTCAGATGTTCCTGATGCATTTCTCCAGAAGCTTTGTACCAGCGGAACACGTGAAACATGAGCAGATTTCACACTGCTGTCACCTTTTGAAATAAATAATTGATTACACTTCTTTTTTGTGTGTCATTAACATTATTAAAAGTTCTTTTGTGATATTGACGGAGTTTCAAAGCACTTCTCAGGAAAATGGGGCAGTAGTTTAATTTCCATCACACAGGAAAAGGAAGTAGTATCTTGAGTCCCACATCAAGGCATCCTTCTTTTGGGACTCATGATCTGTGTGCTTGATCACACCAGTTCCTGGATGATTGCGTGTACAGGCAGGATTTAAATTTAAATTCCTAGACTCTGAGTATGCTTAGTATGTCCTTCAATTCTCTTCTAATAAATAGAACCATGGGCATAATGAGTCAGTTTTGTAATTAGATTATATAATTGTCTCATGAACTCTGTACAAATTACCTATTCTCTGTATTGTTTTTGCAGGGTATTGTTTTTCTTGAATAATATGGCACATATCCAGTATATATTGCAGTCAATAAAGTACCCCAGTTCAAGTATGATGGCCCACAAATGGATAATTGACATCAACAAAAATAATTAAGTCATTAGCCTTTTTAGTACCATCAGTACTCTTCATTTAGACCACCAAATTTAGTTATTAACATTTCCTTAAAAAAATCTTTTTACATTTTTTTATTACCGAGAGGTAACCATAGATGAACCATATTATCAGGTTTCAACAAATTTGTGATTCTAAGGTTGACATTAGCATGTAATGATGTAAAGGAAATAGTGTTTTATTGCATTTTAATTAAATGTGTCAACTTGAGCAGGCCTTTCTCCAGCAAAATTCCCATCAGGGTTTAGTCCTTCATCACTAGATTTTATTTACTTCTTGAGCTTTGCACAGCATGTATTTGCCTCCAAATAGAGGACTGATAAAATAATTTAATCCATTAAATGTGCATTTCTGACACATGGAAGAAGTGCTGTTTTGAGTCCATCCTCACATTCAGCATTCAGCCAAGGTCTTCTGGGTGTGTTCCTGTTCATTTGGTCCAACACCGTTAAATTCAGGTGGTCTCCTTTTCCAGCTGAAAAGTTTGCTTTCCGATTCTCTCCATAGGCTCAACCCAGGCAGCTCTGTGCTCCAGAAGTCCAAATGCTGAGCAAAGGCTAACTTATTTCAGCACAGAATATTTTTAATCTTCTGGTAGCTAGAGCTCACAACAATTAATTTCTCCTCTCTATGCTTATTAGAGGAATCACTTGTGAAAAATATGTCACCTTCTGGACCTCAGAGGTACATATATTTCCAAGCAGGCACAATCAAAATGCTTTTTTTTTTTTTTTTTTTTTCCCCCCACTTCTTGCAATCAGAAATGAAGTAAATTTGTTTGGAAAACTCCTGCTAAAGGAAATGTCATTCAACGTTCATAGTTCTGTTGAAGCTATCAAAACCAAAATCAAATGAATTTGAAAACTTAGCACAGGTCACAGATAAAATTTGTGATTTGAGTAGTAACTATTCTCCTAGGCAGTTGGAAGTAAAATAAGATTGTAGCATAAATTCTGGTTTCAGGCTGAATTCCACCCCTCTCCAATTCCATGAGTGAAATATCTTGGAGCATATTCATGTGAGCTCCCACCTATAAAATAATAAAAAGAAGTTTAAAACCTTCAACCCAGAACACAGGCAGCAGTTTCAACCAATTGAGGGGTTGTTGCTTTCTCTGTGCCCTGCTGATCATGGAGAAAGGAGTAGTTTCTGCTGTAGTTTCTGGTGGCTGAGAAAGGATGACATGCTAAGGTTTTGGCTTCTGGTCCAAGTGTGACAGACCCTTCCTACCACTCCAGATGTGAGCCTGTTACCAAACTGAAGGATAAAAAAAATACAAAGCACTTTTTCTGCCCTCTCGAGATGAGCCTTTTTGCATATTTGATTCCAAGTTGATTTTCTTTAAAGGGCTAAATACTTCAAAAATAGCATAAAAAAATCTTAATCTTGGATAAATTGAAATGTTTTATTGATACAAAATTTTTTGGAGGGAAAGAGTTTGGCTTAGCGTAGAAGCTGAAACACTTTGGTTTAAGTAGTGGTACTAAAGCTGTGTCCCTATAGCCCAGCTGGTGGTCTGTGGGGAGTGGCACTGCATAGAGTGTCACCTATGGGGCATTTGGGGGAAAGCCGAAAATAGCCAGGGAAAAGCCTCCAGCCAGCTAAGCACTGCTGAGTTTTCATCTCCCAACACTCCTAGGCTCTGACAGTCCCACCTCTGTTGGATTTATCTGTGATGCCATGAGATGCCACTAATGTCTGTGCTCGTGGCTGTCCTTTCTGCTGGGGTCACTGGCCCCCAGCGTAAGTTTATAAGGGTGTGCTGAGCATGGAGCTGGATCTGCTGTCTTTAGTGTCCAATGGCACAGCATCTGTGTCATAAAGAGGTGCTGTTAAACCTGACAGAGCCTGACATAAATAACAGACAGCAGCTATATTACCTTTGCTGTTGAGTGCATTACAGCAGCTATGGTTGTTGCTGAGTTAGTGCTGATTCGGTTTGTTTGGGACCAACAGCTTCCAAGCTGTGATAGCAGAAACTCTGCATTAGCTGACAAAATATTCATCTGAAGTTTGTATAAGTATCTGCTTAAAGGCAGTTTAGTGAAGTTGAAACCATGACTTGAAGGGCTGAGTAGCAATTCTTGCTGGTAACCTCAGAAGTGATCTACTGGCAAGGTTTATTTCTGAAAGCAGTATTTCCATGGAGGTCTGTGGTACTGACTCTTCATGTTTAGGTCATTGTGAACAAGGACAAATTTCAGCTGAATGAGTAGCCTTAGACCTTTTTAGGATCTGGATAAATGAGCAGAGACACAGAAGCAGGGCTTCTTTGTAAGCCCCGTTTCACACACCCTATCAGAAAAAAACAACCTACAGTAACTTTACAATGAAAATGTGCTGCTGCAAAGCAAATAACCTATGTAAATTACATTAAAACTGTGTTGTTGCAGGGTTTTAGATTATTATTTCAGAGGTGAATATTAAAGTTGTGTGCTGCTAAACTTACGTTTGATTGTCATTGGCAAATGCTAAATGGATCATCCAGGTATCATCCTGGTTACTGATGGATGTTACCAGCAACTCTCTGAAGTTATCCTGTAAAAGTGCTGCATGGTATTTTATTCAGAGTTTATTGAAAGCGCATGGGTCCTTTTTTTTTTAACCCTTGGAAATAGTAATCACTCTATACATCACACTGATTTGCTCTGAGGGTTGCTTACTTCAGAAAAAGGCTGCTAACTCTACCCATATTAAGAATACAAAAAAAAAAATCTTGAACCTCGGTAACATTAGGATTACTCCTACCTCCTTTGTTTCGATCTTTAATACTTAAACTATTTTGTCCATCAAGAAAAACATATCAAAAAATTATTACAATGTGTGTATGTAAAAAAATGTAAGAAATTACAGCAAGAAAAAACCTTATGTATACTGGACGACGCTACTTTTTGCTCATCTAATTGGAATTAAAAGAAAGTCGTTTGGCTCTTTAAAGTTCAGTCATCTGTGACCTCCTAAAATCAATCAATAACAGCAGGGGAACAATATATTATAGCCACCTAGATTTGGAACGATCGGCTTTTTAATTGTTCTTTTTACTGTTTGCAGATACTGGCGTCCTTTACTATTGAATTATAAATTCAAGGTGAGCAGCAATAACGGATGCATAAACCCAAACTTTTCCTAAAGTAATCGAAAAGTGCAGATTATTTGCACGCCCTCTTTGGTCGTGGAGGCTTAGGCGAAATGGATAAACACCGGCAGTGATTACACGAACGAAATGGAAATTGCGGTATTCCCACGGCGAACGTATATATTTATACTTCTAACTGCAAACAGAGGGCTGTGTCCGCGAAGCCATTAACACCGAGGGTAAGAAAAGCAAAAGGGAAGGAAGGCGTCGCCTCTCCGGAGGTGAATCAGCACCATCGCTTATCTTCGGGCCGATGGGGATGGGTCCTGCCCGGCCAGGACCTGCCTCGGCGACCCCCTCCGACACCTCCATCTATCAAAAGGAGGGAGAAGCCCGCGTCTGCGGGGACGACAGGCAACGCCAAGAGGTGTACATGCATTTTGCCTGGCCATGGGGCCGCATACGTCTCGATGGAAACCTCTCCCCATCTCCTCGGTCTCCATCCTACCTACTTCCCGTGGTATGCTTGCTCATACCTTCCCCAGACAGGAGCCATCCACTTACTTTTGATAGCAGCGAGGAGCAAGGCTATTAATAGGCTATCTAATTACCCTGAGCTGCTAACTCTGAAATCTCTCATTCTGTGATGTGGTTGTTTTGATTTGATTTTCCAATCTAGTAACGCTTGCATGTTCAGAACTGGTCAGACTCGCTCTGGAAGATATTATTTTAACGTTTAAAAATCTACTTTCATTCCAAGCAGGAACAAAGTCCCCAGAGTTTGACATTTCACACGAAAGCAGCAAGTTAAAAATATTATTAGTTGGGATGGAGGGAATCGGTTTGGTTAGCTAAGATTACGAATGTCGTTGTTTGAGGGTTTATTATGATTATTATTCACACGTGTTCTCAGACATTTCGGTCAGGCAGGTAAATGGCGAGGAAAGCAGTTTCAAAAGGGAAGGCGAGAGGTTGCCACGATGCCAAAAGAAACGGAGCGGCCCCGCCGGAGCTCAGCGTGGACACGCATGAAGCGGAGATACTCACGAAAAATGCTTCCAAGAGAACGTATTCATTTTGATCTGTGGAAAACATTTCACTGGAAAACTGTGACCTGTTCTGATGGTTTGTTTTATTTCCTGGACAGAGAAGCAAGAAGACAACTATGTGGGGGGTTTCCCGGCAGGTTTCGATGCGTGCATAAGCTGATATTTCCTTCACGGTGTGCGGCAGTGGCGACAACCGTCCCATGGAATAGTCGGTGATGTTTTTTGTTTACTTGTTTTTTGTTGGTGTTTATTTTTAGTTCAGTTTTGGTTGGAGTTTCTTTGGGAGGGGTGGGTTTAAGTGAGAAAGAATTAACTCTCTGTGCTGCGGGCATGGGGGCGGAGGCAGGATAGCTAATTGCAGATTGGACTTGATATTGCCTAACATCCGTGATAGGGAACGAGGGGAGGATGAGGTAAAGCCTGGCTTAAAACGCTGGGTTAGGAGAAGTGCGGCTCCGCCGTGCCCAGCGTCCCCGCCGTTCCCGGCTCTCTCCCACAGCGACCTCTCACAGCAAGAAACTTTCCCCCGGGTTTTCCTGCCAGATCCAGCAGAATAGAGCCCTGAAAGCCTTCCCCAGCACCCAGACAGGAACGGACAGTGATCCCCACGGCTCCGGCCCGGGAGACGCGGCGGCGGGAAGGGCTTTGGGCTCCCACCGCGGCCGCGGGTGGCGGCGGCTCCCACCCCCCGCCTCGCTGTTCCCCTCGACGGGGCGGCGGGAGCCAGGGTGGGAGCCTTTCCTTCTGGCCTTGTTGTCTGGAAATGGGTTCTTTAACTAGGTGTGAAACCCGAATCGCACACAGAGTCGAGGCACTTGATTTATCTACAGTTGTGCGCAGAAAGGGGTACTGTAATTAAAAATAATACATGATCTTCATCACTGCAAGCAGTAAGTGGAACACAGCCGCACTGGTTTATAGTAAGGGCATTGAGGTGCCCGTTCATAAAAGGGTCAGAATCAGGCCAGTCAACGAATCTCAAAACCTTTAAAACGGCCGAGGAACAGTAAAAGTAATGCTTTAACTCAAAGTCCCTGTGTATGTGCTGGAAAGAGACAAAATGTGTATGCGCCTATGGGACAGAAGCAGCTAAATCGTGTTTTTTAGGGTGCTGCGTGGCTTCCGGCTGCCTCCCGGTCACCCCGAGAACTGGAGGGCATCGCCTTCGTCCTGCGCGCCTCACCGGGGCTCGGCGTGCAGGTACCGCAGAGCGCCGGCTCCGGGAGTCCGGTTACGCGGCAACAGGAGCCTCCTCCGCGCGTTTTGTTGATTTTATTTATTTATTCATTTATTTTAAGGCTGAAATCATTAACCAGCCGGACCTCAGAGACTGGAGGGAGGGCAAATAAAAAGAAGCTGCAGATCATTATTTAAAAAAAAAAAAAAAAAAAGACCACAACAAAAAAACCCCAACCACACAGAAACCACACACTTGGGCACATATTGCGTAAATGTCCGTGCGGGGTCTCCGCTGCCTCATGCTTATTTGAGCCTCAAGTGTTGAAAGACACCGTGGAAATCACCCAAAAGCACGCGGCAGCAGGTCACCAGTGACCGGGAGGCCGCTCACCGCAGCGGGGAATGCCCTTCTGCCCCGCTCTCCGCCGCCGGGCACGGCTTCAGCCTGGGGGGTGAGCCGAGCGAGCCGGGTCAGGGTGTCCTGCTCCACGGGGCCCGGAGCCTGCTGTCTGCGACCAGCGAGAACGGCTGAGCTGAAGCCCGGCCTCTGAGCACTCGGCAGCTCTTCGTTAGGAATTTCGGGGAAAGAAAAAATAATGCCTTGATAGTTTGGAGGTCCGTCCTCACCATGGGACACATCTGATCTATCGCAAAGGGCACGCTCACCGTGCCCGCCCCCGCCCGGGCTGTGGTGTGTAGAGGACCTTGCTGCTTTGGGGGTCAGTTTGGCTGACCACTACCCTTAGCTCCCCGGCCTGTCCCACCCGGCCCGAGACGGAGGTGGTGGGTGATGTCAAAGGCTCCTATCCCTCTGAAATCCATCTCTTTCCCGGCGGATGCGGATTGCCCCGCCAGCTTCGACTGCCGTTCCTGCCGCGGGGGCTTGAGCCCTGCGCGGCCGGCAGCGGGAAGCGCGGAGCCGGCCGGGAGCTCCCCGCTGGGCTGAGCGCTCCCGAGAGCCGCCGGCACACCGATCGATATGTCCGCTTCAATGTCACAGCCTCTGGGCAATGGAAACAGTCCGTATCGTAGGGTGGCCTTGATAAAAGTATATTTTAAGTAGCGCGGATAAGCGACGGGGAGAAGAGAGGGGGAGAGGTGCCGGCACGTCGCCCGTAATAACCGCTGCTCTTATCAGCCCGGCCTAAACTCCCCAGCAGTTTCTAAAGTACATTAAGTTACATAAACACGTCTCGGAAAAGAATACACTCCAGCCTGCGATAGTCACCAAAGTGACCCCTCGTACCGCCTCGCACCCGAACCCGCCGGGCCTCCACGGCCGCAGCGCCACCGGAGCCTTGACGCCCGACCCGGTGGGCGACGCCCGCTGCTCCCGGGACTGTCCGGGCCGAGGGGCAGCGAGGGTGCGGCCGGACCGAGCCCTCCCCTCCTCCCTAGAGCAGCCCTGGTAAGGGATCACGTTTACAGAGATCCGAGAGTGGGGGAAGGAGCAACAGCTCTGCGCTTGCACACGGCTTGCCCCCAACCCTTTTTTGGGAGGCTGAAGTGCCCGCGAGGGAATTTGCCTTAATTGGATACGAAACTTTCTTTTCCCCCAATCTGCCTTCTTCCCTCTTTGGCCACAAGGACCAGGAGCCATGGTCACCTCGCTGGCACCTCCTCCCCGGCGGTGTCTTCCCTCAACCGAGCACTCCCCTGCCCTCAAAAATGTCCCTCCACATGCACCCCCGGGTACCTAACCCAGGCACGGTGCAGGAGATACCTGAGAGCCTCCCGGAGCCCCGGGGTGAAAGTTACGTCAGCAGAGCGGGATTTGGGAAAGGAGTGACGTAACGAAGAGTTAAGAGTCTGTGATTTGAGCGGTTCGACAGCAAACCCGAAACGAAAAGGAGTGGAGAGGAAGGGGGTGACTAGGAACGGTTTCCCACGCTGGTCTCAGTTTAAGCCGGGTTTTCTTATCGTGTTTATCGGAGGAAATAAAATGAAGCTTGTAGCCCGGCTATAACGTAAACAGGCTAATCGGCAGGGAAAAAAGCCGAGGCGCCTGAGTGTAAAACACGGGTCACTTTGGAGCCAGGGAAAGAGGCGCCTGCCAGGCCAACGCGGCCGTTCTTCCCAGCCATCCTCACCTTTCGGGCAGGCACCCTCCGGGCGGGTCCCCACCACCCATCATGGGTTTACATGAGCACCGACAAACCCCTCCAGCGGGCAAAGCCCGTCGCTTGAAAAAAAAAAAACCAACAACAAACCCAAACAAAAAACCTCACGGTATTTCTCGCTTTATATCCAGTTTCACACGTGTTTGAGATACCCTCGTGTTTAACAGGAGAAGGAGCATCCAAAAGACTGAAAGGAAACGTGGGGTTTAAAGCTCGGCGCTTTTCAGCACACAAATTTGTAGTGGCAGCACCCAAGCTGAGGAAAAGCGGTATGGGCATCGACTCCCGCGGCTTCCACTGCTCTTGTCTCACATTTGCAGGTAAAAACCACGGCAAAAGTGTTTTACGTTTCAAGCTAGGATCGGAAGACGAGCCGGGCAGAAAACAAATCACTGCCCTCGCTTGCAAAAGCTTATTTTCTATTTAATATTGCACTCACTAAAATACACCTAAAAGCAAAAAGGAAAAAAAGTCACTTCAGCCTGGCAGGGTGACCGATACTATTTAACGATATTATTTAGAGACAACTGACAAGAAAGAAGTATCACCTTTAATCATACAATTTAATAAAGAAACGGTTTCTCGGGAAAGTGATTGTTTTCCGATCAAACCCCTGCCGCGCTATACCACAAAAATTAACGCGCACAATAAACTTCCAAGTCACTTCATCAGTTCACCCACGCCCGCAGAGCGGACAGCTACAGCCAGTGTTTTACCGTATCCCCAGCACTGCAAATTCTTCACCTCCCGTTCACCTCGCCTGGAAAGACCGAAAGAAAAGCCGTGCCTACCCCAGGAGCGACAGCATCGCGCATCAGCAGGTTTGGGCTCGGTTTCTGTCGGGAGGGCTCATGCCTGCCGGCTGCCGAGAGCCCGGCTCTGCTCTAGTCCAGCCCTTTGCCGCAGATGACTTTCTGTACAAACTGATGATGACAGATATCCAGCTGATAACCTCTGGTGAACGAAGTTATTTTAATTTCCAGTCACTTTCCTGCTAAGTACCATATCAGTTTGTACACAGCTGAGATAAGAGGGTTGAGGAGCGGGGGGGTAATAAGAAAGAAACGGAGAAAAAATGCCTAGCGCCAGCTGTTGGGATGGACACATCCCACAGCTTGCTTTGGCTTCACCTGACGGTTGGGGCAACTCAAGGAGGAGCCACACTTTTTTATCTCGGATAGCTCGGATTTTGACGAGCAAAAACTAAGGAGATTTGAGGGAGGGATACGTTCGCCTGGTTGCTGCGGGCGAAAGCGAAGCACACATCTTCTCTGGGCCGCTGCCAGGGGATATTCGCTGACATGCCGGTAGGCGCGGAGAAAAAAACCCAACAAACCAACAAACCTTATAGAAGTTGAATATTCACCATTAAAAAAGATTTTATCGGGGAAGAAGGGAAGAGTGAGTATTATTTCTGGGTTAAAATAAACTTGAAAAAAAAAAAAAAAGGCAAGACTGGGGTATCCGGCAGAGCTAGCCCTCTCTACTGGTTCCTGCTCCCCTAGCAGGGGTCCATCGCCCCTTAGCTGCGGGCGCCCCGAGGTGCCCCCACCCCGCCCCCGCCCCCGAGGCTGCGGCGGCCCGGCTGGCCCCGGACTGGCACCCCTGCGGAGCCCCGTGTTTGTTTAGGGCTGGCCGAGCCCAATCAGGGCCGGCTGCCTGCAGTTTTCCGGCAGGGCTGCGAGAGGCGCCTCCTCTCTCCTTTTTATACATGAGCAGCCGGCCGCCGCCGCCGGAGTCGCCGCCGCCACTCGCCCCCGCCGCACTGGATTTACCGCCCGCTGCGGCCCCGCGTCCCGGCCCCATGCGGGGCACCGGCATCAGGTTTGGCCCCTCTCTTTCCTTGCCTCGCCGCGGTTCTGCTCGTTCTTTCTCGGTCGTCTGCCGCTGCCTCTCTGCCCTCGGGCACTCCGAGGGAAGCGCGGCGCGGCGGCGGCTGCCCCTGGCTGGGGGAGCCCGAGGGAGCCTGTGTGGGCAAACATCCGATGCCGGTGCCTGGAGCTCTTATCTGCCGGAGCCTTATCTCTCAGTTATCTCGCAGGAGGGAGAGACGTATTTCGTGCCTATCTGCGAGGGGGCTCTGTGTGTGTGTGTCCTGTATTTTTGTGCCTGTGGTTATCTGGAGAGCCCCGAGGTGGGCTGAGGACGGAGAGCCTCGCCTTCTCTTGCTGTCGCTTCTCTGTGTCCCCTTTCGCTTTCTGTCCCTTCTCCTAGGGGCTGGGCACCGGGCTCTGTGTCTGTCCGGCCTTCCTCATGCTGGCAGCTCTGAATTGACACCGCTCGGCCGGGACGGGTGTCACCCCTGCAAGGTGTGCTGGGGCTCGGGGCAGGCCCCCAGCCAGGGGTGTCAGCTGGAGCCAGCCCCTACGGCAGGCACATCCCGCCCGCCCTCGGTCCGTGTCCCGCCGCCGCCGCGCACACTTCGGGCCCGGCGCATCTCCTGTCTCCCGGGTGTCTTTCTCTCCTCCTCCTTTCCGTGACCTTGGGCTGGAAATAGGCAAACAAGCGAGGCGATGCGCGGAAGAGCTAACATCGCTCTCCGGCAAAGTAACCTTAAAGGGATCGCCTTACTAATTGTTTTCTCGGTGGAACCGAGTCAAATGACTCATTCATTGAAATAATCATAACAACGACAGCAGCCAAGGAAGGGCAGAGACGGGGAAAAATGCCCCTCGCCCTCCTCTATCCCCACGCCCTTACGCCCACCTTTGCCCCCGGCGTGCTTCATGTTCAAATTCGCAGCCCGGGATGCTAAAGGAGAGGAGAGCAGCCCTCCCGCCGTGCGGAAAGCGGGGCCGGAGCCCCTGGGCCCTCGGGACTGGCGTCTCCCGGCCCGTCTTGACCTGGGCTGCCTGATCTCATTCCGCCGGGGCGAGGGACAACAGCGCCTAGGCGACATGACTGATTAAGCGCTCAGAGGGGCCAGATAAGCCCTGATGAATCTCATTACGGGAGGGAGACGGGTTGTCCTGTTTGCAAACTTTGTTATTATTATTTCTCTCTCCCCCACTTCCCCGCTCTTTTGTGTCCTCCTTCCCCGCCCTGCCCTGCGGATCCCCCCCTCCACTCCTCCTCCTCCTCCCCTCCTCGCCCTTCCCCATCCACACCCAGCGGCTAGAAGGGGACCTGGATGGCCGTGGCTGAAGGCGGCTGGTGCGCGGTGAAGCGGTGCGCTGCGGACGCCGGCGGTTCCTTCTGTCCCTTCGCGACCAGGGAGCCGCGCCCGTCTCCTCCTTCGCCCTCCTCCTCCTCCGGCTCCCAGGGTGAACGCGGCTCCTCCAAGACTCCTCTGCCGGAGACCGACGACAGCCACCGGCCGGCCCCGCCGCCGCCGCCCGCCGCCGAGGGCAGGTCGCTGCTCGCCCCTTACGTGCACTTCGGGACCCCGCACCCGTCTGGCCGTCCCAGCTGGGAGGACATCCTGCTCTTCGCGGACTTAGACCAAACCAACAAGCTGATCTGGTCCAGCCGCGGCCCCAAGCTGAGCGCCCTCGGCGCCGAGCAGCCCGAGGAGATGTACCAGACCCTCGCCATCTCGGCCGCCCAGGGCCCCACGCCTTACGACGGATCTCCGGGCGGCTTCATGCACTCCACGCCCAGCTCGCCCGTCTACGTGCCCACGACCCGCGTGGGCTCCATGCTGCCCACGCTGCCGTACCTGCAGGGCAGCGGGGCGGCCCAGCCCAGCCACCCGGGCGGCGGCCACGCCGTCTGGTCCCAGCCGGCCGCGGAAAGCCCCTCGTACAGCAGCGGCGGCGGCTCCCACCCGTCGGGCCGCTTCCCCTACTCCCCAAGCCCGCCGGTGGCCAACGGGACCTCCCGGGAGCCCGGCGCCTACAGCAACAGCCTGGGCGCCAGGGACCAGTACAGCCCCCTGGCCCGGCCGCTCAATGGCTCCTACCCGGGGCCTTACACGTCCTACGTGGGGCCGCAGCTCGCCCCTGCCTGGCCCACGGCGCCCTTCGAGAACTCCATGCTGCACTGCCTCCAGGGCCGGGCCGCTCCCATCCCCGTCCGGGCACCCAGCGCAGGTAGGACCCGCGGACAGGGCAGGGCAGGGCAGGGAGGGTCACCGCATGCCGGGGCTGCCCGCTGGAGGGGCGGCGGGGCTGCCGGGGGCGCGGGGGAGCGGCGCTAGGGCCGCCGCGGCGAGGGGTTCCTGGCGAAGGGAGGCCCCGGTGTCGCTGGCAGGACGGCGGTCCCGGGACCGTGGCTGTTCTGGAGTGGAGGTAACTCCCGTCGTTAGTGTTGAATTAGGGGAAAAATGCACCTCCAAAAAGCGCCGTTGTTTGGCGTGTGGCAATCGGGGTTACCAACCCAAAGATCCCAAAACGAATTTCCCGGTGTAAACTAAATTTTTAATTTTTCCAAATCAATACATTCCCGCTTTCCCCAAAATTCAGTCATCTGGACTCGAAACGGTGGCAAATTCACTGCAAATTAATCTTTCTTGTATCGTAGAGGAAAATTGCAGGGGCTCACTTAACCCATTTTGGATTCTTTCAACTAAAAAACACTTTGCTGCTTCGTTAAAAAAGAAAAGCAGCGAAGCAAAATCTCGTATATGAATGAGGAAATCTAATTTGTAAACTACTCCTAAAATACAGCACCTCCTGATGGGGTTTTGTTTTCATTTACGAGGTGTCCCATTCTTACTTTTTGTTTTAGTTAAGGATATTTTCGGTGTCATTAAATCAGTTGTAGAAGTGGAGTTTGAGCTGCGATGATTTAGTTAGAGGTAGAAAGATTAACGATTATTGCAACCTCTTCAGCTTTAGAATAAATCTATGTATACATAAATAGAGGTGTATAGAGAGGTGTGTGTGGCTATGTATATATATTTATATATTATGTATATACACACACATTTATGTAAATATGTGTATGCACACAGGTTTGATCATCATTCACTTCAAGCATAAACTACCCACCAGGTGCACATATTTATAGACACCCTGATTTTCTCTTTCAGTACAGTGTTGCAGAAAATTACCCCACCGGTTTTCATCTTTCTCTAGGGCTATGCACACAATGATCCTCCCGTGTCTCGACGATACCCTGTAGATTTAAGTATTTTAAGCCTCCCACTTGCTGTTTAATATCATGACAGAGAGAAGAAAATAGTTTGTAACAGTGCTAGGAGAAGCCACATCTCAGGATAACACAACAGAAGTTTTAGTGTGAAACTATGTGATGGAGGGGGGGGAAATCAGTTGTGTTTTTTTGCTGTGGCTTTTAAAATTATTTTATTTTATTTTTTTTATTTTGTCGGGAGAGACGTGGGGTTGGAAAAATCTCACGGCAGAGAGAAGAGAGGGGTGAGTAAGAAGGAGCAGAGAAGTTAAAGGAGCCGGGTGCTGGAGGAGGTTGGGGCAGGAGTGTCAAGGCAGCCGAGGAGCACAGCAGCTTCCCCTGCTCCAGCGGGTCTCTCCCGCCCTTGTGCCTCCCTCCCACCAGTGCTAGGTGCCGGAGGGGTAGGGATTAGCCTTTCCATGAGGGAAGGGACGGGTGGCAGGGCAGCCTTATCGCGGTGTAACGCGGGGCGAAGCAGCTCGGAGCTCCTGGGCCAGGAGAGTTTTCTGTTCCTGCGAGGCAAAACGCGGTAGCAAAGCTGAAACTATGCGTTGTCCCGTCTCAAAATTGTAGGAAAATTGTAGCCAAAATACATATTTTTAGGGCTAAGTATTAGGCAGTTTGATCAAGCTTTCTTAAGGTTACTCGTAGAGATGTTAAAACAGTATCTAAAATTAAAACTATTTTGTTTTCCTTGGGGATAAGTGTATTACTCACTCTCTAAGGGGAAAAATATTTGAAAATGCCTCAGTTTGAATTGAGGAATATTGTCACGGTAGAATTTCTTTCTGCAGGCACGAAGGTAATGCTACAAAATAAATAGTTGAGACAAATTACTGTTTAAGTTCCAGCGTCCTTGACACCCTAAGCATTTTTCTGGTAACAGTCTTCAATGGTGCTTTTAGTGCAAAGATTAATAAATCTTAGCGATGTGCTAAGAGCTAGGAGCTGACAACGTAAGTTGAACTGTGCTCTCTGGACTCTGCCGTGTGCCCGTTCCTCTTTAGCGCCTAATAATTTGCAAACGAAGGGAGGACAGAAACGTATTTGGATGGTTGCGGACCAAAAGGCCGCTTCTTTCTCAGCTCAATGCCCGCCGGGTCACCGCAGCACCGCAGCCCAGTCCCCAAAGCTGCTCGGCCTTTACGAGCTTTCTTTCTCTGTACAGTGAAACGTATGGGAATAACCCAATGATGAATTTAGGCAGGTAGCGAGGGGAGAAAAAAAAAAAATCAGTGACGAAGCTCTGAGTCTGAAACACACATTCCCAGACTAGACTCGAAAGCTGCTGTAAAAATCCAAAGATCTCCTTTTATTATTTCTCTACAACGTGGCACAGTCTACGTAAAATAAGTATTTATTTCCCTCTCCTCGAAATGTGGAGAGGTGAATCAGAATAAGGATTCATATGGGTGAAAGTATTAGCATTTATAGGTGGGTTCTCTCCTTTTTTTTTCGCCGTGCACTTAAACCTTTTTTTTTTTCCCTTCAGTGCTTAGTAACTATGAAAGCAGAAGGCACAATACCGCTTGTTTTTCCATTTCCTCTGTTTCCTACAAACCAGCTCTAATTTGACCAAATAGCCGAGGCGAAGCGGCCGCTGCCCGTCGCTGCCTAGGCACACCAGGGCCCCGAACGCTGCCTCTAAACTTGAAGCTTTACTAGTTGCGAGGCATTTAAAATAAGAGTTAGGGTAGAAAAGTTCTTGCCAAGCTTCGACCCTGGGGAATATTGGGCAAAACGACAGCTCCTTATATCCAGCTCCCAGGGCGGCTCTGGAAGTGGCTATTCTGACAGCCACCTCACTCCCCACTCTGCTCCCTTCTAAAGGCAAGTGCGCTTGCCTTTCCGTCATGTGGGCACCACGGCGGGGGTTTCGCCCCTCGAGCGGACGCCAGCCGAATTTCCCAAGGGTGAAATCCCGACGGGAGTGCACGGCGGGCCGAGGCTGAGCCCTCCGGCGGGCCGGTGATCGGAACGCACGGGCTCTCTCCGCCTCGGAGGGCAACCGCTGCGCCTGGGCCAGCACATTTAAATACATAGGAAAAAAAAAACCAACCAAACAACAACAACAACAACAACAAAAACCAAACCCCAAAAACGAGAAGAAAAAAACCGGGATTTTGTTAAAAAAAAAAAATCATCGCATGGCCGCTGTCACTGCCGGGGAATTGCTTTTCTGAGGGCCGGTTGCTCGCTCGCCCGGGGCCCGGGTTTTGGCGCGGCGGGGCCGGGGCCGGGGCCGCGCTGCGCGGGGCTACACCGGGCTCCACGGCCGCCTGCGGCCGTGCCCACCGCCTCTCCCCTCTGCTCCTGCCCCCAGAGCTGCTGGAGGACCTGTCCGAGAGCCGGGAGTGCGTCAACTGCGGCTCCATCCAGACCCCGCTGTGGAGGAGGGACGGCACCGGAAACTACCTATGCAACGCCTGTGGGCTCTACACCAAAATGAACGGCCTCAGCCGGCCCCTCATCAAGCCCCAAAAGAGAGTGGTGAGTCTGGACGGAGGGGAGGAGGGCGTGAGAGGAGCTTCGACCCAAGGAACCCCAGTCAGCTCTAGCCAGGGAGAAATTTGGGGTAAGGACGGGGGAGAGCAATCAGTGTATCAGCCTGGTGATCGTCTTGGCTGCAACACCGAAGTGAGGCTCCTGACCAGGTTTGCAGACCAAACTGGTCACAATGTGGGGTGACAGAGCTGCTAGCCTTTTGGGAACCGCTTCAGACCCACTTCCAGGCTCTGAGCTGACAAAATCTCTCTGCGCCCCTTTGTGAGCTGCATACCAGACATGGGCCAGCCTGGATTTTCAAGCTATGATCCCCATCTGTGAGTAGGATCCAGTGGCTTGGAAGAAATTTGTGCTGGTGATGCTGGACATTTCCAACAGAAAAAAAAAAAAAAAAAACCAAACCAAAAAAAAAAAAACCAAACCCAAAAACAAATCAAGGTTGGAAAATGTTTGTTCAGAGGGCTAGGAATTTCTCCAGACCTGCTTTGTTTGCTGAGAGCTCGATCCTTGGGAATGTAAGCAAGTTTTGTATATAATTCAAAGAAAACCAATTGTTTAAACAATGATAATAGCCTTTGTTTTGTTTTACTCCTAAGACATGAGTGGCAATTTTTCTAAAAATATACTCCTAAAACTAGGGGGGGAAATAAATAGTACAAACCAGAACCCCTGTTTATAACTCAGGCTGGTACTGAATAGGCAAGGAGAAAATTTAACAAGCGGGAACTGCACATTATGTTTAGCAAATCTGGGTGGAGGTCAGCAGACAGAAAGAATATGCTCTTCAGTAATGGCTGTTACTGAGCAAGCCACAATAAATCACAGCACAATAATCCGAGCTGATGTTTGGACCCTTGTGTATGGAGCCAGTGTATCAAACCCATCAGCCTTTCAAGTCCTTTTCAATCATGCCAGCTGCTTTGCTCCATGCCTGTTTTCCTGGGGCTAAAACACCTACTGGTCTTGATTTCACAACCGTTTAAATTTAGTGCCCTTATGGGACCGAGGGGAAACAAGACCCAAATGCACAATGATCAGAGCAGACAGTAAGCACTTGGGAACCAACCCACCTCTGCTTAAAGACCTTTCTTTAAGCCAAAGAGTTAATTTAACTTTAAGCCAGAGGTTTATTGCCGCTAGGTGCCTGCTTTTTCTAGCTGCTCGTCCGGTAAATTTCCCTATACAAGGTGTTATCTCATTAGTGGGGACAGATGCAGCGGAGGGGCCAGATCTGCCAATTGTCTCAAGCGTCAGAGCCCGACTAGCTGTGGCACCCTGGCCCAAGGCAGATTTCAAGTAGCTGACACCCGGTTCTAGCGTTTCTGTGTTCCTTTTTCTCCTTTTTATTTTTTTGAGGGAGTGGTAGGGATGAGAAGACTAAAGCAGAGTCAAACTACAGCCTGATTTCACCCTGACACTCAGCAAAATAACGCTGAAATAGCTCTGCGTAACAATCCCTACCAAGTACCCTGGCCATAACTATAAATCAACCATGACTGTGTGTTCATACAGTTGGAAATATGTAGGTGAGAAGGGAAAATGTTTTGAAAACGCTAAACATGTTTAGATTGCCCCAAAGTTTCTGATAAAATTCCTGCATCAGAAAAGTTGTTTTAGCTTCAAAACATGCCAAAACGCCACGTCTGTTTAGATATGGGAAATGAGCAAAAGCTATTGAAATAAAATGTATGAAGGTTTAGACTCAGCTGCATAGGAAAGAGAAAGATTTAAGAGTGAAACAGCTGACAGCATTTCACTTGCAGAGAAAGAAAATGAAGCATATGTGTTACGACCAGCTTTCTTTTACTCAATGTGATCACGTAAAACACGTATTGAGTCGAGGGTGCAATTTGAACGCTGTGTGCGTACATATTTAATAACTAGGTGAAAACTTCTGTTTTCATGATACTTGGATTTTTAAGATTAAAAATTGTATTTGTGTACTTCAGCCTATATAACACTTGGCTGGGTGATTTTTTTTCTCTGCAGTTAATAATGGATTACATATAATCAATTATGATCATAATAATTGATTATTATGCAGTTAATAAATGATTACTGATTCAAGATTACAAAATTTGTATTTAATCTGGAGCTTTCTGAGCTGTGGTGTAAAATGACCGTTTGCTGCTAAAGACGTTCAAACAGACAATATTCAAGAAACTCAGTTATTACTTGGAATATTCTTCATTCTCAAAACATTTTTATTGGTTTCCCCAGTGGCAGACAGCCCTGTGGTATCAAAGGTGACCCAGTTATGTCTAACAACCCAGAAGTAAATGATTCAAGAGGAAGGGCACTGTACCCTTAAGTTAGTAATTTCAGTTACGGGCACTTTATAGTCAGAATAAGATTAATGCAATCCTCTAAAACTGACTTCTCCGTGTAAACTTGTTCAGCTGCCAGACACAGAGCTAGGCACAGATTTTTTTGGTATTTTTTTGATAATGCGATACTTTGAAAAAGACTAGATTTATGATGTAGCTGGAATTCTTTGCTTGCGATGAACGTAAAAGAGATCAGTTGTTACAGGGACTTTTATAACCCATTCACCTTCATTTCACATGTTTATGAGGACTGCCTTCACTTATGATATACAGCCTGTGGCCATAAAGCTCTGGGTTATACGGTTATTTCTGGTTATTTCTGATACAGAGTTGCTTCATCTTGGCTCCAAACTCCACGGAAGAGTGTCATAAATGGCTTGTTTGCAGTGGGAACCTTGTTGTCACCCACCAACTTTTCTGCTGGCCGAGGGAGGCTCTGCTCTGTAAAACACACTCCCAGGGAATCTTGTTTTTTGTATAAAGATAAAATGGGTGATGATATAAAGATCTTTTTATGAAAATAGTGCTGTTGTATGTGTTACCCCTGGGATGCCCAGGGAAGTTTTCCCCAGATGTCGTGCCACCGACGGCAGGTGATTAAAGGGGCTGATTTTTCCGATGAGTCAGGGGTATCAGTGACAGGATCAGAGCTGCCTCTTCACCCACGGTACAGGGGAGAGGGCATTGAACTGGCTGGAGAGGTGGCACGGGAATGATGTGCCTTCTCTTCAGCTCGATGGGGCTGTAGTGGAGATATTTCCTAGCTGTCCTGCTGGAAAAAGAACTGTGTGCCTGGTGGTCTGAACAGACTGCTCCTCGTCAACAGCTCCCAAATGAGAATTTTGCCTCTGACGTGACTGCCCAGGGTTGAAAGACATTCGGTACTTCTTCACACCATCTTTCTGCTCTCTGATATGAGGATAATTCTGTTCTAATTCTGGGCTGTTGCTGACAGATACTATAAAAAAAAGCTCCTGCCATCCCCGCCATGTGTTAAAGGACTTTTTACGAACCATAAAGACATAAATCATTCTCTCCTGCCCGCCTGTTTATACCCGTGTTTGCCTGTGCTTGCCTCCAGCCTTCGTCGCGGCGGATGGGCTTGTCCTGTGCCAACTGCCACACCACGACCACCACCCTGTGGCGCAGGAACGCCGAGGGTGAGCCCGTCTGCAATGCCTGTGGCCTCTACATGAAGCTCCATGGGGTAAGTGGCTGCTTCACCAAGGGAGATCCCCTGCCAGCTCTGATGCTGCTTTGGGGAAGGGTGGTCCTCAAAAAAATGAGCGAAATGCATAGAACAACGGAAAAATGTGTGACATTAGAAAATGGTTGTACCACTTTAGCTTGTTATGCTTTTGACTAGTTATGTGTTTGTCACTGTAGCTCTCTCAACAGATTTGTATAAAGAAATCACCTCTGGATGAGCAGCAGCAGTGTTTTTGCCACTGGGATTTAAACCAGATCTTTAGTGGGGAAAAAATCTCTAGACCTTTAATGAGACAGTTTTTCATGGACAAACATAACTATGCCAGCAAAACTTCAAGTGTAATTCAAGCCATAGCTATGGCAGAAAAACTTAAAATGCAATTTCAGCCTTTGTTGGGCAGTAATAGAATAAAAAAGCCCCCTCTGTCCTGTATGCGATGGAGTGTGTTTTCGGTGAGACTCCTGTGGATTCTGTTACAGTCAAGCATAAGTGTTTGAGGAGCAAGGGCATTTGGAATGATTGAGATGTGGTCTAGCCTTCAATAAAATGTAAATTATGTCACAGGTTTAAATATTATAACTATAGAAAACACATGAATTGTCTTTCCTAAAACTGGTCTTAAAATATATTTTAAGCCAGTGTTTTTTGTAGTGTGATTATCATTGTGATGAACATAGAGATGATTTTGAGCACATTTAAATTTACCCTATAAATATAAATTTAGATACCATAAAGCTGTATTATGGGCAGAACTGCTTATAGTAACAAATACTAAGTCAATTCTTCTACTCTAAAGCTTCTGTCCTAAGACATTTCCTAGTGATGATCTGGTTTGCATAGCTGGTCCTCAGGATGAGGATTATTTTTTTTTTTTCATATACATTCTTTCTTTCCAGAATCAGGCACTGGAGATAATTCCTAACTGACTGGAATAATAAATCAAGGATCGGATATACCCCATCCAATTTAATTTCTTATGGCTTATTGCCAAATGATGCTGGTTTTCTCTAATTCTGTGCTGTTTTCCTGTGGATTGATTGAGGGCTTGAAAAAACTATCAAGTTTGCATAGAGAAAAAAGTTTCCCTACTTTCTTAAATCAGTTACAACTCCCCTTGAATCTATTGTTTTGCCCAAATAAAATGCAAACATTTTTTAGAATTAGTACTGTGACAGAAAAAATTGACTTGCTATGCAGACATTTGCAACATCACATCTGGTCTTGTAGTGTATTTGGATTTTTGATATTAGAGTACATATGCAACGCTGTGATTGGTGTGGAAATTTAATTTTTCAGGTTCCTCGGCCCCTTGCTATGAAAAAAGAAGGAATTCAGACGAGGAAGCGAAAACCTAAGAATATAAATAAATCAAAGGCATGCTCTGGTAAATATAAAACATAAGAAAGTGTAGCTGCAATAGTTTGTAGTTATTTTGATTTTTTTGTTGGTTTTTTTTCCCTCTCTGTCTGAAAAATATTTCCTTTACATACCAATTGCCAATTTTTCAGGTAACAGTACTACTGCAGTTCCTATGACTCCGACATCCACGTCTTCTACCAACTCAGATGACTGTAGCAAAACTGCTTCTCCCGGCGCACAGACTGCAGCCTCCGGGGTAAGTGTCTGCATCTGCAAGCAGGCTGATCACTGGGCAATGTTATCACAGCTTTTATCTTATCTAGCAGAACAATAATCTAAACAAACTTTCCAGTTTTGTTAGCTGATACTAGAACAAGATTTTCAGAGGATATTACATATAGCTGTAAACAGAACGACAAGCTGAAGTACTTTGCAAGCCTTCTTGATCAAGATCTATATAATTTTTATGATTGTTAGCCACAGCTTAACCGCAGACATCTTGTTTTTAAATATTCATGTTCTTTCATTTCAAAGGTTTTCTTTTGGACAGAAGACAATAAAACATGCCCAACTGATCCTTTCAAGAAACAATGCTATACATACATACATACATACATACATACATACATACATATACACACGTTTTTATGCATTATCCCAATGGGTAAAACCCAGAAAAACATTATCCTGCTGTACGAAGTAAATCATAAAGGCTTTTGTTTTAAACTAAAATGTGCAATTAAACCCTGATCCAAACCCAGCTGAAGCCAGGCTGGAGCACCTTGCTGACTGCAGTGCATGGGGGTTCAGCCCTCTGCCCATAGAGGGTTCTTCAGGGGCCAGATGCTCAGCATCTGGCAGCACCAAGCTTCAGAGGAGCACCCAGGAGTGCTGATCATCCCCTGCTTTAGTTTTGATCCTTATTTTACATCATGTACTCCAACCATCTCAAACTTCCTTTCTTCACTCAGCATGTGTGATGAATACTACTGCTAAAGTTGTGAAGCTTAATGTAGATTAATTTCTAACCTCTTGGCTGTACCTATCCATAGCCACACTCACTTCTCAGCCTTCTGTATCCCTTAATCTGCCACATAATTTCTTTGAGAAACTTTCCTAATGTGGCTTTCTTTGGTCTTTTATTAATGAAAAGAAGACATTGTTTATAATAGCTATTTTTCAGTGTGTCTTGGTGTTCCCAACATCCAAATTCCTTTCAATAGTTTAGTTTCTGATGTACAAAGTTTCATTGTACAAGGGGAGGAAAAACCCATTTTTTAGCAAATACGATTGTTTGTGGACTGACAGGGCCACCCAATTTCAGAGGAATTGGGTTTTGGGTTTGGATCCTGTGAGACTAGGATATTACTGAAAGGGCTTGTCTTTGACATGAGAAAACCCTGTCAATCCAGTAAAATAAACAGATCACATCAAAAAAAGAGAAACACTAACTGAAAAGTGAACCATTGCCGTTTCAGACTTCCCCAGTGAACTACTATGCACTGTTTTAGGCTCTCCCTTATATTTGCAAAGGAAAAAACGTAGCCAAATTTTCCTTAAATTTTCCTTGCATTACCTTAAGCAGTGCTTGTGATCCTGAGCAATGTGCTGAGATTTATGTAACAGATGGAAATGGGAGCACAACCCCAGCTGAGACTGAGGCAGCACAGCCGTGTGCTGCTTGGGGAAGGAGAGGCCATATAGACAAGATCTCATTTCCACTATGCTGCTGCCTTCTTGGCTGGCTAAAACCTGACTTCCTTTCTGTAGTGTTTCTCCCTAGAAGGGCACATCAAACATGTTATTAATAATCTTTATGTTACAGTTTTAGTAGTACCACTTTTAATATGGTTTTGCCAGATGGAGTTGTGTGAGTAGCAGGGCAGAGTGGTGTAGGGGCATGGATTGTGGGCTAAAAGGCTCCTTGAGAGCTGTTGGCAACTAAGGGCAACTCCCAGGAGGGACCCTGAGGCTGGTCTTAGTTACATGATGGCATCCCCAGTGACAGAACTTCAGTTGTCCCTGATTTTTCAATAGTAGATCAGACTGGGACAGGACACCTGCACAACAGCTGGGAAAATCTGTCCCCTTATATCCAGCAGGCAGCATGGTAACATCTGCATAGCCTTTTCCCCACCATGGTTTGCTCAGATGTGCCTTGCATATGCAAAGCCATTGCAAATACCCCCTTGTGAAAAATTTCAGTGAAAGGAAGTGATGGAGAGGAGCTGTGACATGCGCTGAAGGGAGAAAGTTGCAGCGGCAACAACCAGACGTGTGGGCATCTCTCTAACTCCATCCCAAATTATATAAGGGCTACTGATCTCCCACCCCTGTGCCCCTGTCGCAGATGTACGTAAATGAAAAGAGGATTTGCAGGGGAGCAGTTGTTGGGATATGTCATGGGCACGGTCACATCCTTCACTCAGGCTCCTGGCTTTGCCTAGAACAACTGTAATTCAAAGGGGTGAGGACTTAGGAGACTGGAAGTTTAAAGTAGAAAGTGGTGGCATTAAAGACTGGCTTCCGTTGTCCCAGACATAATCTGGGAACATGATCACTAGCTGCAAAGGATGCAAAATAATTTCTAAAGGGTCTAAATCTTATGGAAGGGACTGAGCACTCATAAAGCCCATTAAGCTGTTGTGAGTGAAGGGATGTCAGCATTTTAGAGCAAGGCAGCCTGTAACCTGACCACATGCTGAAGCAAAGATGCTCTACTAGACTTCAGTTTTCCTTGATTGGTTTTTCTTTTTCCTTTTGAGTTGATCCATTGATAGATCAGATCAAAGGGTTTCAATTATTTCTAGAATAGGCATTAGTTTTGCACAAGGAGAATAAACTTCTCCAGCTCATGTCAGGAGGGAAAATATAACCCTCAGATGGATTAGTCCAGGCTTTATAATCTTTGGTCACTTTAACAAGAGCCATGTTGATTCCTGACAGTGGTGCTGGTGATGTTGCCGAAATCCTGACACAGAAAAAGCACCTGCTTGAATAGTGAACCTGGCTTGTTCCTCGTGTGTTACACAACGGGTATGGCAACCCGTATTGTTTTTGTTTTACTCTGGTTTTGCTTCTCTAGCCTTTATTCTGTGAAGAGGGGGAAAATGCCAAATTGACATTAGGCAGAGAAATCTGATGACGTTTTAGAAACTGTTGTGTGAAATTCACAGCAATGTGGTTGCTAAATGAAACAGAGAAAACAAATTCCTCTACTGGTACAAAAGCAATTTATTATGCCTTTCATGGGAGGCTGCCAAAAAAGTTTCCAGTTATGTAGAAATCTAATGGAAATGAAATTCAGCAGAATTCATTTGTGTCAGTAACATTCACTTTTTGCCATACCTTTCTTTATCTCTTTAAAGTAAAATAAAGAAGGGAGGGCAGAAAAAAGAGGAGGGCAGCAATTACTCTTGGCAATGTCTTTGAGACTATCCATTTCATGAAGGGGATCTTATATGATGCCAATTCCAAGACAAATTACCAAGATCCTTAAATGTTGATTTTATGTTCTAGCTGAAGTTTAAACATTTAAGAGATACGATTAATGAATTGCTGTGGGGGCAAAGTTGATTTCAAACATCCCAAAATGTAGAAGTGTTTGGATCAGAGATATTTTGTTGTCCCATTGTAAAGGGGCTATTTGCCAAATTCACATCTGGATCTAGGATTTAGGCCTATTTCTGTTTTCCTAAGCAGTATAAGTACTGGGTGTCCTGTGTTACTAATATGGAAAGGGTCCAGCTACATGATATATGAAGTTGCCTTATGTCCCCATAAAAAGAAGATTTGAAGGTTTCAGACAGCCTGCATCTGCATCTATACCTGCTCTCCCTTTGATGCTGCTGAAACTGTACAGAGAAAAGCTCCACCGAATAAATTGCTAAACAAAGGGCTTGGTCTGCAGTGCAAACCCATCCATTTCCATGCAGGGGCTACAACAAGTGTGATAACCAGAAGAACTTTATTCCCTTACTGTGATAAAGGCAATATGAAACCTGCTGCAAAATCTGCTTTTTATGGCAGGACACGGAGGCTCCTTGAGGCACAACTGATGTCAGAAAAAGCTCAGCAGCACCAGGGGAACTCTTCTTTCAGAAGGCTCTCCTGTGTCCTTTGCCTCCAGTTTGGAGTTTTCCCAGAAGGACCATAATCTCACACCACAGAAAAGCTTAGGAGGTAAAACTAGTGCTTACTTCCCTTGGAAGTTTACCTTGAGAAATGATTCAGGACTGCATCTTCAGTTTTGTAGGGTGGAAAATGAGAGTGACTGAGATGGCCTCGGCATGTGGTGAGCTCGCAGGAAAATGCAGTTTTAACTGTCTCCCTAATGGTGGACAAATGGGGCTAGATTAGATGAATGGCTTCTCCTGCATTTGCTTTCTTTTTTTTTTTTTTTCTGTCAGAAGAAGATTCATGAGCTGGTTAGAGGTGGTGTTGTTGGGTCCTGTTTAGGCAGTAAATTGGTAGGACATTCATGCTGGCTATGGGGAAATCAGCCTCCATAGAGTATGTCCCAGAGTCTGGATGAACTGGAGATTCAACCTCTTAAAACAATATGCTAACCACCTAGATATGGGGAAGCTGGATGTCCAGGGGTCCTTCAGATTATCCGATGATAATATTCCAATTGTATGGAATAATTTTGTAGGCGTTGGGACAGAGTTTCCATGAGAAAGACTCACCAGCATGGTTGGTAGGACTTTCACCTGGAAAATGGGAACATGTAATATTATACATATATTTATTTAAACCAGATGGAATAAGATCAGCAGGAGGCATGAGGAACGTGGCAACCTAAAATACCAAAAAGCGTGGCAGACAGGGCAGTATGCTGGGAGATGTGATACTCTAAACTCTAGTTTAAATCTCTCTTGGTCTCCTACCTCTTCTGCATCAGTCATCACTTCTGGACAAAAGGGGATACTACTTCTCCCCACTCAGTTTCATGCGCTGAGTCTTTTTCTTTTACATTGAACCATTTTCTTTGCTCTGTGTACATGTATCCAAAAGAGAGCGTTTCATTTTTATATCAAACAGAAGGAAGCAATACAGCTTGTTTTGTTTCAGTGGGGAAAAGCAAAGAAAAAGTATTTTTGCTTCTATCCCAAAATTCTATATGCATATGGATGCATACCTTTTGCTTGGTTTTGTTTTATTGCCAAAGCAATAAAGCCAGTTACTCATACAGCCCTTGACAGCAGTGGGTCATCAGTTTTCCAAGCCATGCTGGAAGTTGCCTCCCTTAGGAAATTAATGAAGTATTAACCACAGATTTATGTTGCTATAATACAAAGGAGAGATTAGAAGACATGTAAACTTACACGTCTGCAGTATAAACAAAAGGATCAATTGGACTAGCAAGAAATGACAACTTTGTGTATTAAGAGGGTCGTTACATCAGTCAAAAAAGCCGTCATTTTGCAGTGCCAAGACTTGCTCTTCGGATTCCAGGGAGTGACAGTGTTGGGAAAACGTGCTCTTTGTGGGGTGGAAGTTATTGCAGGAGGCTGAGGCTGGCAAATTAAGGACTCCAGCAGTTTGCCACAACACTTCATGTGTGAAAGAATTCTTTGCAAGTTTATTTTAACTGACTGTACGTATCATTTAAGTGTTGTAAAAGTAAACTAGGCTGAGGAGGAAGAGAGTCTCAGCTGAGACTCAGCTTATTGCTGACTTAGTGTAATGTCCAAATTCATGGAGCATTTTGAACATGTTAAGTGGATAGATCAAAGGTCTATCTGATAGACCAAAGGTCTAGATCAAGGCCCTCTGCCACCCCCTCCAGCTGTGCTTGCCCAGCGCATTTGCCTCTTGGCTGTGGAGGTGTGGGGAAGGCCAGAGGGGAAAGTGTCCATCCTCTCTCCCTGCTCTCTGTGGTGGGCAGACAGTGCAGGAAGGAGTGGGTGGAAGAAAGCAGGAGTCTTTCAGCCAGAGCTGCTGCTGCTGTTCCCTGCTGGCCAGTGCAGTCTAGTTTTGATCTGGAGCAGTTTTAGTGGGGGTACATTTGCCTCTAAGGTGCTGACGGCAGATTCGGGTACAATCTAGATGGCTCTGTGGCTCTGGCAGAGGTCTTCCTCTGTACGTGGCACACATCTCCTCTACAGACAGGCCGCCTCTGATACAGACAACCTGCCTGGGGGCTGACTCATGACCAGCTTCTCCTGGTTTAGGTAAAAAGAAGAGCCTTTGCAGATACAGACACAACCTCCCTGTTTGTTTGGGAGGCAGGCTCTTCCTGATGGGCTTCATCCTTTTTTTCCTCTGGGAGCTGACTTTCAGTTGATTATCTATGCTATTATCAGATTTCACCAATAAAAATAAAGGCATTACCTTTTCATAGAGAGAACCAGTAGTTGTGAATTAGGCCTCATTGACTTCATCAGCATTGTTCAGCTTATTTATTTCAGCTGAAAAAAGTCCTCTAATAACTAAGTGCAACTTCTGTCATCTTTCATCCCTTAAAGCTGGAAAAGTAAGAGCAAAGGTAGGGAGGCTCAGGAACAGAACCGTGATTTTGTCACATCCTTTTCATGAGCTCAAGTTTGTTTTCCATGTCTCACTTTGGGAGCTGCCCAAGCTGCCTGGATTTGTCATGACATTACTGGGGTGGGGTTTCCAGGCCTGGCAGTCCTGCCCGGGTCCTGCCCGTCCTGGCTCAACAGAGCCGGAATCCAGCCTTGGACAGGCCAGGATGGGCAGTCTTCAAACAGGACGTGCCTCCATGTCCTCCCTTCTGGGGTGCCCGAGGGAGGGGTACCTGATAACCCCAGATGGAAACTGTGGGTCCCTGCACCCCACCTTTGCAGGGCTGAATCAGGAAAAGGTGAATGACACTTTCCAAGCCCGGAAAAAACGGGTACTGATAAGATATTTGCCTACCAGAACAGCAGTGGCAAATATGGACAAATGGGAACCTTTCAAAGCAGCTCCTAGTATTTTTAGCTCAGGTTGAGCAAACACTGCTCAACAGTAATTTAAACCTTTCTTCCACTGTGGGGAGACTGAAGCTGTGAAAAATTATGTCTTTTGTGCTGACAGAAATCCGTTTGAGGTATTAGAAATAAAAGGAAGGCTTTGAAAAGCTAGGCTGAGGCAAGACTGTACACAAAGGTTAGCATGGAACCTGCCTCACTGAATTCTCCATGCACAGTCGCAGAGAAAGAGGATACAGAGATTCGTTGTCACTGATTGGGAACTGTATGTTCAAGAGAGTGATAAAACTGATTTCTTAGGTTTAGAGGTGTTTCAGCTGGTTTTGGGGGACAGATAGGTCTTTTTTTTTCCTTCCTTCTCTGCATTTCTGGGTAGTGACTAATGGAGCGGGATCAGGGTTGATGACTGGGTGGAAGAATAGTGGCAGTCAATTATTTTAATAAAAGGTTAAGAAAATACTGGAGCACGAGTTATTTCAGACAAAAATGACTGCTAGCAGTGAGTATCTCTTTCAGAAGGTGAGGTTTTCCCTGGGTTAAGCATGGCAGCAAGAGCCCTGCATCACACCATTTGGAAATTACCTTTGAATAAATGAAGCCTTGCTTTTCCTGTGTCAGGACTGCTAGCTTGGCACAGCTCCAGGAGAGCCAAGAGCTCTACTCTTGTAAAATGATTAAATATGTATACTTCATACTTAAACAGCAGGCAGGAAGCTTCTGCAGTCACAGTTTAGGATAGCTTTATTCTCCCTTTTTTTTTTTAAGGAATTTCATCCAAAGACTATCCATTAACAAGTAAATTAAGGTTTTAAAGTTGACATATCCAAGAGTTAATTTTGCATGAAGTCAGCTCTTAAACATTTCCTTTATCAGGTGAAAATGTTGCCCCTTCTCTGTCTGGCACTGCAAATTTTTCCTCTTTAGCGGATCTGCTCAGCCTCATGGAAAAAATGATTGTTCCTTTGTCTTTTTAACTCTCCATTTCTCTGTTAAAGTAAATGGACTGGTTCCAGTGTGGTTCAGAGGTTCATCTCCGTGCCTACCAGGGCTCCCCTGCATGTGTTTTTGTGCAGGCAGCAGAACAAAAATGCTCCTGCTTCAAAGGCATAATGCATCTCCACTGGAGATTAAAAGAGCATCTCCTTTAGTTGCCAGTCCTACAGGGATGAAGTGGTTTTGGCTGGCGTTTTGAAGGGTCAGGAATGATTGTAAGCATTTCAAGGGCTGAAGAGCCCAAAGAAAACTGCTTTCCAGGAGGTGCTCTGTATCTGCTCCCAGAGAATAAAGATGTATTGGACTTCTCCCATGGGGAGGAAAAACTAGAGCTGCCACCACTCCCAGATCACATTTTTGGTGTTCACACCTGTGTCTCTTCAGTAGGGGGCAGTGGGACACACACACATTTCCTTCTTCATCATGAGCTGATTTCCAAGTTTTCTGCACATCACATGGTTTCGTTTCCATCTCCCCAAATACAGACATCACTCCCAGCAGCAGGGCTGGGCGACTCGGCTCATGCGGAGACATCTTTTTGTTTCAGGATTTCAAGGCACAGGGGCAAGCAGAGAGCAAACCCTGTTTTTGAACAGAAATCCTGCGATGATGCCTGTGCTTCAGGCCCGCTGTGCTCTCACTCACACCCCAGTGTGTGCAAAGCTCACCTGCTCAGTGAATGTCTCTTTGCTCTCCCCCTCCCTGCAGGCGAGCTCGTCGGTGATGTCTGGCCCAGGAGAGAGCACCAGCCCCGAAAGCAGCAACCTTAAGTATTCAGGTCAAGACGGGCTGTACGCGGGAGTCAGCCTGACCTCCACGGCCGAAGTGACAGCATCCGTGAGACAGGATCCCTGGTGTGCCCTGGCTCTGGCGTGACCTGGTGTGAGGGAAGCTGGATCCTGGCAGCCCCCAGACATCTGCGCAGTTTCCTCTGTGGAGCAGTCGCAGCGGCAGCGAGAGTGCTGGCAAAGACCATTCCTCTGAAACAGTTTTTGAGCCTTGGTGGCAGAGGTGTTTTTCTACTTCCAAAAGAGGCTTTGCCGAAGCATCCAGTTCCTCATCTATGCAAGAAAAATGTAGGGAAAACAAAGGACCACCGGGGATAGCTAATGCAGCCTTACACTCTCAAAAAACCCCTCTAAAAACAAAAACCAGAAAAAAAAAAAAAAGGGAAAAGAAAATAAAAAGCAACAACAAAAAAGAAGAGATAAAGCCACACCAATTGATAAATTCCAGAAATACACCCTCGACTTACCCAGCAGCGCTGCCTTTCTGATTGTATAGTTTTTTCACTCTCTCATCGCCTTTTCCCCTAAGAATTTGGTGGAAGTTGTCAGTCTCGGGGAGGGAGTAGCAAAGACTTTAATTACCAGAGATAGTGTGATACTTTTTAATGAGTGTCAGAAGTGCTTACAGCTTGAGTTGACGCAGACTTCTCGCACCGAACATTTGATGTCTTCAGACAGACCCCGTCAGACCTCTCCTGTGCTCTCCATCTTCAGCGTGCCTTGCTCTGCTCTTCAGAGCCCAGCTATGTCCCTGGAAGAAATCACAACGTTTGGTACAAGTCCCACAAGGTCCAGCTGGTTAAGGAGATTTTGGGATTGGTGTTTTTTGGTTTAAAATATTTACTCACTTTTCAAGACTGCAATATAATTTTTAAAGTACACTGTGACTGAAATTTATGAAAGTCCATATTTCCTGGCTGAACTGTATAGAGTCAGTCAAAATTTGTAAACAGGGTAGCAATCAGATATTTTTCTTCCATATATACAATAATTTTTTTAAAGAAGTGCAATTTGCGTTGCAGCAATCAGTGTTAAATCATTTGCATAAGATTTAACAACGGTTTTTATATGAATGAATGAATGTAAACATTTTAACTTAATGGTACGTAAATAATTTAAAAGAAAAACTTAACTAGGCATCCTTAGGCTTTTTAGTGCAACAAAAATGCATCCACTTTCTGTATTTCCAGTTGTTAAAGCAAGAGTTTCAAAGAACAAGCCTTCTCTCAGGAAAATTGCCCTAGCCATTTGCTCCAAAGTGTTGTACAAAAATGCAAATGCATCCCCAAGGGGTTTTTTTTGCCATTGAATAAGTGTGTGGTGGAAAGAAGCAAATTGCAATGAAACTTTACTACCTAACTGATACATATGTAAATACTACAGAAGATATCTAGGCATCTTGAAAATGTATGATGCAATCTGTATAGTGTGACTGATGCATAGTTAGGTTGGTTTTCATTGGTTTTTAAGTGGGATGTCATTTGGAAAGTTGTTTCATCAGAGCTTTACAAATAAAAGGGTATCATTTTAGGAATTTTTTTTTCTGTACAGTGTGCCTTTTTCTTTGTCTCCAACACAATTGTTAAGCTACATTAAAAGCTATGGAAATGTACCTGGTACAGGTGGCATGTCTGATGGCTGCAAGGAAGGTTTCCATCTGAAGTGTCTGCTCTGCCTACTTAAGTCTACAATGTGTGCTTTTTCTGCAACTCTCTTCACTACTACTTTCTGGTGATCTGTAAAACTAGGGCTTCCACCTACCAACATAGGTTCCTTATGGGCACACGTGAGGTTTGTGTGATGAAAGTCTGGGGAACTGAGCCCATGCCCTGTGAGGACTGCCATTGTTTTCCTTGCCCTTCACACCATAGCTAAAGGGTGTCACCCAGGTTCCTGAGTAGGCAAATATCAGAATGTTACCCACTACAGATGTAACTGCTGAGTGGCAGAGGCTTTGAGGCCTGCTGGCATCCTCCTGTGGCCAAAGGTGAAGGGCAGCAAAATCTGAAGGCACTGCTGCTGAAAAGAGAAGACAGTGAATTTTAGCTACTAAGGGAAGTGGAAAACCTTTTGCTGGCTCTGAGCACTGGTTCTCTTTGTTGCTCAGTTCATTGACTGAATGGAGTCAGACATATTGCCAGGTGTGATTTCCAGCTATGTCAGCAGTGCTGTTGGACTAGGAAGCCAGGATGCCCAACCTCCATACCCATGGTGTGGCTGCAGTGTATCTCTTTGTCTCTCTGTGCCAGGCCTCCTTTTGGGGTGAATTGGGGTACCTCCTTGGCCTCCAGTGAAGCTATGCAGACTTGCACCAGCCAAGAATCTGCCTCTTGGTTTTCCAAACCTGACAGTGGAGGCCGCCTCCTTATGCCGGAGGTGTTGTGAGGACAGTGGGATGAATGCTGCTCCACAGCCCCAGGAGGAAAATGAATCCTAGCAAAAATGGATCAGGCTGAGCCTTCCCTGGGGTTTGGGTTGCTGTGGCCAGCCATGAGTGGGGATCACTCGCCCTTCTTGGTGGTGTTGTCGTGCCATGCTCAGGGCTGGGCCACCTCACATCCTTGGCTGCCTGTGGCTTAATGGAGCCAGGTACCCCAGCCCTGCTAGCCCTGGGGCCATCTGGGCTTGGATCTTGTGATTTACAAAAATAAATACCTATCTAAGTGCAAATTGAGAAATATTGAGAAATATCCAGAGAAATACTGGGCGTAAAAACCAAAAGATGTGGACAAGAGGGCCGGTATCTTTCCTCTTGAAACACCTACTGGCTAAAATGCCCTTATTTGTGATTTTACAAGTGTTGGCACTTAAATGGATGAAAAAGCTGTTGCTAACTGGCGTTGCAGAGTGTTCAGCCTTAGCTAGAGTCAGCATCCTTTCTTGTTTCCCTTTTTCTTTTCCATTTTTCTTGCTGGGGTGATGTTTGGTATGCCACTTCTGAAAAGCTTAGCACATAACCCATACCCGCTGGGTGTGTCAGAGCTCTATTGCTCAGAGTCACCATAAACCAGGAGGTTTAGACCAGTGTGTTCCAGTTTCAGGCTGCTGACCCAGCAGAAAATGTCACCTGGTTGCTGGTGCTCTTGCTGGTGGCCTGTGGAAGGCCACGTTGCTTTGAAACCCTGGGGCACCTGTTTAACAGGGCTCCTAGGAGGCCTGGCTCCCTTCTCAGCACCACCTTAGCCCAGGGTCTGTCTTAGGGGGGTTCCTGCAGACAATAAGTTTTGTAGGGGCATGTAAACATGCCCTATGTGAAAACATTCCTCTTGGATCTGAGGATTAAAATGCTCTTTTAAGGTGGCATCAGGAAAAAAAAACCCCAAAGCTAGAAACCCCCAATATTTCATAGGGAAGGTGTTTCCAATTATTTCTTATCAGCAAAAAAATTAAGAATGGAATGCTTTGCCTTCCTGGACCAGAAGCAGGGCTGTGAGGTTTTCAACCCTCTGCAAAAGTCAAAGGGGGTGCAGCACTATGTTGCCTTCCTGAAGAGGTGCTGAGGACCTCAAAGCCAGGTTTGACTGTGAGAACGTATCTCCATACTTACCAAAACTGCTCTCCAAATGTAGTAATTGCTGGAGCTGCTATTCCTAGACAAAATAAAGGTTTCTTTTTTTGTTTTTTTAATAGTAATTATTTTGCATTTTAGCCCTGCTGAGCCAGCACGGCTCTGAGTGTGTGATCTGGACTTTGCTCTGGCTCTTATATTGCTGATTTCACTGCTCCTGATGGATGGTGTGGCCAAGAGCTTTCCTCACTTACCACCATTTCTCTGCAGTGACAGCCCTGGTCTGGGCTGCAAAATAGCAAAGAAGGAGTTTGACCATGAGTTTTTGTTACTAGTGAGGCTGAACAAACCAGGCTGACCCCAGAGCATCTTTCTAGTACCAGAATGAAGCTTCAGTGTTGACATGTGGAGGTGGGGGGAAAAGGCATATGGCCACTTGTCATGTTAGCACCTTTTCTCCGGAAAGAGTAAAAATTAAATACCAAATGTCCCAGGGCATCTGCCTCAGGGTCCCCCATCAAGCAGTAGTAGAAGGCTCAAATTTCCTTGAGTGGCGCCTCAAGATCAGACTGCTCCCGTCCATGTGTGTTACCCCAGTTTCCAATCTTCCCTAGGTCCTAGATCCTGTTTTAGTAGTATTCCTGACACCTTCACCCATAATCATATTTTCTTCTGTTCAAAGTGCTTGAAATAAGATGAGGTCCCTACTGTGGCTCAGAGTGGTATTTTTCAGCATGGCAGTGAGGGTGTGTGCTGGTGTGGTATGAGTGGGTGCAACAGCTGCCAGGCTTGGGTTGGTGACCCACAGAACCAACCCAGGCAAAAGAGAGCTAGCCTTGGACAGGCTGCCCAAAGGGAATAAGGGGGGGCCTGGCTGTTTCCAGGACTGCAGGTGGGCTTTGTTTCCTGGGAATGATCAGAGGGCAAAAACCTGGGTGTGGAGTGAGGAGCCAAAGTAGCTGATTTTTGTTTGCCTGTCGCAGAGCTAGACAAAGCCATACATCAGCTCTGTAACAATTGCCATATAGAACTCAGGTAATTTAGTGTCTGTTCCTGCACAAAAATAATATAACTTCTGCTCCTTTCTAAGAGAAGAAGGGATTTTGGAGTGGCATCCTCTCCTCGCTATTGTGAGCCTTAGTTGAGCACAGGCTGAAGAAACCCCAAATGGACTTCAACTCTTTCTGTGTGATCACAGCTCCAGATCTTCCTTTATCCAGCTGTCATGAACTTCATTCCTCACAGATCCTCCAGTTCCTAAATCTGTATACACTGGACATTCCAGGGTTTTGTCAAACACACGGAATTCAGTATTAAAATATAGAGCAAGGGTTGTTGCAGTGGGCCAGCGAGAAGGAAACTGAAGGCTTGAGGATCATTCTCATGTGCCTTCTGCTCCATATGTTGCAAAAGGCTTGAGGCCTTCACTGCATATTTGTAACGTGTTTTGAAAACACTTCTTAATATTTTCTCAAAGATATCTGATGGAAGTTGGTATCATATCTAGGAGAGGGGAGTAGAATTTCACAGAATCACAGAATCATTTAGGTTGCAAAAGACCTTCAGGATCATCAAGTCCAACCTTTGATCTGTAAATTTAGGTGCCTAGGTGGATGCTCAATCAAACGAGTTGCCAATGTTGTAGGCAAAAGTGCTAATGTACTCCTTGAACAAATAATCAGGAAAATAGTGAGTAGGGAGTAAGGAGGCAATTGTACCTTGGAATGCTGCATCCAGACCGGGCATCCACATTTAAAAAGGGTGTTTAAAAATTGGTGAAGGTAGGGAAAAGAATCACTAAAATGATTTATGAACTGAGGAAAATATCTGGCCTTGATAAATTTAAAGACCACAGTCTGCTTAGGCTATCTAAAGGAAGACTAAAACAGAACTGGTGTAGTAAGTCCCTTTGTGGAGAGAAAATGATAGGTGCTAAGAGGCCTTTGACCTTGCAGAGAAAGACATAACAGGATCTAGTGGCTAGAAGGTGAAGCTGGATTAATTTAAAAGATAATTTAACTTCAGCTGAAACAATGAGCATAATTAATGATGGGAGCAATAGCAAGGGAAGAAGACTAGTTCTCAGTTTCTTGTTGCCTTTCAGACAATGGCAGATCTGTCTGGCAGATCAACTTTAGCTGACCAAAAGCGACTGGGTTCAGGACTGAGCATGTTGCATCTGCTGTATCATGATTTATAGGCTGGATTAGTTTCCATTTGGTCTGAAACCATATTACTTTTTGGGATGAGACCCAATGCTGAGATGTTGAATTTTTGTTGTTGTTAAAAAACCCATGGCACTCTTCCTGAGAGCTGTGGTAAACACTGTGGTGTTTTGACCCAGTTTCAGCATAATTATTATTTTGCATATCTAAAACGTCCTACTTCCTCTCCAAAACTGTCCTACATCTTTACTGTTTCCTGCTAAATACATCCTGAGTCGCATAGAAGAAAAGCTTCAAAGTTGAACAAACAAGTCTTGAAAATCTGTCCCCTCTTACAGCAGAGCACAGAGACAGGGGCTGCTGAGCAGCCCCTGCTCTTGGAGAAGCAGGAAGGAAACCTCTGAAAACAGCAGTCTGCAGGTCTTTGGTCTGTGACCTTTCAATGCTTTCGAAGATCACAGCCTGAAGAAGGAACAAAGGTGTGTGGGTCTCCTCACAAATGTGGAAATTAAAAAAAAAAAAAAAGAGTGCAATGGGAGGTTTAGTTAGTGCACTGAACCCCAACTGGAACCCAAATTCTACTTGTTCTTCTCATAGGAATAAATAACACTTAAAAGAGTGCTGCTTTTTGTGCCTTGCTTACAGAGGACCCAGTCTTGTGGCACGAGAGGGAGGGGATGAGCTTTTGGCTGTTTGGTTGGTCATGTATCTGATCCCATTGCAGCAGAGAGGGGCCCAAGCCATCCAGGCAGATCCTGGTGAGTGCTCCCACTCTGAAGGGGTTTTGCACAAGCTTGGCAGATGTGCCTCCCAGGAGTATCCTTGCTGACAGGAGAGGATGTGGGTGTTTGGCCAGGGCTCTGGGGAGGGGAGAGGGAAGGCCTGGTGGAGGGGAGATGTGCCCTGCCTCCACTGCAGCATCATGAGGAGCTGCTCGTGGGCAGCCTCTGCTCGCGGTGACTCAAGGTGCATGAGGACCAAGAACCTGAAACTGGCCTTCACTGAGCCTGCTGGCTCTGTGGATCCCCATCTTCTATATATGTGTGTGTGTGTGCAGCATCTTCATTTTATTAAAATTAGACCTTTTACTCTGTGTCTTTTTTCTATCATAATCCACACTTGCCTGTAATTGTTCCATTTTACCTGAACAGAAGCTTATTAAAGATGGAACAGTGGGGGTGATGATCCCCCCTTAGATCAGTGACAGAGGTGAAAAGTGGTGCCTGTGACACCTGGGGAGACCTACCTGTCCCAACATTGTGCACATTAGCCTGGGTCTTTGCATGACTTGGACAAGATATAAGGCATACCCTCTGTTCTCCACAAGGTTAATGAAGTATGTAACAAGATTCATTTGATTCAATTTTATTTTAAACTATTAGAATCCTTCCAGCCTGAAACAGGGTCCTAAAGAAGCAATACTCCCTTCCTTACGATAAGGTGATGTTCTGTAGTTTCCTGTAACTTTGACACGTCTCTTTTTTTCTTTCCAGATCAAGGCAAGAGCCTAGAGACTGAAAAATAGCATTATTATCTTAACCAGAGGAAAAAAAATTCTTAAAAGTTTGACTAATAAAATGTTTATTCTTATTACAAGCACCAAGTTACACCATCAAGATTTTTAAAAAAATGTGGCTACACTCAAAATAGGCATGGAATAATTTTACTCTGTACATTTCAGGGATTCTCAGAAAGTTAAAAGACAACTTCTCAAAAAAGAATTGATAGGATTAAATGTGCTCTAGGCAGAAGGAGGCCAGTGATGTCTTTAAAGTTAGAGCTCTCACTTTATTACCCAGTCTTATGCTTTGCTCTGGGTAGTAATAAAGTTTCTGGGACTAAATGAAAGCTTTGTATAAGCAGGAAATTCAGGGAAAACAGCTTCTTTTTCTAAGTCTTCATGATCAGTTTTCAGCAAAAGTTAGAAACTTCAAACAGAGATTCCAGCAGATTTGGGCTTTGTAAACAAGATGCTGATGTCTTAAAATTTCTCTGTGTCAGAGCTCATCAGGGAAGACATGGACAGGCACTGAGAGCTGTGTGCTGTTCCCCTTGTCCAGTATAAACCAGTCCTGATCCCACTGCATGCAGTTTTCCTTTGTGCATGTAACTAGGGATACAGGCTGGAGCACTTGCTTCAGCATTGGGCAACAGGATCAAATCTGCAAAGCACTTTCTTATCTAAAGCAAAGGATTAGCACTTCTGAAATGAGCCACATTAAATAACTCAGGGAAAAACTGAAAGAAACTCATATTTCACATCAGTTAAGTACAGAGGCACTATGATATTGGTGTACATTCTACTTTTCCTGTTCCTGTTAGGCAACCTAAAGGGTGGCCAGGATGCTTCACTTGTGTTTCAATGTGCTCCACTGATGAGGAAACCTATGGGAGTGACATGCTAACCCTGAGGCTTCAGCTATACATGGTTCTGAGAAATTTTACCCTTGCCTCTCTANTGAAAGAAACTCATATTTCACATCAGTTAAGTACAGAGGTACTATGACATTGGTGTACATTCTACTTTTCCTGTTCCTGTTAGGCAACCTAATGGGTGGCCAGGATGCTTCACTTGTGTTTCAATGTGCTCCACTGATGAGGAAACCTATGGGAGTGACATGCTAACCCTGAGGCTTCAGCCATACAAGATTGTGAGAAATCTTACCCTTGCCTCTCCATTCCCACAGATTTACACTGAGATCTTCCATATGCCTCCCAGCCCTAGGTCTGCTTCTGAGACAGCCTGCACTTTGGGCCCAGAAATTCAGTTTTGAGCAAAATTTTCCTGTTGAAAGGAGATCAGATTCTCCCTGTGGTTAAAAAAAAAAAAGTGTGTGCTACCTACTCAGCATGGATGGGTGAGAGGGAAGTGAGGTAGTAAGGGTCAGGTGGAGCTCCCCTGATAAAAGGCATGGCAATGGAAGGCAGTGGGAATACACCTTTTCAGGGAGAGGACTCAGCATTAAGGACAGCTGCAGCACAAGAAAGAGAAAAGCAGGACCAACCAGAAGCTGTAGTGTGATCAGAACAGCAAGTCATTTCAACAGAAGCTTTGGAATATATTTAAATTGCTGTTCTAAATTAATGAGTTGAAAGTATCTGGTTTTCAAAAAAACCCTCATTTTCATTACATCCAGGCCTCCTTGACAAGAATACAAGCATTTTGCAGAACCTCTTTGGTTGAGAAAATGAATTTTTGATTATATCTTTTATTGTAGATTTTCGGATAGCAAACTTCTTATTGGAGCTAAGGGAAATTCATAATTTGCCAAACTGTATTGTTGCAGTAATTTTGGCATAGTCTGCTTGCATCAGAGAATGCTTATAGACACCCACAGGCATTGTGGCTACGTGCTGTCCTGAGGACAAGCGACCCCTAAAGAGAGTTCTCCAGAAGGCCATGTCCTGGCCCATGAAGTCCATATGAGTTTGGGGATGTGTAGAGGAAATGTAGCCCAGATTAAATGGATCATTTAGGTAAAACCCCTCTGAGCAGAGAGGGTCTTAGCTCTGCAAGCAAAGGTAGAAGCACTGATGAGAGACAACAGTGATATCTGAGCTCTCTTAATCACCTAAGCCCATTAGCCACGCTGTCTTCAGCCTCAGCAGCAGGTGAATGGGGGAAAGGGGAAGCCACCAACACTTTTTCTGGGGTGTCACCCTCAGCTGCAGGGTGGCCCCTGACACGTGAGCAGCGAGGCTGTGTCTCAGCCAGCAGGCTTGGACAGTGTGCATCCAGAGAGGGCTTCCCTGGCCCTAGGGAGAAGGGAGGTTCATTTTCCAGACATAGATAAGACTAGATTCACTCCTCTGATCTGTGTGTACTGTTCTGCTTCTATGAATTAAACATGCAGCCGGAGAACAGGACAGCATCCTTTTATCAATAAATACAGAGCAGAAAATTGAAAGAATGAATGTGAGAATTTCATTGTTTGAAAAGTTAAACAGTGGATTTGAGGCATGCAGTATGTTTTTAATTAGCATTATTATTTCAAGTGAGCAGTACTGGACAGGCTCCTTGAGTTCTCTGATAGCATATTCATTAGCTAATCAACAGAGCTATTATTTTCCTTGAAGTATGCCCTACTTTGTGGTACTAAAGTGCACATCCTGAATTACCCTGGTAAGGGTAATTAAAGGGCATATCATAAACACCACCAACGTCATGGAAAACTGCTCTTTAACTGTCTCTCCAGCTAACCCTTTCCACATGGAAAATCAGATATTTTGCAGCTGACCCTCACCTGGTGTCAAACATTCATTCTCCCTCTACTAGTACTTCTGCAGTTTTGTGAACCCATGGCAGCAGAGGATGTATTCTTACATTTTTGGTTTCCCACACCCATGAAGTGTATGAATTTGAAAGTCTTTCATACACCAGCCTTTGCAAAAGTCTCAATGCTACTCAGAAGCTTTGTCACAAAACAGTCTTGTGCACGAGTTTCAAAGGAGAGCCTACACATATCTGATCTATGATACTCAGAGGTAAAGCCCTGATGGGACTGGGGAACTCCCCAGAAAGAGCTTTCCACCACACATCCCTTGCACTTAGATCTTCCCTGAAGGTAGAAATACAGCCCCTGGCGGTATATTGCTTTCAGGTTCTAAATGGAAATCTAATGTATAAGGGGAAGACCAGGTAGGCTGGAAGAACTGTAGCTAAACTATGCATTCCAAACATCAATCTCTAAGTAGCTCTACATATGGGCTGCAAAATTTGGAGGCTCTTCAGCACTGAAGTCTGAAAATCAGGGGTGCTTTGCATCCAGCTGAGCTGCTGGCTTGTAAATGTAGAGGAAGGTGGGTGCACAAGTGAGCAAGGGAACATCAGCCCAGGTGGTTCCTTCTTCTCACCTGCTTTCCCTCCTTCCTTTCCTTCCCTTCCCTCTTTTTCTCCCTCTGTGCTGCTGTTCCATCCCGAGGATTTTGGTTTGTTTCTTCCCAGCTGCAGGTCTGTCACCCATATATTTCTGGACAATTGAGAGATCGGAAAATCTTTAAATCCACAGCACTGAATGAAACAACTTCCTGATTTTTTCCCACCCCATTTATTAGATTCTCCAGTATAAGAAAGTTGTGTCTGTCTTTACTGAAGTTCATTTAATGATATTATTTTTGATAGCAGCCATAAGTAGGTCATAAAAATAGAATGGATAATCATCTTCCACTCTCACAAATGAAAGAAGCAAAAAAGGTATATACCAATAAGAAACAAAAAGCAAAACACTTTATTTCAGAATATGGCAAAATATTTTTATATTTCAAAAGTATATATTCATGTTTATCTTAAAGATGCCTGTTTCCAGTGCAGATGACTGGCTTCATTTGTAATTTAAAGCAATGGCCAAAGTTCTGTTCTGATTATGAATTACTCACTTAAATGAGTGTTTGCTCTTTGTTCAAATGAAAATTACCAAACACAATGGGATAAGCCCACTTGTCCAGCCAGGGTGCTGTCATACTTTCCTATTACTTTGGAGCTGGAAAGTGCTCTGTCCTCCCTCCACAGCTCAGACATACAGTGGGGTTTATTATCCCCATTTTATGGATCAACAGGGATTTAGAAAGCCTCTGTAGGTTTACTAAAATCTCACAGAAGTAATTCACAGACAAGACATTTACTGAGTATCTTCCAGATCCTGGGCAATGTCCCAGATGGGGAGTGATGTAGTATCTCACCAGTGCCAGGACACAGGCAGTGTTGTGTGACAGCTCCTATTAGTGACTACATGGCATGGCATGGCATGGTTTTGGTTGGGATCACCTAGCATTTTCCCAGCTGTTGCCCCTGGTTAGGGGAAAGCAGCTTGGCCAGTGACTGCTCCTGGTTTGGATTGTTGCCCTCCTGCTTTGAAGAGTGAGAGCTTAGCGAGAGGGACATAGGATATGCTTTACAGTGCTCCTCCTTTAACTGTTCCCTGGCCCATTTTATTTCCCAGCATAGGTACAGCCACTTGGCGTGTATTTGTGGTTTGTGTTTGTCTGCTGGCACGGAAGTGACATATTTCAAGACTGGTTGGTGAAGAAAGAAGAGGAAACATTATATGAAATGTGGATGAGTCTTATGTGACCCTGAGCCAAGCCCTGCCTCAAGACTGGGGATATGTTTTCATGAAGGAACGTGATTCTCTGCCCATGCAGTGTCAGCACAAAGCAGAGATAGGCCCCACCACGTGACTCTTTAGTGACTAGTTTGAATGGAAATGTGTGATTTCTGAACAGATTTATTGTGCAAGCAAAAATGTATTTGCTAAAGATTACAGCAGTGTGTTTGCTCTGAATGCTGAGCCTAGGGAAAAAAGACTGCCCTGTGTGACTTTTCACAGCACAGTGAAATGAGGTCTGTGATGTCAAATAGCTGCTTTAACTTTGTCAGCCCTGTCCCATGGTCTGCAGTGCAGGGCTCAGGCAATGGAAGCAGACTAGAGCTGGTGATGCAGAGATCACTCTGGCTGACTCCAGCTCCTGCACCCCCTGTGGGTGTGGGTGATAGACCTATTTTCAACTCTCAGAGCTTCAAGGTTGGTGCCAGCAGTGGAACCTACACGCCCATTGTTCCCTGACCTTGCCAAAACTCTTCTCTGCCCATGTGTGGGGGAACATCAAGGAGCTCTTTGGCCCACTGGGGCCCCTGGAGTCCTTCCTTAACCTTCCTCCAGCTTCTTTCTGCCACCTCCTCCTCAGGGTATCAGGAACCCAGGAGCCACTGCTGTTGAGAGCCAGAACTCAGCCTTGGACCTCTAATTAGTCATTATTGCATCAAATAGCCAATATTATTGCCCTTATATTAGTGGTATCACATTGTATAATTGCGTAGCTGGAAGGTTTGTGGAGGAGTTGGAACTATGATTCTGCTTCTGTGACCATTACCCTTGAAATGCAGCAGCTGAGGAGCTGGGTGCCTTCCCCTTCAGAGCTGTTTTCCAGGCTGGGTTCATGAGCATTTCCACTGAAGATAGCTCATAGGGCACATAGTTTAGCGGGCAACCAACCTGCCTGATCTGAGACCATAATTGCTCTGGGATTGGGAACTGCATGGGTCGGGGGAAGGGGTCTCTCAGGCTTTTTGATTAAGGAAAGTGGATGCAGAGGGCCATCTGGGGAATTCCATTTAAAAAAAATATTTAAAGTAACTCAAGTGACTGATCTGCAACATGTAGATTTCAGTTTGGTTTGGAACTGAGATTCAGACGCACTTGTAGACAAAAATTAAAAAAGGTGATCTTATAGGCGTACTCAGGGTCAGCTGATGAAAATAATTCTTTTGCCAGTGTGTTGAATCCAGTTACCAGTTCCATCACTCAGTTTCACTGGCAGAAACATTCCTGGGACTTTCTTTCTGCTGATACTCTGCTGCACTGTTTGGAAATAGAAACACAGCCAACTGGCAAGTTATCTTGGAGTTGTCCTTGTACAAGGGAAAATGGGGCTTGATTTGGTCTGAAAGTCTGCTAACATTTGCTGCCATGGCATTTTTGCCAGTCTTCATGACGCCAGCGTATGGAGGAATGCTGCAGCACATGTATTTGAGGGGGTTTGTTTAGTGTAAGGGTGTCTGTAGGAGTAGTTTCCTGAAAGGAACAAGTGGAGTGGCTGACCTTGCACTGATTCTGCTGACAGTTCCTGCTTGAAATAAGGTTGCCTCGGTCTAGTGCAACATCACTCACCTCCAGCCAGGGAGTTTCAAGCTGTTAGGAGACACAAAAGAGCTATATAAGGAGTAACACATCCACAGGCTTCCCTCTGCACCAAACAAGGGATCTGAGCACGTGAAGGCTTTGAAGGAACTGAGCTCCAGACTGAAGGTTGCAGTTGGTTTATAAAAGGAGTCTCTCAGTTCTGCACATTTTCAGCCATCAGAATTCAAATCTAGTTCTGGACTCTAAGTCATGTTAAAGACAAGAAAATGGAAAATATCCTGAAATAGGAATCAAAACGATCTCCAAAGTACTTGTTTTGCAAGGCCAGCAGGAACAGCATCTGCATAGCTGTTACTTAAAAACATGAAAATCAAAAAACATTGTTGAAAATTGATTTAAGGGGCAGATTCAGGTGCAAGGCAGGAGATTGAATGTTTTGCCTCTTTGCCCTCCTCATGCTTTATGCCTTGGAAGCCTACCTATGTCCCGCCTGTTAATGAACATCTGCTTTTGATTGTCACAAACCCATATATTTCAGTAAAATAAACATACCTGATCTCCACCTGGGAAAGAGCCTATTGTTTCTGCTGTACCAGGTTCAAATATTGCTTTTAAATCAGAGATGGACTTTTTTTTTCTCACTTGCCTAATAGTTACCTTTAAGTGCTAAATGACTCCATCAGGAGTTATGCTTCTGTGTTTGGACTAGCTGCAGGACATGGGCTGAAATGTTGCCTTTTCTTAGGCGTCTGATGGGTCCTCTGTTGAAAGACTATCTCCTGGCTATACTGGCTGTTGGTGTTAGAAAATAAATATATCTTTCCAAAGCTAATTCTGTGTTAGTCCAGCTGGAGACTGGACTAAATGCAAGAGACAACAATAAAACATGGCCTTACCAAGTCTGTTCATCTTGCCTGGCAACTCTGAGCTCCTGTCTTTTTTGAAGCCAAGGTAGTTGTTACCATTGTGGCTGTCTATCTGTCCGTGCGACTTCCTGCCTGACAAGGGCTCCAGAAACCTTTATGATAAACAAATAGGGTTAAAAAAAAATATGTGCAGGGCCAGAGCTCCTGGTTTTCCTGAACAGATGGACCTTGACATGTCATGATATGGTGTTTTCTGCTTGATGACCTGTCAATCTTATCCTACAGTATGCAAATCACTGTTTCTACACATGGGAGAAATCAACATCTATTGCTTTCGTGTTGACTATTGGACTCTATGACGGTCATGACCATTTTTATCATGATTTTGGTCTTCCCTTAAAACAGCACTGCAAGCAGCTGAGGTTCCTCACCTTCACATTTTCAGTCTTGGTTTCAACTAGACTCTGCAATTAGCTGTGAAGGAATGGGTGTAGGAGTGATTTTCTGCTTGAGCAAGTCAAAGGTTCAAGATTTAATCCTGCTTATTTATATATTTATGTATTACCTAGATGGCAAAAAAAAGCATTCAGCAGTTTAGTTGTAGGGAAAATATCCGTGCTAATGTACTGGTTGAAACCAAATACCCTTCTAGTCCAATACTCTGTTTATAAAACTGTTTACAAAAAACTGGCTACATGCTTGGGAAGCATGAGAACAGGACACATATGTCTATATTCCTTAAAGTCCCTTGCACACAGACCATTATCAGCTCAGAATGTTTTGGACTTTCCTAGACATCACAGTTTGTTTATCTAGTAGCTTGTAATGGATCTCTTGTCCAGAGCTTGCCCTGTTCCTTCCTGCTGCACAGGTAGCTGCACCTCCTGCAAGAACCAACACTCCCTTTGGCTTGCTATGAACCCTGATCCTCTTTGCTTTATTTGATGGTTCCTAGGCCACCTTTTGAAGATGCTCTGGACTGCTGATCCCTCTCAAGTCACTTCTGATAGATGACTGTCTTTAGTGTCTCAAAACCTGGATCCTCAAAGAGCATTTGGTCCACATCAAGTTGACACTGCTTAGTGGTATTTGAGAGGGGTGTGGTTGCCCACATGCAGTGTTTTGCCATCAAAGGCCATGTTCATCTTGGGAGAGTTAGTTGAGAGAAAATGGACGGAAGTGGTTTAGTCCATAAGGAAGCCTGTGCTGCAGAACAGCAGGTCTCTCAGTGACATCCAAAATCATCAAGCCAAGAACACAAGCACAATAAGATTATCTTACACCCTGAACCTGCCCAAAGACATAGGACTTGCTGCTGAGGAGAGCAGTTGGCCAAGGGCATGCCACAGCTCATAAGGAACATGTTCAACCTACGCCTGGACACAGGGTTAGCTGAAAAAAGAGGATTTCTCTGGGATTCCAGTGTATCTCCTGATATATCTGGTTGGGAAGAAGTATGTTTTGGGAGATGCTTTCAACCCTCTCTGTTGTACATTTCCTTCTTGGCTTGCTGCTCACCAGTCTGCCCTCACAGGAAGTTTCTGCTTTGCTAAAATTAATGCATGGCTGCCTCCATGCAAATATCTCCAGTTTCCTAGGTATTGGAGGATTCTTCACTCACATCTCAAATCTAAGCCAAATTAAGGCCAAATCTGTGCTCAGATAGGAGTTCTTCCACTCCTTTGAGTTTCCACTCAAAGACAATCCATTGTGCCTAATTTAGTTTTTCTTTATCATTTGCCCTTCTCGAGCATCCCCCCAAAAATGGATCATGATTCGTGCATAATGATCATGCAGCTGAAAGAATACAGGGACTGTGGAGTGGGCAGTGAGGGAATACTCTGCCATTACTTATTACTTATTCTCAGCAACTGAGAATACTTTACAGAATGGCTCAGTGAACTATTACCTCACATTTCTCATGTGAGGAGCATCAGGGAAAGGCTGGAACAGCAGCAGCCCTTACCTTCCCCTGCCCCCAAAGGCAAACGAACCATTAATGGTGCAGTAAAGCAGCAGAGCAAAGGTGTGTTTGCTGCACAAGGCTGGTCTCATAAAACTGAACTTTGCCCAAGACTGAACAAAATTGTAAGAAAGTCACAGTCAACAATTAAGGACATGACTTTATACGGAAAAGTTTTTTATGACCCTCATCTAGATTTTCATATAGTTTTAATTTTGTTACACAACATCTATTCCTTTCATGCTTTGGTGGGAGAGATGTCAGGGCATTAGGATAGATGTGCAACAACCACATTTTTTTATGCTTACTTGTGATTGAACCACCTTCTCCCCTTTAAAGTGTTTTATGGTTGAGTTACTCTATTTGCATAATTACTGCCACATCACCAGTCAATCAATTTTATGTGTTTCTCTCCTAAACCAATCTAAAATATGATACGTATATAAAAACATCACCCATGATTATACAGACTTCACATTTATTATTGCTTCAGGTCAAAGATATATGATAAAATTACCCTCTGTTATTTCCCCCTCCCTTCCCGCTTCTTTAATGCACAACTCTGAACACTTCCTTTAGTATTGTTTATCAGCAATTTTATTTTTCTCTGAATGGGAGACAAAAGAAAATAAGTAATGGAGCTAGTCAAAACAAAGCAAGTAACTACCACAGGCAGCTATGAGGATTGCTCATTTTTACAAGCATACGGAATCACAAGCAACTGTACACATTGATAGACTTGTCACACAGATATCTTCAGGAAAGACAAAAGTGTTCCTGCTTTCTGGGTAAATTCCAGACGGGAAAATAAGTGGTTCCAATGGAACCTGAGCTCCTGTGACAGCTGAAACTTGATGGTTCTATTTCACATCTTGGTGAAATATAGAAAACAAGAGAACTCAACCTCAAGTTAAATGACATGACTGACGTAAGTGTCATCAGAAGCCAAGATGAACAAATTCCTTGCTGCATTTTACATACCAGTTACATAGTGTTACACAATTCGTTGCTGTTGTAAGTTACACCGGTTGAATCTTGCCACCAGTCCATGTACAGAGAGAAAATTCAGAGATACGAGAAATCGTTTATAATGGGAAGAAGTATTTGATTTCATCATGGCAGGAGTTAGCTTCCAGTTATGAATTATCATAGAATAAACAATCTGATATGCTCTCCAAAAATATTTTGCTGATCCTTGCTAATCTTCCATCCAAGGTACGCCACAACGGACTTGACTTTTCATCCTTCTTACTGTGGACTTACTGAGTGTAAAAATCACTTCTGAACATTTGAAGGAAGAATGAAAAATGAAAAACTAGCTTGTTTCCTGCAAAAGTAAAATATAACCGTAAGCATACTTATCAAAATTCTCGGCTCCAGAAGATCCCAAACAGAGCCAAAATATATGTAATATCTCACTTCTGCTGATGACTAATTTATCTTGTTCTCCTTGGTGTTCAAAGTATCAGTGCTGTGTTTTTGCGTTTAGGTTCAAATTCTAATGGATCAGAGCATAGAGGTTTGAAGCAAATGGCAAAATTCCCACTTATTTTCATAAAACAAGAATTTACATCTGCTTCAATAAGAGGTTTCTTGGTTCTCACTACCCTGGTCTGGGTGGTGTAATCCTCTGTTTCTGTGTGCTCTACTTTAGCTGGTTGTGGATTCAAACTCTGCTATTTGCATGCTGCTAGGAAATAATCTGGTGTGCTTTAAATTGGGAAACTCTAGAAGTGACTGGAAGGTGAGCTGATTGCTGTTTGTGCTTTTAAAGTAAGTTCTTCACTGCTGACAAAATTTTTATAGGCAAATGGCGGTTTCTTTCAAGCAGCTTTCATGGCAGCTGTTGACAGCTTCCTTCAGAAAAGCCAAGCCTCACCACTGTACAAATAACGTGTTCAGTCTTATCCTGACAGGGACAACATTATCAACAAGCTCCTGTCTTCTTCTTGATAAAAAATGCTTAATGAAGTAGTCTTGTAAAAAACATACCCTGACAAAAGCAGCTTGCAAACAAATACAAGGTAGATCACTTGACTAGCTCATATTGGGTGAAAATTTGGGGTAGATGCTTGTAGGTAGAAGCTGATCTAGGGATGGCCCTGCTTGAGCTGAGGGATTGGACCAGGTGACCTCCAAAGGTACTGTTGTGGTTTAGTTCCAGCCAGCAACTAAGCACCACACAGGTACTCACTCACTTTCCACCCATCACTACAAGTGGGAGGAGAATTGGAAGGGTAAAAATGAGAAAACTTGTGGGTTGAGATAATAGCAACTTAACAATAATAATATTACTACTACTACTAATAATAGAACAACAATAATAGCAATCATATAATGAAAAGGAAGATAAATTAAGAAAAAATAAAAAAGAGTGAGAGTGAAATAAACCACAAAAAAGACATATCATGCAAATGAAAAACAACTGCTCACCACCAACCAGCTAACCAGCCAGCCTCCGAGCAGCTGCTTCTGGTCAACTTTACCCCCAGCTCTATAAGCTGACACTGTACAATCTGTGATACCCCTCTGGTCAGCTGGGGTCAGCTGTCCAGGCTGTGTCCCCTCCCAGCTTCTTGTGCACCCCCAGTCTCTTCACTGGGGGGGGGGGTGGCGAGGAGCAAAGGCCCTGAGGCTGTGTAAGTGCTGCTCAGCAGTAACAGAAACATCCCTGATTTATCAACCATTTCCAGCACAAGTCCAAACTGCAGTCCCCTATTAGCTACTATGACGAAAATGAACCCCACCCCAAACCCTTGGTTGCTTCCAACCTCTGCCATTCCGTGATTCTGCAAGTACTTAATCCAGGACAAACCACTGCCTTCCCAGTTGAGCCATATGTTTTTTCCTCTTCTCCAAGCAGTGTTTCTTACTACCTACCATATCTGCAAGTGTTTCCAGTGGCTTCACAGCCCTTCCTGGATCCTGATAATGTGCTGACGTGGTTGTCCCTGAAAGGCTGGGGCATCATACACCTCTCTGTGCACATATAGCAATGTTCAAACATAACAAATGAGTGATGCAAAGACTAATCCGTCTTGCCAGGCTTTTCCAAGCATAACACAAGTTCCTCTGCTCTGTTGAGCCAGATTCTCTTAGGCTCCAGAGTGTTTTTTTGGAGTACTCTTTCTGGAGGGCTAAGCAAGAAACTGCATTAAGGGGCTGTAACTCTGTACTTCTCAGAGCTGTGGGCTTGGTCTCCTCAGGAGAGAATCCTTGATTCAGGAATTCACTTCCCCCTTCCTGTGAGAAACCCTGGGTTTGTTGACTTTCCCAACACATTGCACAGGCTATCTATTTACTCAGGCTTTTTCTGAACGGGTGGGTTTCGTGTGGAGGATCTTTGACATTTCCTTGTGCTTGCATTTCTTTGAAAGACATCCCTTTAAATGCTTACAAGTTTCCAGGCTTAACTGCTTGTCCCTTATGACTCCTAAAAACTCTTAGATGGACTAAGATAAAAAAAAAAAAAATTACTTTCCTCCCCACACATGCCTCTGTACCAGTTCTTTAGCAATTAAGGGAGGAAACCAGACTTCCTCCTTCTCAGTGATGCCAGACGTTGCCGTCCAGTCCTTGGCAGCGTCGGTGCAGGAAGTGCCCCTCATCCTCAGGCACTCACATCCTTACAGTCTGACCAGAAGCTGGCAGATGAGCGCAGCAGGGCCAGCCTTACCAACAGGAACAATCTCCTGTGGAGCACTTTGGAGATCAAAAAGGATGTGCTGTTATTAGCTGGGCTCTCACCAGCTGCAGCAGGACAACAGGGGCCAAGGCAGCACCAATCCTCCTGCCCCGGGAGGGGAGGGAGGAAGGATGAAGGGAGCAGGGAAAGGGAGAGTTTTGGACTGAGTTGATAGCACAATAAAATATTTTTCAAGTTGTAAATCTATTAGATAAGCTAATCTCAGGCTTTATGAGATTCCAGATGAAATGCAGGAATATGCCAAGCTTCTCGTTTTTGTTTCCAAATGTTGAGTTAATTTGGGTCCAATCTGAGCCAAATTTTGCCTTAGTGTAAGCAGGTGCAACTCCACTGGATTGAACAGAGTTACACCCATTTACAACAGGGATGGATTTGTCCTGAAGTGATTTAAAAAGGGCAGAAAAGAGCACACATGTTTCCAGTGTTTCATCTTTGAACCATGAGATACATAAATTGAAAAGAAAGTGTTCTCAGTCTCTCTCACACAAATTTGTGGCCTTTGGAAGGCTTTATTTAAACACAAGAGCTTACTATCTTTCCTTCTTTTGTTAATTTGTTGCCACTTTCACCCACTTTCTTTTCTTCCTCATCCTTGCTTTTAATCCTCTAATTAAACTGGTATATTTTTTTGCAAAAGGCATACCACGAGCGTGAATGAGGATTTTATTTTTGAATTCACATTACCTAGATATCTAATTTCCTTCAGATTTCAGTCTAATTAGATACTAAAATAATATCCAATTTGTAATTTTCACTGAAATTTTTGTGGGCACAGTGTTTTTACTGTTCTCTGTGTTATTTAAAATAGAAAGCAAACTGTAATATTGGAAAATACCTGCCTCTCACCAAACCCAGTGACTGTTACTTGCTTCCCTGCTCATTTAATATTGTCTGAACATAGAAGCAATCTTCTGTGTAGAAGATAATAAATTGCTTTGACACCACTACTTCTTTTTAAGACAGATAATAGGTATATAACCACAGATAGAGTGAAAAATAGTGTAGATACAACTCTTTCCTTGGAGGGTTTGGAGAGGCAGGAGAGTATCTGTTGACTAATTATCTCCATTTTGAAGTTTTTTTGTCTGTCTCCTGCTTGGGATTTTGTCATCCACAACACACTGGCCACTCACTGCACAGTCTGGCCCTTTGGTTCAGGTGAGAGGCAGGGCAGCAGAATGGCAGGATGACAGGATGGGAGGATGGCAGGATGGCAGGATGGCTGGATGGTTGGATGGATGGATGGCTGGATGGTTGGATGGATGGACGGGTGGATGGATGGATGGGTGGATGGCTGGATGGCTGGATGGATGGCTGGATGGATTGATGGATGGATGGATGGATGGATGGATGGATGGATGGATGGATGGATGGATGGATGGATGGATGGATGGATGGATGGACGGACGGACGGATGGGTGGATGGCAGGACAGCAAGTGCTGCCCAAGGTGTGCAGGAGGGTCTCAGCTCCTGGTGGTTCTCACAGATCCAGCAGCAGCTCTGGGGGGCAGCTCTGGCTGCTTCTGGAGATCGATACCACCTGTTTTTTATTCCCCAACCCAGATATTCCCCAACCCATTTCACAACCTCTGAGTCTTGCTCTGTGCCCCTTGGGTGCGTGCAGGACGGCCGTGTGTTATCCACTTCCTTCCTCCATCGCCCCCTGCCACGACACAGCTGAGGGAGCCCCACAGTCCCAGTAAGGAAGGAAGCCACTAACCTGCTGCCCTCTGCCTCTGTGGGAAACACTCTCCGAGCCTTAAATGGCTTCTTTCGTGCAAGGGAGGAATGAAAACAAAAGTCCATGCGTTAGGTTGCCTATTTGTGCCCGGTAGCATGTTCTGACTAGAAGATCAGCTATTATCTGCATGAGTAAGCATTTTTCCCATTTCAGCATGTCTGTGAGGAACCCAGAAATGTTCAGCATCACCCTCAGGGTGCCAGCAGATCCCTCTCTGCAAGTCATGGGTGCACCCTGGGACAAACACACGTGTGCTTCAACACCAGGACAATTACACCATGCAGGTCTTCGGCCAGTCCTTGGCTCAGCACTTCACCAACACTGATGAAGATGCAACTGGGCCTGAGCAAAGGCTCTGAGTTTACCCAGAGGAAAGAGAAAGATGCACTGTCCCATGGGGATGGAGGGCTGTGTGAGCTGAGACACTTTCTCTGCTCTGAGGTCTCCTGTGGTTCCACTGACCCAGGCACTGCAAGCCTGGCCACTGGCACCAAGGCTGGCCAGTCCAGTCCTTCCCACTCCTCCAGAGAGCACAGCTGGTTAGTCATCTGCCTGGGTGAGAGTCAAACATCTTCAGAGCTTGCAGAGCACACTCGCTGTTAAGCAGTGAATCCTTAACAGCTAGGAAAATATGAACCTTCATAAAGATGCATATGAGAACATCTTCTGGATGTTCCCATACGACAAGAGACTCTGTTCACACTGTAAATCCAGTAATTTTTTCTCCTTAAATTTCAAGTGATCCAGACAAAGCAATATAGATAAAGGTTTCAGTGTCCCTGAACTCACAGCAGCCTTTTTAGCAACAATAGCAGCTTTGGCTGCAGAAAGTACTTTAGGTTCAGGCCTGGAGGATGTTAAGCCTCATCTTGCACTTCCCCTTCAGCCATCCCTTTTGTTACTCAGGTTAATATTCTTGGCTAGAGCAGCCCATGCTGAAGGAAAAGGAACAAACATTTAAATCATCAACCCTATAGTTGCTTTTTCTCTACTGCTGCAAAAATTTTACCTAGTCTGTGTTCAGCATATGACTTAAAAGGATTCCTATCTCAGGCACAAATGGATCAATATACTCTTGGACTTCAGAAAGACAAATCTGTGCATATGCCATATAAAAACAGTGGTTAACATGAAGAAAGATAGAAATAAACCCCAACAGTTATACTATTTCTAGGTTTTCTTACTGAAAATTTATTACATTTGAAATAATAAAAACATGCAAGGGGCTGGGCAGGTATTCAGAATGTGATATTTATCTGCTACCAAACTCTTTCAGGGTAAGTTTTCTTTAGAGGGTTGGTTGTTGGTTTTTTGTTGTTGTTTTTGTGGGCTTGTTTCTTTGTTTGTTTTGGGGGTTTTTTTGTTCTGGTTTGTGTTTTGTTTTTTGTTTTTTGGTTGGTTTTGTTTTGTTTTGTTTTGTTTTGTTTTTTGGGGGTTTTTTTGTTGTTTTTTTTTTTTCTGCTGAGTTATATGTAGAGCTCAGCTACATCATTGTTTGAAGGATAATATAAGTGATGGTAAGTCCTTCCGACTTGGAATGCTAAAATGGATTTGACAGGCAATGGTCCAGGCTCACTTCCATCTGTGACACTCTCAAATGATTCATCATCTTGAACATGAAAGTAACTTGATGATGTTATGACTTAGCCCTAGATAAGACAGCCAGTTCATCTGAAAGCAATTGCTCCAACTGACTGTCATGCAGATGCCTCAACAGTGACACTGGGCATTTGCTTATGCATTTTAATATTTTTTGTGTGTTTTTTACAGGCAGTGGGATCTCAGACCTGGGCAGGATGCTGGTGTGGAGGAGCATACAGCGTCTGCAACACTACCACACAACATCCTTGGTTAAGTAATTAGCCTTAATGCTCCATTTATTTTTCAGCTAATAAAACTCAGCAATTCACAACTTCCACTGATTTTGGGTAAGTTAAATAATATAATTTCTTATCAAGTTGTAGTTTCCATTTCTATTAATTCTTGTAGGAAGCTCAGTAGAATAAACTAATAGTCTGACAAACCTTTATTCCTACCTACAACTCAATGCTTCAGCAACCTTGCTTTGGCCAGGTGGCTGGGCCAGGCAGCCTCCAGGGCTCCCTTCCAGCTAGTATGACTGTCTGAGTCTAAAATGTGACTCTCTTAAAATGTACATGCACTTTGGCACCATGCAGATCTTTTCTGAAACCTGTGTGGGTTTGGCTTTGTACAGCTGTCAATATTTTTCTAAGTCAGTCACGTTAGCCCTCCCCTTCAGAATTTAATCCTGTCACTCAATCTGCAGCTTGCAAAGAAATGCTTCCTTTGGCATCTTCTAAATGCTTCATGCTTTTATTTCAGTCACTGCTGTCCCTGTAACTTTGAGGTAAAAGCCTGTCAGCCCTGAAGTTAATACGCATTTGTTCCTGTTTCCATTTTTCAGACCAATAATGCTTGGTTCTCTCAGAGACATGTGGGCTTTGGGTCTCTGTGGTTCTTAACCAGTATCTTAGTGTCTAGTCACTGGGAATAGACTCATGGCTTAGGCAGGCAGGCAAGGGGCACAGAGTGTCTCCAGAATATTCAAAAGTCAGTTTTGATACCCACCACTACACACACATGCTGCCTTCTCCTTCATTCAGACCATGCTTTATAGGCAGAGCAATGCTGTCCATTTCCTGTGAGCATGTGTAAAGCCTGTGGCTGGATTTTCTTCCCTTTAAACTCAGCCAAAATGAGCAGTTTTCACTTTGCAAGTGTTGTCCAGCTGATGGGCACAGGCAGAACAAGGAATGCCTCCCAAAGAAAGTGTTTGCTGCAGGCTCTGGGCCATGTGCTAAGAGAGTGATGAATTCCCATTTCCTTTGACAGAGAACAAGGCAAACTCTGCATTTAAAAGTACTCAGATCTGTTAAATATGTGCACAGATATTCCATTTCCTCTTAGATAGATACTGATAAACCAGTAGTACACAGGCACCAATTCTGATACTCCAACAGAATTGCCACAAGAGAAAGAGGAATTTAATCTCATGTTTTCATAGATGTAATCTATCCTATTCCTCTAGTTGCTTTGAAATATCCAATTACATCTGACTTAATAAAATTGGAAGACATTTATTACCATCATTAGTGGCTTGGGTTGAAATCAGCTGTGAAATTGTGTGCATATTAACTTGCAGAGAACTGAGCAAGCCAGAAACCCTGGGAACTGATTTTCTAAATGGCTGCAGAGCTCTCTGTCTGGATACGGAGCTACCGACACGTATGGCTGGTCTGGGCTGTGGGGCAAGGAAAGGCACAAGAGAAATGCTCAGTCCTCTGTCCCAGGCCCTTTCTTGTGTCTCTGCCCCGAGCTGAACCATCTCCCATCTTCCACTGGAGAGAGAGATTGAAGCTGTCTGGGAGGGATCAATCTTTGTTACTTAAAACTGCATTAGTAATTCTGCATGTAAGAAGGTAAATACAAAAGACAGACTAAGTTGGTATTTTCACTGTAAGTACAAGTTTATAAAAAATAGCTCCAAAAAGGGGAGAACATGAAAAGATCTCACACCTTTCAAGATGGTCAATGAGGCTGAACCATCTGTGAGATCTTAAAAAGAGTATTATTCCACAGCATCACTCAGCTGTCAGGTATCACACTTATTCATTACCAATTGCTAAAATTCCAGAGCACAGTTTTATTGTGGCTGTGCTTCCATCCTTCATAATTTACCCATTAAGCTGCAGTGTCATTAAACAACGTAGATAGTTAATTATTTTTAGTCAAGCAATATAACATGGCAATAAAATTTTTAAAAAGAGACCTGTTTTAAAGGTCAATGACCTCATATAAATTGCTAAGTGTCAATAAATATCTTTCAACACGGGTGGAACAATATTTGTACGCTTATGGATAAAGCTATAGAGTTTAGCTTGCTCAAGACCATTAAAGGTCTCATGCTTATAGCTGCACAATAAATGTCACCTATGCAACCCATAAAACTATGCCCATTCAGACTTCATTTTTTCTGAAAAAACATTGCTGGTTTTGAAAATTGAAAGCCATTGTGAAAACAGAAAGGTTTTCATGTAAAGAAAAAACCTGGCAATTGTCTTAGTAAAATTTGATTTTCTTTTGATTTCCCTGAAACATAAATCCTGAATCATTGAGCTTTACACTTTCCCAAACAGAAACAACACTGTAATAAGCATCTTTTGGTTTTGAACTCCTGAAAGTAAGCTATTATGTGACTGCTTACTAAACTGTGAACAGAGAGGAAATTTCTAACTTAAGGTTTCTCACATACTAATATGATCTCTTGGACAGGAATTACTTTTCTGTAAGATGTATCTATAGCTGCTACCTGTTGTGCTACCAACAGAAATGTGAGAGGAAATACATCAAATGCTCTTTCTCAAGGACTTTCCAGCTTCATCCTCTGTTTGGATGCACACCTGCTAGGTGGTCAGCATGCCAGGTCTCTGTGAATGGAGGAGAACATATGCAGAATTATCTCATTGATATTCCACATGCAATTTCAAAGCTAAACAATGCGTGTCTTTTATATATGATTCATCTCCTAGGAATTCATGCCTTCATCACACCTTTTCTAAAACAGGAAATAAATATGTGTTGCTAAGTTACATTCATGCTTTGAAAAATCCCACTGCCATTTCTTTGTCCAGTTTGTGTTCTGAAGGCTGTGCTCCATCACAGAGATTTTTTTTTCTTCCATAATGAATACTTACTCTTTTTACCTTTGTCTTACTTTCTAGTGAAGGTAAAGTCACACAGATTCCCTGCATGTTCTGCCTCTTAGACCTGTACCAAATGTGCCTCACATTGTACCACTTTGCTGGGAAGTGCCTGGAAGTTGCAGACAAAAATTCTCCAGGCACAGACAAAACTCCTCTGGGCAGCAAGGCACCAAGCCAGTTCTGGTGACCTTATGCTCCTTGCTGGAGCACTCTCTCGGGAATATGTCGATGTCTGGGCTGGGACACTTGATGCTCCAGCCAAGGCCAGTGCTTTTGCCTAGCAGCTGAAGTAATCTGCATCTCAAGGATCTACTCCCCCATCTTTCCATCTTCAATTTGATTGCACATAAACTTTATACAGTCTGCAGTTTATACAGAGTTACTTCCCATCTGTATCTCTTAAGAGCAGCTGTATTAAGGTTAACTAGCTTAGAAGCAATAAATAGGAATGGCTAAGGTGATTGTACAAGCTTCCCCCCAGATCCTGGTCAATATTGTAACTCCGACCTGTAATGCACTCTCCCTGCAATTCCAGTACTGGGCGTCTCTTAAGCAAATACAGCTAATCACTTCAACAGGTTACTGACTTTTATGAATTGAATTGCATAGCAAATATCTGTTACAGTGTGTACAACATTGCCAGACAAGAAAACAACATCATTATGTAGGGAAGAATGTTCCCCAACTCAAGAGAAGAGAGGAAAAATGTTTTAAGCTGCTTCTTATAAAAGAAGGGTGTTACTTGGGGTTCCTACCTGGGAGGGAGGGTGTGGGGGTGTGGGTGGGAGGTTTTTGTTGAGGTTTTGTGGCATGTATCTGGGAGGCTGGTGCTGAAGTGGTGGGTCAGATACACAGAGTGTGCATACACAGATTGTGTCTCTCCATTTTCCAAGATGCGGGCTTGATGCTGAATGTGTGATGGTGCAATTAAGCAAAGGCAGATAAGAAGCAAATCATGCAAGATACTCAGCCACCCCTGCAGGAACATAGATGAGACTACCCTGAACAAACCAAATGCATGCTGAGACAGTGACTTTCTCACAGGACCCACAGGGGTTTCAGCTGCTTCTCCCTCATGTTAGCTTCTTCCACTTTTGCCCGAGCCTCACAGGCTCAGGGTGCCTCTGGCCCTGGTACTCCAGACAGGTTTTAGCAGCCAAGCTAATTACCCCAGTAAACGAAATATCTTATTTCATCAATCCTAAATCCTTTGGTAATCTTTTCCCACTTCCACTTTCCATCTCTTGCCACAATTAATTTCAATGAATTTAATTTTGTCACACCTGAAATAAATTTGGCTGCATCTTTCTTGCAAGGTGCAGACTGAATTTACATTATAGTATTTAATTTTATGAAAGCTTTGACTTAATTAGCCAGCCAAGCCAGCTAAGCTGTAGATTGTTTTTTGCTGTACATTCAAAGAGCATTCAGAGCAGTTGGAATACTCTGGAAATAATTTCCCTGCAATTTTCAGCAATCTCATACAAATTCTTGGTGAGACAGTACATTAGTCACATATTACACAACATGTCTCTCTCTAATAACTTATAGCAAATTTTAGCTGTACTAAAAATAGTAGTTACAGCCCTCATTAATTATGAGGACATTGGATAGTAGATTGCTACAAAAAGCTTTCATGCCAGGAATTGCAGCTCCCATGTTTGTATTTGATGTCTGTATTATGAGACAAACAATGTTTCCTCTTCCAAAACCACATGTCCTGGCCAGAATATCTGGCAAAACTCTCCTGAAGAAAATAGGAGACAGACCTTGGGGACACAAAGCTCCAGGGCTTGCCCCTGGTTTTGTGTCACCAGCTTTAGCAAGCTCATGTAGCCGGGTGCGTGGGGTTGCTGGTGGCCTTTGCAAGAAAGATCCTGATAATGCTGTAGAGAGCATGACTCTGCTGAGAACCCTCTGCTTTCAGGAGGTTATTTTCAGCATGTGGGACAAAGGTCATTATAACTGGCTGCACTGCAGTGAGGTTAAACCAGCAATCTTCAGGAGAACTGAGTTTGGAAATCTGTTTGCGTCCAGTGGGAACAGAGACAAGTGTTGAGAGAGCTCATATTAGTTTACAGAAAAGCGACTGGTGTGAAAAAAGTTATATGGGAACGACAATCACATTCCTAGAATTAAAGTTACACATCCAGAGCAGCCTAGACTGACTTAGACAGACCTTGGCAACCTTGTCTTCTCACAGGTTGGAAAACAAATCAAGTCAATAGTATCGAGTTGGTCTACTCCATGAAGCAGCTTGGCAGAGAGCTGGATGAGCACCTCCTGAGCTTGTGTGAGGCCAAGGCTGGGGCCAGGCAGAAAGGCAGCATAGTGCAGCCCTGATGTGCTCCCTGAAGCTGCTGATGCCCTCACCTTCCACAGCAGTGAAACCTCCTGGGCAGATGGCAGCACAAATCCCTCTTCAAATACACCTGGGGTAAAGTCCAGCAGCAGACAAACAGAAGGGGATCCTTTTTCTGCTGTGGAAACTCAGAATGAAATGGTGGTACTTGTTTCCCCCAGGATGTAATGAAGGGATGAATTCTACAGGTCTGGGGAGGGGTTAGAGAAATTTGTTCCCTGTGCACCAGCTCTTTTGGTGACAGGCCAGGGTATTTCTAGTGAGATAGCTCAGACATTGCCCTGCTCATTCACACCTCCTTTTTCATTCTGGTGGTTCAGTCAAGTAAATAGCACAAAAATTCTGTGGCTCCTTTTTCTGCTTAATTCAGCTTCTTCCTATGTCTCGTGATACAGGAGTTTTTGTGGATGAGTATGGTTCCCCTGCAGGAGCAATATAACAAAAAACCCAAACCCTAACCTAATATCATTACATACAATTTCCTTGCTAAAATACTATAGTATAAGCTGATATAATAAGGCACCCCACGCGTTATTGTGGTCAAGGGCCAGATCCCAAAAATTCTTTTGCTGCATTCTTCTTTGTCTCAGCTTTGATGGATTTTTCTCAATGTATTGGAGATTTTATTTTTGTTTGGTTTTGTCAGCTAAGTATAGTAGTTACAAAATGCAGAATTTATTTCCATTATTTCCTTTCCTTTCCTTTTTTTATTTCCTTTGAGAAGGCCAGTAAAATCAAAACCCTTCCCAGGAAACCTATCTTTTTGTCTTCGAAATCCAGAGGTCTCCTATATTAAAACAGGCCAAGCATTTACAAAGCAAGACCTCAGACATTTTCTTCATTGAAAGTAGTCAGAAGGCACATCTCTGCCTCAACATGCGGTGCAGAAAAGACTGGAACACTGCAAAGCCCACATCACATAAAGCTCTCAGTTAATTGCCAATATCTGCTGGGACACCAGAGCAACAGGACAGATTCATGGCCCATCCAAAGCTGCCTCGTCAGTTTTGAACTCTTCCATCCCTCAACACTTTTAAATGCCAGGAGCCAGCTGAGAGTTGGGCACTGTGAAGTTTTCCAGCAGCAAGTGCAGCTGAGCTCCTCCTGCTCCTTACCTGGGCACAGGGAACATTCCCAGACTCACTCCAGCGGCGGCAACTGTGAGTAGAGTAGCTTTGAGGAGAATTCCTCAAAAACACTCACTCAAGGACCACTTTAGCTCCTCTGTCTCCTGCTGCATCAGCGACTGGGGAGCATTGCAAAACCGCTGCAGCATGGAGGCAAAGGATCTGGTGAAATCTGTCAGATCTGGGCCTTGCAAATAGGCAGGGAACAGTAGCCAGCAGGAGGGCTAGGTCCTGTCCTCCTGCAGCACCACACTTCCTTAGGCGGGTGCTACCAGCATTAAAAGCAGGGAGTATATGATGAAGGAGCTTCCAGGCGTCTTGAAAAACAATTCCCAGAGGAAACTGAGTGCTCCTGAGGGCCAGCAAACAGGTGTTTGCTTTCTCTTTTCTGCAGCCGGGTACCAGATCCTGGATAGCACATGGGAAGCCACTTCCCTTTTTTGTTCTTCCAAGACTGGCCAACATGCTGAACAAAAGTCATTTGTGTAACAATCCTTGGGGCCAGCATTTACTCATCCCTAAACTGCTAAACCCCGACCTTACTGGATCTGTATCCTGACCTGACAATCCTGCACAGGCTGGTAACAGTTGCAAATCATGTTAGAACTTCTTCACAATTCCAGCTATTTTCGTGCTTTCTGTGCTTTCTGTCACTGTGCCTGTCACAGGACTTAAAGGCACCCTTTCCTTGGTTCTGCCTTGGTCACAAGGTGCCTTAAATTTTTAACAGGAGTCAAATAAGCTGTAACCTGAAAAAAAGGAATATAACGGTTCCCCTTTTCACCAAGGGAAGATAGCTTAGTGATCCTTGGTGAAAATGCCCCTTCTGACGTGGCCCTACTCATTTTTGTGCAGTTATGAGCCCTTTTTCTCCCTAGATGAGCAGAGCGGGGAGGGTACTAGAGAGGCAAGTCACCAGAAGAATGTAGAGAAGTCCCCAAAGAGCTGTGGCCTGGAAATTAGGCAGAAGATATCTTGTAGCATTGTTTGTGTGGCTGCTGGGTTTCCCTTCACTGCAGGGCTCGTGGAGGCTTTTCATTTTGCAAAAATCAGCATGGAGCATCTGGGGTAGTGGCCATACCATTTAGTAGTCCCTGAAATAAAAAAGCTCCATAGAATCTATTTATGTTGACTCTTTAGCCAGCAGGAATAATGAATTGGGATTCATTTATATCCTTGTCATAAGATGACCACTGCCTCTTGCCTGGGGGCAGCAAGTTATAAAAGAGTCATTCAGCAATTCGTTGGCTTTTAGCAGAGCAAAGTAAGTCAGCTCCAAGTTGATGATGCTAAACTATCATTGAAACAAGATCAAAATCGTTATGGGCGAGACGTTGCCAAGTCATGTTGTTGTGCTGAAGTGGCATCTCCAAAACAAACAAAGAGCTCTCAAGATGTTAAGCCCGAAATTGTGAGATGGAAAACATGTACTCAGCTGCTAGAGACCCATAACTGAAGAGCTGCAGGCACCCAGCTTCAACAGGTCCCTGTGGCGGTAGCAGCACCTTATCACTGACCCTAAGGCAGATATCTAAACTCCCTGGGTGGCAGGGAGGTGGTGGATTAAGTTTTGGATCCACCTTGTGCAAGTGCTTTCTGCCTACAGGCATCTTCCAGCCCAGCATGGAGGGATTTCTGGGCTGCACTTTGGAATTACATCCCTCATGATATGCTCAGTTTTAACCCCTAATCCTGCCTTCTGGGTTCTGTCACTTCTACTCATTACAGGTCCTTGTGGCATTCTGGGTCTTGGTCTGGGTGCTTGCCAAGGTTTCCTAATTGCGTTGATTGAACGCTATTCCACGAATGCATGTTTTTAAAAAACTTCATTTGGTGAGTTTTGTATCTCTCCTTTATCGACTTTTTGTAAATGATCCCCTGGCAGGCAAAACAACACTTTGTAAGCCCATATTGCAATTCATTCACACCACAGTTCACATGTTATCCCAACGAGCCCTTGGGGGGTATGGAAATCCACTGGAGTAGGATGCTGGGAAACTGTCCTTTATTCACTGTTAACTTCAGCCAGGGCCAGGCAGTTGGAGAGGCTGGAGACAAGTCTTGTGACATGTGCAGAACATTCCCTGCTGCTTGTTGGAAGAAATCTGCACTTACTAGAAGGACTAAGGATTCCTGACTGATGGAAGAACATGACTCTGCTCTCTGCTGAACTTTCAGCAATGCAACTGGTCTGCTCTAGAGTCAAAAATAACTGTTTTAGAAGTGCTCTGCTCTAGAAATACATACATTTTGTATTATCACCTTATGCTACATCAGGAACTGTGGACTTTCTGCCTTACTTTGTCCTCTTCAATCCTGATTTCCCTGAGAAACTAAGGGACTTACGATGCCTGTTTGCATTTGCCCCATCTATCAGACTTTTATCAGTTAAAACCATTTAAAACTATTAATTTTTCTGCTTTTGCCATAACAAACAGCTTACTTCATGAGCTCATTCATGGAAACTAAATTAATTTTAGAGGCTAATAATGACAGATAGAGTGTGTGTTATTTTTACTGAAGGAAAGATGTCAAATTCTGGGCTCCCTGGTGGTGCTTACATCTGAGCTGAGCCTGGGCCACAGCCACTGTATGCTGCTGAGGTTCCTCTGATGCCATGCCAGTTTTCCCCCAAGGGAAATTGGTTCCTCTTTTTAGGTAGGAGCATCTGCCTAGTGTGCTATTTATAATATATTTCTTTCACAGAATGACATTTAGAGCTACAACTGCATTCAGAAATGCAATGAATGAAGTTAATATATTTCTGAAAATACTTTAAATGCTTTGGAAATTATAAAAGTGTGAATAAAATGATCCTCGAATACATTAATGAAATTAAGTTGGCATGAATAAGACCACATAAAAATTCACTAGTTTCAGTGGCATTCTGGTTTCAGTGGCATTTAGACTTTGATATTGATATTGGTATAAGCAAGAACAGAAGTAGCTTTCCAAAGTTTGTAAGAACACCATGCATAAAACTTAATGCTTTTCAGACATTGTAGTTACATACAGTCGCCTGAATTCTTCTTTTATAATGGCCAAGCCATTAAAAGGAGACCTTTCCTACCCCTCTAGCATGTAGCAGCATTAATAAATCAAGTGATTTCTTGCTGGCCAAAGTAAGTTGGCCTGAAAAAAATATGTGTAATATGCAGGTTATATAGCTGTGATCTTCTTTACACTAGTAATATGCTTCTTTAGACTGCATATGTATTAGTTGTTTAAAGACAACACAAAATTAATATTCTTTTAGAAGACAACTTAGGGTTGAAAAAATGTAGCAATAGCCACGCATGTAATATGGTTTAACAATCTTAAATATTCCAGACAGGAAAAGTTTTTTGTCAAAGTCTCTGACAGTTTAAACTTTAAAGCTTCAGCAAAACTTTTAAACTTTTAAACTTTGAACCTGTTTGAACTTCATTTGATTTATGAATTATTAAATGTACCACTGAAATTCACCGTCTTTATTTTCATCTAGTAAAGATTTTTTGTTTAAAAGCTACAGATGAAGAGTGGGAACTAAGGAAATGCAGCCTGAGGAGATTATAGCCCTGCTTTATCAGAACAACATTCCTCTCAGCTGTATAAAACAAAACCCCAGTAAAATATTTAGAAGTGGGAGAGATAAAGGGCTGAAATTGGTATATACAAAAGGGTGGGGAAAATGAATGCTAAACTGGAAAGCCGGATTAGGCAAGATTTGGAAAATGAGATACCTCTAAATTAATTATTTAACTCTTCCTTCACATCCTGATCCATTTTTCTATGTCAGGATTAAGAGAAGGGCAGCACCAGGTTAACAGTGTCTTTAACATGAAGTTGAGGGCAGTGGGAAGGAGGAAGGCATTACTTTAACACGTTGCTCTGGAGGAAACAAATCTCTGGAAAGGGAAATGCCCTGAATGGCTCCCAGAGTCCCGTGCTGGAGTGCTGGCTGTAATTTATGTCCCGGCTGGCAGAGAACCTCCCTAAATCACAGCCTGACACCATATAGGCACAAATGGAGAAGCTAAGTGCTCGGTGCCTCTGCTGTAGCAGCATTCACACGCTGCCGACCACAGCTCTCAGGTCTTGTCCCAGCATGGTCTGGGCACTGCAGGAGGATCTTTCCAAAAACCTTTTGGAAAGGCTGCCCTGGAAGAGGCACCCAGGGAGCGTGGCGGCGGGCTGTGCACAGGCGGCGGGTATTTATAGCCTGTGTCTGAATGAGCCTGTACAGATGCAGTTTATCTGGGAGTGTTAGATGCTGTCTGCATGCTGATGGTCCCTCGCTAGCAGGATAAAAGGAGAAATAAATAAAAGGCAAACCTGCCTGTTTGCAAAAGTCTGTGTTTTTTGGGCTGCTTTGGGGAATCCATAACAGGGCCTGGGTTCCACAGCTGGGTTCCCCAAGGAAGACACACATCTCCCTGCCAGGAGCAGAGCTGAGCTGGATAACTGTGTGGGAAGGGGGCAGGAGAGCAGCACGGGCTGTCCTGCTCTCTCCTGCTGCGGGACGGTACCGGTGCCTTTGGGAAGGCAGCGTTCATTCTGGGAAACACGGGTTGCTCCAGCTCTCCTGTACGGCTTCCAGCAAGTGTTGTCACAGGGCAATCACATTAATAGGGCCAAAGATAAAAGGGATAAAGCACACGGGGAAAACTGAATGAAACTGGAGCTGCGTGAGTGCTGTAATACCCAAACTTGGCAAACATTTAATGTCAACAACATAAGTTACAACTGAGCTTCTGAACCTGCAGTGAAAGATACAGAAGACAAAGGTGAAAATGGGGGAAAATTGGGGAAGAGGGAGGGCAGACAAGGTATTCCTCAGCCTTGCATGCAGCCATTACAATAATCCAAGCAACATCCAGCATCAGGTTACGCTGAAAACAAGGTCTTAAATGGGAGAGGAACTTGATACATGAGTATTTTTCTCTAAATAAGCAGCTTTTTGTCTGTTTCCTTATACCTCATTCAGGATGATGTCTTCTTACATGAGAAAAACTGCAATGACTTTACGTGCTTTCAAACGGAGCACAAAATCAAGGCTATTCAGTGAGGTGAACAACACTGGGACACTGCACATGGACAGACACCCTACGATGCATCCAAAGAAGGGAAAATCAGGAGCCTTGGGATCTGATTTAAATCAAAGCACTTCAGTCTATCTCATTTTGAGTGTGTTTTACTGAGGGGTTGCCTTTAGAATAGGACTACTTGACTTTTTTTTTTTTTACTCTGGAGTGTATTTACTTAGAAAATCTGAAAAACTGGAAAGCTTATGGATAAGGAGAACTGTGGAGAAGTGCAAAGCCCAGCTATGGAACACTAAATCACAGACAGACAACTGGACCGGTAACCACATTATTTCTGTAAGGACATTCATGAGTATAATGGTTACAATCACAGAACTGGGCATTTGGCACATATTTGCTGACATTTCCTAAGGAGAAAAATAATAGTGCCATTATTTTGCAGTTCCAGATGAGTTTGCTCTTTTGTCCCAAGCCAGAGGCTAGAGGCTTTTCCTTAGCAAATACGTGCAGAGGCACTGGCTCAGGTAAATCAGAAAGTACTGGACACCCTACAAAAGGTGCCGTGGTTGCATCCCCCACACAATAGAAACTCAGCACCCCGTGACTCTGTGGTGTTCCAGAACTGAGCCACCCTACGTGCTTAGCAGTCTTTAGCAATACTGTTTTAAAAACATAATGCAGGCTTGAATGCTGGGGACAGTTTCTTGACTTCAGAGAAATTGAAACCATTCAGCCACATCCCGAGACCCAGGTGAATTGGGCAATACTTGTTTCCCTCAATAGCTGTTTCCACAGCTGCCTGCACCTGGCCATGCCAGAGGATTGACTGGTGCACTATGGTAAGATCCTCTGTGGCCATTTGTTCCATCACATTGCTCTTGTCCTGTCTTAAGGGATGCGCCAAGACAATAGTAATTCAAGATAGAGGCTGGGTTTAAAACCCGTGTTTTCTATAGAGGCTGAGAAAGAGAAAAAATTAAATAATGCCTGGCTCCAAAGCTCAGGAGATTGGCAGCTTTCTCACCTCAGTGTAGCAAAGCAGCTACCTCACATGCAAAATGTGTTTGCAAAACCAATACACTATGCTGCGTTCTGTGAGCAGGTTCAGATAAGGCTTGGGTATAAATATATCCCCTCCAATCTCCATCTTCTCTGGGATCAATTTCTCTACCAGCAGTATCATTCCAAAGGTGGGGCTGTGAACCAGCATCAGAGGCTTACAGACTGATCAGTGCTACCTCAGGTGTGTAGGGTTTGGCAGTTCCATTGCCAAAGGGCTACTCCACACAGTTTTACCCATAGTGCTATTAAAAAAAAAAATAGCATTGTCACTTTGGCTTCCCTGTAGCCCCTCTCTGTTTTGGGCACAGTCTGAAACTTCCTTTGGTGCCCTGACCCAGCCAGGGGCTTTGGATCAGCTCTGAGGGAAATAGGTCCATCCAGAGCAACCTGGTCTGACGCTGAAAGAAAGCCTGTACTTCAGACTGGAAAATAGGAAGGAAGGAAGGAAGGAAGGAAGGAAGGAAGGAAGGAAGGAAGGAAGGAAGGAAGGAAGGAAGGAAGGAAGGAAGGAAGGAAGGAAGGAAGGAAAAGAATGAGAAAGAAAAAGAGAGAAAAAGAAAGAAAAAGAAAGAAAAAAAAAGAAAAAGAAGGGAAGAAGGAAAGAAGGAAAGAAAGAAAAAGAAAGAAGGCTTGTAACTGAGGATTATCTGTGAAATCTGTGGCAAAACCCAAGGAAACTGTGTACAACACAGGAGTTTAAAAGAAATATTTAACAGTGGAATTTATGACTCAGAGAAATGCATTTTAATAGTTCTTCCCCAGCACAAAGACAGAGGAAAACACAGTTGGGGCAGGTAGAGAATGGCTGCTGCTGGACTGTGTCTTCCCCTTTGAGCTGCAGCAAAAACATGGATAGCAGGGATCAGACAACATTGCAACAACTTGGAACTAGCAAGGCTGAAAGACTCTGACAATGCGAAAATTTGACTCATAAAGTCCTTTTTTTTTAAACTCGGAAACCTTTCACCCTCTGTTTCCTTTGCCTTTTATAGATCTTCTAGGGATCCCTTCCCCTGTTTCTTGCTCAAGGAAGCTGGCACCCACTGGGACGTGGCACCAGCAAAGGTGATCTAATGCATCCATGGACGCACACGGGGATGAAAGGATGGCACAGGAAAGCAACGGGACCATTGGCACCCAGGGCTCCCGGTTCCCCGGGTGCTCCAGGCACCCCACCCAAACAAGCGCGAATTTGGACTTCAAAAGGGTGCGGATGGACTGGCTGGGAGGGGCTGAGGGGGCCGGGCGGGGGCAGGCGGTCTCTCCTCCCGCAAATTTTGGCCGGGCCGCCTCTCCTCCATCTCCATCCCGGGAAGCATCTGAAATATTTCCACCCTGAAGTGGACCCAGTTCCCCCGCCACTTGTAGTGCTTGGCAAACAGCGGCGGCGGCCCGGCACATCCCGGCCCGGCCCGGCGGGAGCGAGGGAGGGAGGGCGGGAGGAAGGTGGGTGCCGGCCCCCCGCGTCCCTCGGCGGCCCCGGAGCCCCCCCGAAGTTGGCGTGGGCGTGCGCCTCCCCCAAGTGTGTGTTTTGGATGAGGCGGCGCATCAGCTGCCTGGTATCAGCGCTGCGGCTCCGGCGGGGCGGGATGGAGGCTGAGCAGAGCCAGGCTCGGGAGGGTCAAGTACAGGTTGCTGCGCAGGAAAGAGCCGGGGGAGGGGAGCCTGGGTCACTCCTCTCGCCGCTGTCTCTCCCTTTCTCCTTTCCCCTTTTTTTTAATTCCCCTTCCCCCCTCAAACTCTTTTTTTATTTTTTTCCTACCCCCCCGCGCCCCCCCCCCCCCAGAAGGGGATGTTGGGACTATTCCATCAGTGTGGTATGTCTGTGTAAACATCATTAGCTCCTATGAGCTGACACGCTGGAGATTTTCATTTCTTCTTACAAATCGCTCCCTTCCACAATAAAAATACCATGCATGTTGGCTGGATATGTTCGGAGGGAAGATGGAGATGTTTATTCTCCTTTGATCTCTCACAAAGCAAAAAGTCTTGCCAGAAGAATAGCGCTGGAGACGGGAGAGGGTGCGGGTCTCCCAGAGGGCGCTGGGCAGCCTTGGGGCTGCGCAGTGAGGGCAGGTCCGGTGGCATCGCCGCGGGCACGGTGGGATGAGGCAGAGCTGAGAGGCTCAGTCCTGCCTGGGGGCATCATCCCAAACTCCTGCCCGCCCGGCCGGGCCCTGGCGTTCGACAGGGCTCTCCAGAGGAGCTCTGATGCTCTTAGTGAGGCAAGGCTCTTTGCGGAAAAACTCATCTCCAGAGTACCTCTGGAGAAAAATCGCCTTTTTTTTTTTTTTTTTTTTTTTTTTTTTTTTTTTGTTTTGTTTTGTTTTGTTTTGTTTTGTTTTGTTTTGTTTTGTTTTGTTTTTTTTTAATTTACTTAGATTCTCTGGGGTGTCCGGCTGCCAGTGGGGTTACTCCATGCAGGGAGCTCTGCACGCGCTGGGCTTGGCTGGGCTCTGCAGAGCAGAGCAGAGCAGAGCCCCGTAGAGCCCAGCAGAGCTGAGCCAAGCATGCTATCTCCCTTGATCCACTCCTTATCTCAGGGAGCAGTTGTAGCAAGCAGGGAGCTCCAGCAGAGAAGCTTCCCTCATCCACTTCCCCCTTCTGTCTGTTTGCCCTGGCAGAAAAGCAGCACTTTAGTAACCAACAGATGTCCACACACTTCTTCTTCTGAAGCCCTCTTCATTTTCCTTGCCTGGATGCCTTGGTAGGTATTACCTGCTTCCCTCTCCTTAGTCATCTTGGGGTGGGGGGGAGCAAACTTGGTGGGATATTCTCTGTGTAGCAACAATAGAATGCATGAGGTACTTGCAGCTGATTTTAGTATTACAGGTTTGTAGGCAGTTCTTTTTTTTTTCCCAAAACATGAAAATGGACAATGTTAAGGGCATGGAAGTCCGAGAGAACCAGGCCTTTCAAAACAAGACTCTGAGATGTGCTGGGCTCGTTTCTCCAGCTGTGCTTTGCCCGGCTCACCAGGAGAAGGCAGCAATCTCCGCACAGCACGCGGGAGTCTTCGCAAGCCTTTGTGACGAGACTTCAGCCGGTTTTGCGAAGTCCTACGTCGCAAAGGCAGTCTTGGTCCGGAGATCCACCCAGATCCCAGACTTCCCAGGCTTTCTCTTCTTGCTTTTGGTAATGTTTGCTTTTGCCTCTTTCTAGTGGTGTGCGTGTACTGAGCCACATGAGCAGCCGCAGCCTGAATAGTTCAGGCCGTTCACAGAGGCCAAGAGTAGGGATGCTGATCCGGACTCTGCTGTTCCCACCTGACGCCCCTGTGTGAGCGAGCAGCCCTGCTGCTGGGCTGCTGGGCAGAGTGCTGCCAGCTCAGCTGCAAACACAAAGCTGGCAAACTCCAAATGTCAGCCTCTTCCCCTCCACATGGCTGATCCCCTTCCAACAGCACGGATCGCTAGTGCTACAGTGTAAATCCATTAGTCAGACTGCGCTGGGTGAGCTTCTGATTTGTCCTCTGGCATTTTCTTTTCGTACCTCAAACCTCCTCTTCATAAATCTCTGGGATGAGGCTGTGGGCAGAAACCCCCTTGTTTCCTTGTTCCCTGTCCAGTCTCCCCAGTTCATGGGCTCAGTAGTTGGGTAGTTGTGTCAGAGCATTCAGCTCCTTCCTCCCACACACTCTACAGTGATTAATCACTGAGGGCTCAATGAGGGAGCTTTGTTCAGATCCTGTCTTTTCCCAGACAAACCAAAGTAATTTGCATCAAGAGCAACTCGTGAGAGGTTTTTCACAGGTCTCCACACATACATGGTTGTGTGAAGTGGAAAATCCATGGCTGCAAGATAGCAGGCTGCTACTGCAAAGGAGTTTTGCTTTCATCTCTACCTATGTACCTGGAGTTATTTCATGGCCTTCAAGACCTCCATTTTAGAGAGTCAGCTGGCTAACTAAGAACAGCATTTTGCTTAATAAGTGTCAAAAGTCAGAGGTGAAATGGAGTTATCACTTTTCCAGTGTCTGAGAATCTAGCCCTCATTCTTTGAATACATTTATATGCCATGTGATTGCAGTTGCAGGACCGATAGGCCTGGAGCCCAAATCATGACCAAATAGTGACGGAGTTAGGAATCCACACTTCTCAGCCAGACATGAAAAGCTGGAGCCTTTCAATCTACATAGAAAAATAAATTATGAAAAAAATTCATCAATTAGGCAGAACAAAGTCACGAATTCAAAAGCCTTGTTGAAAACATGTTATTCTTTCTATCCAAATAAGCACAAATGGAGATCTCAAAATGTGGTTCTCTAACTGCCCAGGAGGAAATGCCCATTTCTAAGTTTGGAAGATCTGTTCTCATGTGGCCAGACTTGTGATTCCTTTGAAGATTTTCCTAGAGGATAAGTGTAGTCATTCCAGCATCCCTAATACAATAATTTTGTAGGTAATGCTAAAATTTCTAGGCTGTATGATTTTAAGACATCTGTCTTATAAAACCAGATGGTTTCCTTCCGTGGTAGGGTGTGGGCTGTGACTTTACTAACCTGACTCTTGCACAGCCCACTGCTGGTGTCAGACTGTTCAGCCCACTGAGTGATCCCATGGGCTAAATGCCTTTACAGCAGTGATGTCAGTTTCCAGTGCTGGGCATCCAAGAACGACATTGTGAAGAAACAATATACACTCATTTTTATCACCAGAGATGTCTGAATATCAAAAAATTATCTTGAGTAAATAGGAAGTGTTCTCTTTTTTTTTTTTGTGGCTTCTGCATTTATTCAATGTTAATAGCTTCACAAATAATTAATGAGTAGAAGTCTGAAACAGTAAATTTTTTAACATAGTATTGATGGAAAGGCAATTTTAAATTCACTTATGCTGGCAATCACAGGAAAATAAGACAATATTTAGTTTTTCCTGAGTTGGGCTCAGTGAAGTGAGCTGCAAATCTTTAGGCAGACAAATGATACCAAAACTTGTATCTGCAGTAGAATCACATTTATTAATATTTGTACAGACCAAAGTTTCTTCAAAGCACGCAGAAAATGGTTTTGAATAAAGGATCTTAAAAATCTCATAACTCACAAACAGAATTAGCCAGGCCCTCTAGAAAAATTATTTCAGTAAATTCTTTGCCTGGACATAATCCTCCTCCTCCTCCTCTTCCAG